>VXBL01008713.1:86435-134974 GCA_013400195.1 Aramus guarauna
GGCCCCCGAGCCGCGGGGCTCTCGCCTGGCACGGTCCCGGGGCCGGAGCGAGAAGCCCGGAGGGGGCCCTGCTTCCTCGGAGCCACGTCCGCCTGCGAAGGGAGAAGCACCGGGCAGCTCTGGGAAGGAGGTGGCGGATCCGTGTTGGCCCGTCCCCATACGGACCCGGTGCGCTTCACCGTCAGCGCTGCTCTTGCTTGTGATATATCCTCTGGTGGCGACGGGACATGTCTCCGGCTTGGTGCTTAGTCTTGGGTGTGCTGGAGTCTGCGCAGCATGGGGTTTTTTTTTAATACAGTTATTTCTCAATAATAGCTTAAAAGTTGAGAACTTGTAACCCTCTCTCTGCCATACTCCGTGTGAGGGGGGACCCGGGACTTGTAAGGACTGTACTAACTTGAATGCAAAGTTGAATTGCGTAAGGTTTTTAGCACAGCACTATAACACTGAACTATTTTAACATATTTGTTGTATAGCTCTCACTTAATTTGGAAGCAGAACGATTGGACTGAGCACGATTAAACAAAATTGAGCAGATGCCATGTGTGACTGGCTTCAACTGCTTCATTTGCAAGCCAGCTAGAGACTGGGAAATCTGACTGCGCTGTGGAGTGGCTACTCTACTGACTTTTTCTATAGGGAGGACAAGGCAATGCTTCTGAGTGTGGAAATATCTGATTGTGTTTGGCAGCATTGTGGTTTTAATAATTTAAAAGTCCAGACATTGAAATTGAGGATATGATACTTCTTTACTGCTTAGGTACTGGTTTCTCCCACTCAGCACTACTGAATTTTCTTTGGTTCTCTGTGTCTTCAGCAGTATACAGTTTAATAATTTCAAAGCATTAGATTATTGCGTAACTCTTTCAGAGTCATAAAAGTGCCAGCACACCTGTAATAAATGGCCTTTAAGGTAGCTGTGTCATCATTAGTGGTGGAAATGTGTGCATGTCACCAAAGTTGCTTGCATACTTTATGCATGGAACAAATTTAATTGATAGGGTCTGCATGTACAGCTAGGAATGATTTGTGCCTGCCTGCAGAAGAGCTTTCTATACAATGAAATAATGCAGAGTGGTAGATTGGAATAGTTACAAGAAGAGAAATGTAATAGGAGAGGCCTATAACTCCTCCTGTACCATTACTAAATGTTGCTTAACAGCTGTTATGTTCTAGCTTACCCTAAAGTCACTATTGATGTTACAGTTCCTCCTCAAATAATAGCAATTGCTCTGGTGTGTTTCAACCAGATTTTTTTTGAAAGCAGGGAATGGGGTTGAGGAAGCCTGTATTCTTTCACCTGCCTGCAACTTAAAAACATTTCTGAAATAATTCTAGCGCAGAACAGTTTTACTTGAACTTTCATAAAAGCATTCCTTTAAATACGACAGTCTCTCCTAGTTTAGGAGGCCAAGCAGTTCTTATTTGTGTTGGATCGACAGGAATGCTTGAGCCAGTTCTTTTGCAGAAAGGCTGATATTTCCCAGGTACCTTGTGCACAGAGACTGTGGCTTGGTTAATTGGTGATTAATGTTTGCTTACAGACTATACCAATAAAGTACTACTGACTAGAGCAAGATGCTGTGATAAATGAGGGATTGTTTTCTTGTCCTAACAGGAATAGGGACACTACCTCAAGCTGACTAGACTGGATAAGAGCGGGTCTGTTGGAGGGGAGGAGGGCTGGGGATTTTCCTCTAATGTAATAAAGAGCACTTATCTCCTGATGGCAGTATCACATCCTCTCCAACTTTGAGTTTTGCCCAACTGCAAAACCAGATGTAATAACACAGAAATGTAGGTAAATTAAGTTCTGTGGTGTTCTTGCTTTGATAGTGAACCACAGTGGTGTTAGTCTGCAGCACAAGCTGGATTGCAGGTTTCACTTCAGCACTGTGACAAAACTAGTTTTAACTTTGTGCCTGTTGTTATTACTGTTGTACATCTTAGCACGGTCTGTAAAAAGTTTCTAACTGTTCCAAGGACATACATAAGGAAAACTGCCAAGTTTCAGTTAAATCTGACTCTTCTATGCAAGGTGAAGTTTGAAGTTGCTTTTGTTACTGCACTGCAGTCATGAACAGGCCCCATCCTGCGGATGATTTTTGAGATCCTGGCGTGGCAATCTTTGAATGGGAAGTTTTAAGCTTTAAAATCAGACTGAATTGTTTCTTTGTTTTTACTGTTGCTGTATGCTGTGCCTAAGTGTGATCTGCAAGCTGCTAGCTTGAGTGCACTTTTCCAACTTTTTGCTAAATCCTGTTGTAACTTCTCAAACTTACTGTACTAATCATTAGTATTTTAAAGTGTTGTCTTCAATCTCAACTAAGGTGAACAAGGTACAGAAATATTTTCTAAGCTTCTACATAGGCAGGCCTGCTGTATTTGTCACTTGTAAACAACTGGAAGTTTTTGGAAGTACTTACATTGGTTCTTAAGACTTTACTCTTACCAGAGAATGACTGAGTCTCTTTCTCAAAACGTTTTCAGCAACCTGAACATCTTGAGATGTCCAGGAAGAAAGATGGAGCTAGCTTTCCTTGTTTTTGGAAGGTTGTTCTTGACATGAAGAATATTATCTCATCCTATAGCTGGTTTTGAGGTTATGATGCTGTGTAGGGAGTTGATTTATATGAATACACTTGTGGGGTTGGGATTTGTATCTGAAACACTTGAACAAATAGATCAGTAAGTTTGAAATATATGTGAAGACATTGCTCAGATTGATGCTACTTCAGTTAGTTGCAAAGAAATGACTGATACGAAATGAGTGATGTCTATTAGGATAAAGATTATAATCAAATAATTTCTAGCAGCAAATTATTATGTAATAGGGACTAATGTTCTGAGAGCATTGGTAGCTAACTTGCCTGGCCTTTAACTTCTTTTTATTTCTGAAATGAACACTACACAAAATATATTAATTTATTTCCAGGAATGCAAGATTTTATGTGCTTGCTAAGCATGCTTTTTGAAACAGATTCAATATAAAAATCAGAGGAACTCAGAAGGTGTGTAAATTTGGAAGTTGATCCTCTGCCCACTTAAGAAATACAGAATGAAATCTGAGGAATATGAAGATCTGTCTTTCCACCCCCACTGTTAATTCTTATTTGACTGAATTTATCTCTTAAGACTTGAAGGTAACACCCCTTGTATTCTTTAGCTCTACACATGAGTTACTGGGAGATGATCTAGGTATAAATTAATGCTGGGCAAGTAACTACCTGTTGGTGTTTAACCGGAGTTCCCACTTTGTGGCAAAGCAAGGAGCTTGCCCTCCTTCTTTGCATTTGGGAGGGACTGTGCATATGCCATTACAGTCCCATAGCTGGTAAATTCACTTAATGAATTACCTCCACAGTGAGTTGTTCATGTGCTTGCATATCCTAAAGCTATCTAGTTAGTCTGCCTGAAGTCTGTCACTGAGAGTTCCAGCTCCTCCATCGGGATGTTACTCCTTGAGGTAACAAGACTAGTTTGTATCTCTTTCTAGTGTGAGAACAGTAGATCTTCTTGCTCAGCATGATCTGTGAAGCTGAATAGGTCTCTTTTCCCTTTCCCATTAACGAAACAGAAAAAATAGCTGTGCTAATTGTATAAAGCTTAGTAGCTGGCTCCTCTTTAATGTTGGAAGAACTTAAAGCAGAATGTTTGACATCAAAGATGGCGTTACTGAGTGATCCAAGGTAGTCTGACAAAAGTTACCTGTGTTCACTCGCTCATGTAAATTGAGTATTGGAACTCCTGTTTGATGTCAGCTTGGTGAACTCATGAGCAGGGCTAATAGGAAATCAAATATAATGTGAAAGAGAAGTCCACTTGAGCCTCTGCAGAAATTATTTAAGAAAGACCAGCTGCGTCTAAAAGAATCACCCTGCTCTTCTGTATCCTGGAGGAATAGAGAAAAGAACTGTCAAAGCTGTAAGACTACACAAAGTGCCTTTTGGGAAAGGACTCAGCTTACAGCTTGGTCACTGGGCCTCTGTTTATGGTTTGTGTACAGTATGAGGGATATTCTGATACGCTTTTGCTAGGAGGGAAGGTATCTCATCTAATTTTTTTTTTCTTGTTCTAATATATTTCCAGCTTTACTTTCAGTGCAGACAATGACCAAATGACTGATTGTATTTTCAGCCCTGCATACCAGTGGTTTCTGCATGGCAAGGTGGGGTTTGTGTGCAACTGCAAGTCTTGGCAGGTTTCTCTTAAATGACTGGAATAGAAGCCAAAACCTGGAAGGCAGTGGAGTTGAAGACTTGAACTAATGAAATAGTGTACAGATTACAGGCACGCAGTGTAGAATGTGATTTCCAGTAAATTGGTATTTGTGAGTAGAACTTAATTTGCTGTTATACAGTTGTTGTTCGAGTGAGATCAGAATCAGGTTCCAGTCTGTAGTTAGAGTCAAATCACAATATGTATTCTTTTTTCACCATTGCCTTAGAGATAGTCATGTTGAATTTACAAGTTCTCTTGGTCTCAGTAAAATATTTGAAGTGTCTTTTGAGCAATGTGTTGTATAATGATTCCAGGACAACAAGGCGCTTTTTTTTTTTTAATATACTTGGATTGAAAATTAAGAGAAACCTGTTGGAGAACATGTGTCAACTGCTTCTACTGACATGTTAGGACTAATTCTTATATGTTGTGTGTACTTGGAAGAAGTTGTTCTCACCTCTTATCTTCTCAAACAGGCTGATATTGCTGAGTGGAAGAATAAGTGCAGTTATTTTAACCGTCTCTAAGCCAAATCCTATGATACTACTGCCTACAAACTTGCATGCTATGTCTTATTCCCCTTCCCTCAACCCCTTCTGCATTTTTCAGCTCCTTAGGTAAATGTAAGAAAGGTCTTCTGGCTTTTGCTTGTTCATTTATCTTGGTCTGTGTAGTGTGATCTACTCTGGGAATGTTAAACAATTGGGAAATGAAAGGTGCCATCTGTCAATCCTCTGCGTACTATGGAAGTCATCACAGTACTGATTTCAGGGGAGGAACAGTCACTCAAAGTACGTGAACTGCTAGGCATGGATGCAAAGCTTGGCTTCCTTTAATGTATTGCTTAGAGAATACTACTGAAAATGCTGGAGAAAATTAGGTTAAGGTTCTTGATGTAACCAAATCACTTTCTTAAAACAAGAAGTCATCTTGTTTTTAAGAGAAAGAACTTCTTAAATACTTTGTAATTCTGAACTAAGGAATTGTTAATGACAGCAATGTGATTCTAAACCTGGCCTTAAAGCTGCCCTCAAGGCAGTTATCACTTATCTTCCAAGCAACAAAGTCTTAAGCTTGTCATGAGAATAAGGGAGGGAATGCAGTACAAAATATTTAAAATATTTCTAAATGCTAGTATATCAGACTTCTAGTACAGAAACTGTTTGGAAAAGCGCAGTAAATAATGCTTTTGGTGGTTGAGGCACAGAACTGGGATATTTTCTAGAGCTAATAGTACTGTAGAAGTAAGTAGCTACTGAAAAATTACTACATGTTATGCTCTGAGATTTAAAAGGCAAAAAAAAATTTCAAAATAATGATGGTAGGAGCATTAAGAAATGCAACTTCTGCTTTTAAGCTTAATTTTTTTCAATGAAAAATGAACACGCTATCCATTGTGAAGACTTAGCTGATGTGATTAAATACTTGTGGAACCTTCAGATGCTACTATGAATCCTGCTTGTTTGAGAAGACCCTTAATATGTAATCTGATGCTTTTAAAGAGATTGGAAGTTGGCTCGTGATAAGCTGAATGTTATTCTTAGAGTCTCAGTACTTTGAGTTGCAGACATAGCACTGTTTCATTAATCAAATATCAAACTGAGCTGTTCTGTAGTCTCAATTGTTGTTGACTTCTTATTTCTATAGTGTGTTAGAACTGACTAGATTAAGCTTTTGTGAGCTTTAAAGAGCAGCATGCCACTATCTATGTCTGTTTAGGTTCATCTTCTAAACCTAGACTTGTCTACCCAGTGTTTGTCCTTTATACGCTGTAAGGAAAGATTTCATAGATCCACAGAATGAGGACAATAAATATAATCTACAAAGACTAAATGGTTGGAGGGGGATGTTAGACATACAGTCTTCAGACAGTTGTATTTCCTTCTTCCTTCTCCACCCAAGTGAAAGATGTATATTAAACTGTTTGTAGTCTCAACATATGGTATAGTGTGCTGTCCTGCAGAAAAGCAGTTAAATTAGCTAGATATAGTCAGACTAGTCTGAGAACTTGATGTAAAGAGAACTACTAACCAGCTCCCTTTTTGTGTTTGTTCCTTTCAAGAGGATGGTGTAGTTTGCCTTGCCTCTGGGATTACTCTCTTCTTTTTCCCCTCAGTGCTATACTCACCACTAGGCTTGACTGGCCAGCAGCCATTAGTGTACACATAACAATGGGATTTGCTGTCCCAGGAAAATGCTGTTTAAAAACCAGAAATGCTTCTGTCCTTAAGACTCTTGTTTTGTTAGCAGTGGCTGAGGTTTCTGTGGTAACAAGTGTCGTGTTAAAGAAGCTTTGGTAAGTAGGTAAGTCTTGAGCCCTTTGAGCTAATACAAAGGTGCTTGTTCCGTGGAACTGAGCTGCTAAAGTGTAAGTGTTTTACAGTGTCCTTGTGACCACTTAACTGTGGTGATTTTTGAAATCAAAATTCTTCTAATCTACTCTTTGGTAAAGACCACTCTTAGCAGGTATACTCAGTAGTAACATTCAAGGGAAGGCTCCTTTAGTGCAGGAAAGACTATGACAAGCTCAGGGTCTTCCCACCAGTTAAACATCCTAGCATATGTTATTGATAAAACTGAAACTAGTGCTAACCTCCATTTGCAAAGGAAGGAAAACTTGTTAAGTGAAGGTTAATAAATGTGTTGGCTAGCCCAGACTAAATCTGAACTCTTTTAGATCTATACAAATCTTTGGCAACACACAGTCTGATCCAGTTACAGCCCAGTTGTCTACCCATCTTTGCAGTGTTATCACATATCGCTAAGTCAGTCTCCAGATGAACACACTTCTTAACTGTACCTGTGAGTTCTGAGAGTCTGGGGAAGATTTCCAGCGTAACTACGTTGTAGTCACAAAAGTGAACTTTTCTTTTGGCACCAGTGCCCAGTCAAGCAGCTTGCGCCTACGTCTCAGTTGTGCTGGTGCAGCTGTTTCACAAGCATATCACCTTGTGTTTGTTCAAGATAAGTTGGTGCCTAGACCTAGGGCAGTGATGCCAACACAGAGGGCAGCAGTCCTGTACAGTTCAACAGGACAGCTGAACTGACCCTATGCCCTGCAGATGAAGCTGCATAGCTCTGCAGTCTGTCTTCAGTTCTAGTGCTCATTGAACTCTTACTGAGGTGATGCAATGTGTGGAAGACTTTTTGTATTGGATTGCTTTTTCTGCTGGTTTGGTTTGTTGAGCTGACTTGAGACTCAGCAGTGTTGGCTATGTGGCAAAATTAGCAGGAAAGGCAGCGTGGTACTGCGTGGTGCTGGAAATGGGAAAGAGTGGGAGAGCCCGTGTGTGAGTGGGTGGTTAAGACTCAGCTGTGCTACTGAAACAGGCTTGAAGATGCAAGAGAGGAGGGAGGAGGAGGTGGCAGTTACTGGCACTGTCTTGTTGGCAGAATAAATGTACTTTGGGCTGTTGCCTTAGCGAGGGACTTTTGTGCAGCAGCAGCAATGATGCTTGGCAGAGACTCAGGAGTTGTGGAGAGTAGATGTGGGGCTCTGAAGTATATGGACATGATTAGGTGCTGTATCAATTATTATGGGTTAATTGCAGGAAAGTGCTATGGCAGCCCAGGCTTAGCAGCAGGGACAGTGATGAAAACTATTTTTGTTGTAGCTGAGTGAGAAAAATACCATCTTCCAGTGGAGATAAAGTGAACACATGCAAAATCTGATGTTTTGTTTTGTTTTCTCCTTAAGTGTGACTTGTGTGGAACGCTTTTCCTGTTTCGATTCACATTGTTGATCTGGGCATTAATTGTGTTGGCACATGTTGTGTTTCCCCCAGTCACGCTTCCCTTTCATCTGGTGGGTGTGTTAGTGATGCTGCCAGGTTAAGAACAATTGAGAAGGGAGGGGGAGGAAGTCTTGAAATACTCCATGAAGGTGTCTGAAGATAGTTACTGTATCAGTTTTACTAGCTACATGATCTAAAGAAGGCACTTTCTTAAGGTAAACCCAGTCTTTCCCTATACTGCTTTTTATTCCTTAAAACGAAATGTAGAACTTCTTGTTAAAACAAATATACAGAGTTCGGTGCTGGAAAAGCTGGATGGAAGGTTCTCTTAGCTACAGGAGCTTAGAGGGTGGTGGGAAGCTGAGTGTAAACTGGAGGTTTGTCTAAGAGATCACTTGTACTTAGAAGCTTCAGATTGTTAGAAGCATGGTTTGATCAAAAAGGAAAAAACAAAGCCTCTTTGGCTTGCTCTGTTTCCTTAAACCTGTTGGTGTTCCTGACTGACAGCTTGTTTATCCTGGGAATGAGTATGAAAAATGGCCCTTTGGCATATCACCCTGTACAGCAAAAGTGAGCACTTGCTTTGCTTGCTGCTGAGCTCCTCTGTGGCCATAGTACAGATACAACTGGGGGACTAAACCTATTCTGGCTACTAATCTAAAGATCAAACATGGGGCAATTGCAGTTGGCAACTCTTGCCTTATTCTTTTCTCCCTATCCTTTTCACTCAAAATCTTGGTTTGGGCTAGCTGATCATTGTTTAAATTATCAGTTGCTGATGTGAGGAATACATACAAGGTACACAAAATGTAGTTATGACCTAAACCAACTAGAAAATACTGACTGAATCTTCTTGAGTGAGCAACAAGCTTAACTAAAATCACTCTAAATACATGCAGAAGTCTGCCTAGTTTAAATCTGTGTGGCCTGCAAGGATCCAGTTAGCCTGCAGTGTTCACAAAAAGCTTTCACTTGCCATTTCCAGAGTCCACAGTGAACTAGGGCATTGTCAGATCTGGTGTATTCTCATTCCTGTCCTCAGTAACCTGGAGGAATGGTAAGAAAGGGGAGAAAAGGTGAGGAAGAGGCCATTTGGTGCTTTCATCTGCCTTAGTAGTCTAAAGCAGCATTCTTTGAGGGGGCTGGAAAAGTACTGGTAAACCTTACTGTGGGTAGAGATCCTGTTAGGTCCTTCAGTGAGTGTGCTAATAATAGCTGTGATTTTTTAGGCAGAGTGGAAGGAGGATGAGAAACGTGCTTTGTCACAATCCCTACCCTCCAAGTTTTTCCTTGTAGCTATGGAGAAACATCTTTCTTACGAAGTTCATGATGTGCTTTCAGAAATCCAATCCTTTTATATATATAGATATGATATTTTTTTTTTTTTGCTACTTACTAGGTTGTGTCAGGGTTTGTGCTGCTTCTGTCTTAGTCTCTGCTTATTGGTATTCTCTTACTTGTATGCATTTGCTGAAAATAGCTGAATTTGAGGGTTGACTACTTTGCACCTCTTCCTTATAATGAAGTCTCTCTCTAGCTTTTCTGTCCCCTTAAATGGTGAATGCAAGATGCCAGCTTATCAGTATTTTACGCAGCTATGGGAGAGCTGTCTGCTGCATGCATGCAGACCATTCAACGGAGAAGCAATTTAAAACACTTTGGAGTAGACAGGCCTATTGTTTGATTAGTTATGATGCTTCATAGGTATCTAGGTCATTAGAATATCATCTCTTTCCCTTTCTCTGGCAGAACTGTAGCTTTTCAGGTACTTTTTGCTTCTGCTTGCAGTTTATGTAACAGTTCTAGATCTGTCCCTTAACATCCCATTGCCCTGAAGGAACAGAGAGAGTTAAATGCGATTCCCACCCTCCCCTACTCCTCTATCAGTCTTATTGGATATCCAAACAAGTCTTTGGAACTTAGCTCATCAGTCCTATTTATAGCTGAAATATTCAAAACATTTAATTATTTCTGGCCTTAAATTGAGCTACTTGGCAGTATTTGCTAGTCAGCAATAGGAAAGCAGTGATGCATTAAGGTCTGTGGCAGCCCTGTAGCTTTCATGTGGGTCTTGCTGTGAGTATTGCATGGAGTAGGACTGCTGGAGAAAGGGGAGGACAATTTTGTGACTTAAAAGTTGTGATTTTTTTTTTTTTTTTCCAGTAGATGTGCCAGATTTTTTTTACCCTGTCCAAATAATGTTTGAAGGCTAACCTATTTTTTTTTGTTAGGCTCTGGAACTTGGTTCACACATGCCTACACTTTCCTCAGTTCACTACATGAAAACAAGAAACATTTAAACATTTTGTTGTCTTTCTCTGTAAGGAAGATTTCCTAGGTGAAGCTCTGAGAGAATGCATTACATTTAAATGTGGTGCAGCAGTTTCCTCATGATAACTTATTTTAAGCTTTTGATTCAAGCTGTGAACTCCCTCAGGCCGTGGAGGTAGAACGAGATTTCAAGCCAGATGGTTTGAGGTTAGTATAGCCCACTTCAGCTTGCTTTACCATTCAGATGCGTGGTGGAAGCTATCATGCATCTATCTGTATTGAACTACAAGGGGGAGATTTAGATCACTTTTGTATGGACACAAATGTGTGGTGTCTGCAGAGCACCAGGAAAAAGAATTCAGTCATGCTGAGAGCTGAGGTAATCTAGGGGTACTAGAAATTTTGATTTAAAGTTGGACTTCTAGCAAAGTGCAGGTTTCTGTACAAACAAAATACTAGGACTACCGGCTTGAAGACGTACAGAGTGAAGTCTTTGTGTAACTCCTTGTGATACAGCAAATAGGACTACTGATGAGAGTGACAGTGAATGCTACATTAATGAAAGTGACTTCTTTAGGCTTTTTTCATAATCAAAGACTTAAGCAACTAAAAAAGCAAATGGGATTTAAATTTATTTTAATACTGCGCTGCATCTGTGTGCAGTTGTCTGCATTCAACACACTGTCCAGAGAAGCAATTACTAGTTGTCGTTCAGTGTGTGTTGGTCAGAAACCCATACTGTATCTAAACCCAACTGAGTTTAGCAGTAAGTGTGTACGGTTTTTGTCATGAAAGAATGTGAATGATGTGTTTAATGAGCTCAAGCTGTATTTGGGTTGAAACTTTAAGCATATTAATTGAAATAAAGTAACGACACAGTTATCTTTAAGGGAGAAACTTGCATTTAAAGCAAGCTGTCTCTTATTTTCATAGCAAGCAGATTGAGCTGACTGTTCTCACTCCCATGTTCTTACACTGCAGGACAAATAGGTCATCAGCTGCTAGCTGTGTACTTAGAGGAAGCAGGAATTAGCTTTTCATTTTACCTCATACTTTAAGAAATGGGTTATTTAGTTGAGTTTGTTCAGTTGAAATATTGTCTGTACATACACAATAAGTTACTGTTCTCAAAATCTGGCTTAGCATTTTAACAAACGGTGCTTGTTCTGGGTACTTAGCTGATGAGTGGCAATAGTAGTCCTGCTGTTGCTGAGTGGAGCGAAGAACTTGTAGGGAAACTGGGTGGTAGTATCTTCTCTTGGCTATATTTGCTTCTATTCAAGTCTGTCTGCTTCTGTGTCTTGTTGTACAATATTGTTTCTCTTGTATCTCCTAGCTTGCTTCACCTGGGTTAGGAAATGATTATGCACAGTCTGAATTGTGCATTAGCTCACATGCTTTAATTGAGTAATTCAGGTTGGCAGACGCCAAAATGGAGTAGGGAGTGATTAGTGAACAGTCGTAGTAATAGGCCTGAATGGATGGCAGACTTCAGGGGAAGGTTCAGCTGATGAACTTTTTGCATCAGCTCTAGCAAGAGTAGATATGACTGTAGTCTGGACTATGTTTGTTCAATAGTGCAGAAGCTTCAAAGCTCAGATGAACATCCTGAAAAAAGAAAAATGTAGCTATGGCTTTCTGGGCCTGCAACACTGCACTACAAGGTCTAGTGCCATATGTTTTGACAAATGAGAGTTTTTCTGTATGTGCTAAACACCTGAGGTTCAGTCTTCTGTGTGCACGGGGATTTCCAACAGCATTGAGACCAACCCTGTGAGTTGGATGAATCTACTAGGCTGTCTTTAGTACTCTGGCAGGAGGCAGCATTGCATGGCTGTTCTGCATGCAGTGCAAGGAGCCATCACCCATGCCTATGAAACAACCACTCTCTGAGTATGATGTGGATGTGCTGGGTCTGTAATCCCATTACTGGGATGGAACTGGACTTAAAGTGCTAAAAGACACTATAAAAACCAAGCATAGAAAAAACCCACCCCAAAACCAACAAAAGTCCGTTGCTTTGTTTGCCTCTATATTATTACTGAATGCATTGTCAGTATATAGGGAGACTGCCATAAGCTTTGCAAGTCCAAATTACTGTCCAGTTGGCTAGAAACACTTCAGTGTAGAAGTAGATGTTCTGTGAATGCCACCTCTTCTACAGTTCCTATATTTGATTTGCTGGGACTGGACTATTGCAAGAACCTAGAGCAGTTTGTGGTCCTTAGACTGAGCTTTAGGACAAATCCACTTAAATCCTGAGTTTCTAGTAGTACAGTATGACCATGCTGGAGCAGGTGAACAAAGGGAGGAGGAAGAAGGTAGGGAGTAGAGTTCATGTTGCTAATATTATTATCTCCTGGCCTGACTTGACAGTGCTATCAGCACACTTATTTTACAAACTACAGAGAACTTACTACAATGCTTCTGCAGCTTTTGGAGAAAACTGGACTGTGAAGTGAGACTGCTTGTCCTGACCATTGCTTTGAGAGACTGCTCTGAAAGTAGTTCTTGGAAGTGGAATGTGATCCTTCTGCCTAGGATGCTGAAGCCTTCTAGAAAGGCTTCCAAAGTACTCCAGTGCTTCTTGAGACAGTGAGTAGCCAGAGTAACAGGGTAAGCAGCCAGAAGGTAGTATAAAGGACCAAAAAGGTTGTAACATCTGCCTAAGAACACGTGACAGGTTAGCATATGCTGATTGTGCTGCTGGGATAAGCAGTAGCACTTGTTCTACAGTTAGTATGCTTAACTTGTGCAATGTCTGTCCTGGAATTGCTAACTAGTTAAAAATCTCTTAAAGGGAAGGATGTTCTCTGCAACTTAAGCATGAAGTTATCAAACCAGCTCTTCTGGACAGATCAAGTTTCCTTCACAGCTATCAACACTGTAGTTCTCCGCCATCTGAAGTGCTTGATTCATGGCAATGATGGTCTTTTCTGTGGGTAGGTTGGGAGCTTTCAGATATATTTGGGTGACTAGTCAAAGAACCCCCCAACAGATCAACCTGAAACAAACAAAAAACCCAACTTGATGCTTTGGGCTTGACTTTGCAATTTCTGCTGGTAAGTAAAATCTAAGAGGAATTGAATAGGGCCTAAGATGAATCTTCTCTCCTGTCACCTCAGCTAAGTGAGCTTCAGGGGTGCAGAATACTAGTAACATGGTGTTGTGAGCTTTTAATGGGCGTATGGTGTGTAAGCTCTTGATAGTACTATCTACTTGTGATAGGGAGAATATGCTTGTTGAGAAATAACTAATGATAAAAGACCACCCGTTTGTTCAGAAAGCTTCTTGGCTTGAAAATGCTTTGGGTGGGTATGCTCTCCCCTGTTGGAAGGATGCTGTTACAACAGTTACAGCTTTGAGGTCTGCTATGGTTCTGATGACTTTGTGGTAGGGAAAGATGATTAATGTCAGGCTCAAAGAGAAGTTGCAAGTGTTGCTTCAGGCTGTTTTACAGTTTACCTTAGTTTACAAAACTGATACCTTACTGCAGCTGAAGTAAAGTTTGCATTTAAATAAAGAATATAAGGATATTTTAAGTAATCAAGTTAAGCTTGTTGCCTGGGAAATGCATAGAAGTGGAGGCTTTGATACATTGTGTGAATATCTGCTAAAACACAGGTGTCTCTTTTTGAAGCTATATAATCTTAATGCTTTTATCAATAGAATTATTCCCTTTGTGTTTCTGAGCTGTGACACTGAAGGCTTTCTTTCTGACTGTCAAAATCTTTGTACCTTACCTGGGCTATCCTCCCAAGTTTTCTGGCCTGCAAGGGTGTTGTGGTTTCACCCCAGCTGGCTACTAAGCACCACACAGCTGTTTGCCCCCCCACCCCCCCAGTGTGATGGAGGAGAGAATCGGAAGAGTGGAAGTGAGAAAACTTGTGGGTTGCAATAAAGACAGTTTAATAGGTAAAGCAAAAACCCTGCAAGCAAAGCAAAACAAGGAATTCATTCACTACTTGCCATCAGCAGGCCATTCCTGTTCAGCCATCTCCAGGAAACAGTGACTTGGGAAGGCAAATGCTATCACTCTGAATGTCCCCTCCTTCTTTTTTTCTTCCCCCAACTTAATATGCTGAGCATGACATCATATGGTATGGAATATCCCTTAGGTCAGTTGGGGTCACCTGTCCTGGCTGTGTCCCCTCCCAACTTCTTGCGCACCCCCAGCCTACTTGCTGCTGGGGTGGTGTGAGGGGCAGAAAAGCCTTGGCTCTGTGTAGGCACTGTTCAGCAGTAATGAAAACATCCCTGAATTATCAACGTTGTTTTCAGCACAAATCCAAAGCATAGCTCCATACTATAAAGAAAATTCTCAGCCAAAAACCAGTACAAAAAGATGGTGCAAAACCTGTTCTGTAAGCTCTTTCAAAAAAGAGGGCTTGTTTGATTTCTGGGAATACAAAAGCTTTAGGCCAAAGGTGAGTTTTTCTTCTGAAGTGGTGACTAATATTGTGTCAATATAGTTTGTATAGTTTGGTGTCCTGTTGACAGCTGTTCTTTTTAAAGTTACTCCTTCCAGTTGTCAGGCCTGCTGGTGCAATTGAGTTTTTTGGCCTGCTTTGTCAATCAGTTTGAGTTAGGGTGATGCTATTGAGGCAGCACAGAATTGATGCTTGGAAATGGAAATGTCCTCTCTGATTTGCAATGGAGTGAAGTGTTGTCAGAACTGGCTAGAGACAGTTGCTGGAAAAACTCCAGGGTCATCACGTTATCAGTTTTTCAAGTTCGTGGTAATAACTCAAATGTCTCACTACCTCCGCAAAACAGAGTGCATTGGAGCACTGTTCATAAGTCTTTTGCTGAGGATGGTATCCAGGATGCAAAGTCTGGCAGGAATGACTTGGCAGGTCCTGTGAGTGTTGGCAAGGTCTCTGCCATGCATGAATTCAACCACGGTGTGTTCCATGGTGCATCCTGCAAGAGAATGCTGCTGCTGGGCTGATTCCACAGGAAGCAATGCATTGAGTAACTGCAGATGGCTGCTTCTTTGTCTTCATTAAAGCAATGCTTGAAAATGCAAGCATGACTATCAGTCCAATATACTTAAATACAGTGATGTTCCTAGATAAGTAACTGCTAGGAAGGTGCCTCAGTCAGGTTTGTGCATATGGTGTTATGACAGAATATGGCAAAATGTAAATCTGGATTTAGAGGCAATTCTATAAGCACAAAACCACTCCCAGATGCTTGATAGGAAAAGTGGAATCAGGCCAGTGGTACAGTTTGTTTCTGCTGTGGGACAAACTTCAGTGTTGTGGTACTTGGACAAGAGAAGAGACTTCATCTTGGACAGATCAGTTTGGTTTTCTTGTAAGCCTCTAACCCAGTAACTCCTGAATTCTGGAAGTCAGGAAGATAGGATATTGGTACTGTTGTGCTATGTGTCTGAAAGGCCATGTTACCTTAATTTATCATTCATCAGTAACTTAAATCTCATCTGAGTTACAGTTTTCAGCTACCGGTTGATCCTGAAAGGGTATTGGTTCTTAAATTGTATTTAAAATATTTTCTTGATTCTTTTTGAAAGAGTTGGTACTTACTGTTGTTAAATATTGCTTAATAATGTGTCATAGGAAGAGTGAGAAGCCAGAACGTACTTCAGTGCTTTTTGTTTTTCTTATTCCAAAAGTGGATCCCCATATTCAGGAGTTTATCCTGTTGCAAGCAGTTAATATGCACTCTGAATTCTGTGCTGTATTGAGAATTGAAACAGGTGTAGCGTGTTGGAATTAGAGAAGAACTTGGTTATCTGCTGAGGTATGTACTAGATCAGTGGTCTTGCTTCTACATGTCGGCAAGCAAAACTGACAGAAAACAATGATTTCCCCCCCCCCCCCCTTTACAACAGTATAAGAAGATGGTGCTCTAAAAATGGCAGGTTTTTGTGGTCCTCTTTGGGGCTTATTTTAAACTAATTATTTTTTCCAGGTAAGAGAGAAAAGGCCCTTAATTTTTAATGGAAGTTATACTTAAGCTTTTAAAAGGGGTTTTGATGCTGAAACTCAGTTTTCTTTTGTGATTTCTTAAAAACAAAGAGAATGCTGAAGATCTGAAATGTAGACTATATGCAAAGCTGATGAACTTCACTGTTGCTGCTGGGAATGAAAGCCCAGCTTCAGGCTTCAGAGGAATGTCTAGTGCCCTAAGCTCTGACTTAATGTTTGTAATCTGTCAATTTACAGGTAAGCATTACGAGGAAGAAGAGGAGGAGGATGCCCTACCTGACTCAGATGCCCTGCCAGACTCAGATGACGAGGTGGATTTGGATAAGCCACGCCCCATACAGATTGTTCTTGCTCATGAAGATGACCATAACTTTGAATTAGATGAAGAAGCATTGGAAAAAATCTTGCTTCAGGAACACATCAAAGATCTTAACATAGTAGTTGTGTCTGTAGCAGGAGCTTTCCGCAAAGGAAAATCTTTTCTGCTGGACTTCATGCTTAGATACATGTATAACAGGGTGAGTAATTTGGATTTTCCCTGCAGCAAAAAAAGTAGTTTGGTATTTTAGTTGTTTACCTTTGTATTTGTTGACTTGAGCACAAATATAGCAGATCAAATTTTTCTTACTTATTGGGGCGTGGGGAAGCCAGCTACTCTTTCTACTCTGTGAAGAAGTGTATTAAATGCCAGTTTTTCAATATAAATTTTGCTGCAATTATCAAAGGAACTTATTGGTGTCCTGATGTAAGTGGGCATGAGAAGAACTTGAATGAGAGTGGTGGTGGCCTTCTAGTTGACTTTGGGGAAGGGCTCATCCAAGTGGTGGCTTGGAGGAATCTTGCTTTGACTTGGTCTCCTGAAATCATGTTGTAGCACTAGCTTACGCATTGTTGCAAAAAGAGTCTTACCAGGTAACTATTGGAGGACTAAATCTGCTTAAGTCTTAAGTATGGCAAAAGGGAGAAAGTGTCCAGTTTGCTGATTGGAATGTGTCTCTGAACGTAGTTCAGGAACTCTTTAAATCCTTTCAAGTAATTGGTTAATGAAAGCCTGATCCAAAATTTAATTTCTTCTATTAGTTTGTAGCTTTTGGCTGGTGTTGTCTTGTGTCTACTATACTTTGAACTCTTGGCTGATATGGAGAATGTGGGGTAGGGCCTCCTGGGAACATACTGACCTGCCTGTCACAGGTTGTAGTGTGTTGCTTTTAATCTGGGTAGTGAATATTGACAATTCAGTGTTTTGTTGCTTTTTGAAGCTCTTAAACCCAAACAAACAAAAAAAACATAATTCCTTTTTTGGTCGCTGTTCTTTGGAGTTGGAATTCATGGTAGCACAAACCACGACTGCATCTATTTTACCTTTGTGCTGGCTGGCTTGAGAAGAAATAAAGATGAACCCTGCAGTTACAGGAAATATGAGAATATTGCAAAGAAGCTGCTGGTAGTTGGCAGATGAAGACTTCCTTTCTCTCACTTCCAGTAGTGCCTGCTATTAATTCCTTCACTGATTTGCCAAGAGGTCCATAAGAAAGACACTGAGGATGCAGTAGGAGGAATACAGAGTAGCAAGCTGATGCTTCCAACTTCTTAAGACCCTTTTAACCTAGGGAGGAATAAATATTTCATTGATATAGCTGTTCAGTGTGTGATCTTTTGTGTGTGTATATATAAATCCTTGCTAGTCTCCTGTTTATATTACCTCAGCCCCCCAAAACAAACCACATACAAACAAAAAAATGTGAATTCCAAAGAAGTATAGCAATCTGAGCTAGATGGTGGCAGGGTAGAGGTAGTGCTTGTTCCTTCCAAAAATAGGAGGAGTGAGCTTTAAGCAAATACTCAAACTTTCAGATTTTGTTTACAAACTTTTGTTTTATATCACAAATGGATTGAAACACTGTTTCAGGCTTGTGTAATATCATACCTCTCTGCTCCCTTTATTGTGCAATCACTTTTTTCAGTTTTCAATAGGTGTCCTTCATAATACCATTTGTTTAACTTAAACTGAAGATGAAGGCAAACTTGGCCATCTACTGTAACAACCATCCCTTACCAAAAGCAGGGATGTCTTGCTCTCCATGTTCTGCTTCTGGCCAGACATTTGCATTCTGAAGCTGAAATGCTTGCAGGCCCTTAGCTGGGCTGCTCCAACTCAATAATGCATCAGAAGACACTGCACTTTGCTGAATCGTTTTCCTGCCAGCTCAGTGACATAAACTGGCTTAGGGAAAGAGATTGACAAGCATCAGAGCTGCTGCAAACTGATTGATGGGAGTTGAGGATGAGAGAAGAGAAGTTCACATCTGTATTGTATTGGTCCTTTCATTAATGTGGAATATATTTAGAGAGGTTATCTTTTTGGTGACTGATACAAAATTGTAATGCAACTTCTAGCTTGATTTCATGGAGGAACAAAATCTCTTTTTCCTCCTCCCATCTCTTGAATATCTTTCAAGCCAACTTGATGGATGGTGACTGTTCAAATACTGACTTTTAACTAAAGAAAGATGTAAGTAACAAGCTAGGAGTACTTCAAACTGAGGCAAAGTCAGAGACAGGCTTAAGCACATCATCCATAAGATGAAGCAGCTTCAGCTGAAGTTGTACCTGTTAAGACATCAAAGTTGTTTGTGACATGAATAGCATGTGAAATCAAATGTGGTCATATCAAGTGCTCATTGAGGGACTTATCAAAAGATTTGTGTAGTTTTGCTCTGAGAATTGCTACAAATAAGAATAATTTCTGGACCAAGCTGCAAAAAAAGTATTCTTGTATAAATGGTAAATGAGACATACTGTTGAATAATGTAACAGATTTTTTTCAAAAAATGAAAAGCTACAGTCCTTTGCATATACCTGCAAAATATGATTTGGCATTGCAAAACTGTATTCTGGAGTGTAGTGAAGCCCAAAGCAGGCCTGGCACTTGGATTTCTAGAGTGGTCAGTGTATGTGTAAGCACCTTCTAGGATAAAAAACTCCAGAGGAAAGCTGTTTGGGTGTTGCTTAGTCTCTCTGGTAGAGGTGTATATGCATGACAAAAACAAAAAAAAAAACCCAACAACCTACCTGTAAAAAATCTGTGCCTCTCTTCACTTGGATACCTGTGTTTGCTTTCTGATCTTTTTTAATCTGCTCATCTCATTTACTTCTGCCACGTCTGATCCAAATAGAGCTGAATGGTGTGCACTTAGCATTTGGGAGAATGCTGGTGCAGAATTGCTTGATTGCCTTTCCCCTCTTAGTATGGTTTGCTCTGTTTGCTGCTAGGCATGAGGAATGTGTGCGGGATTTTTTTTCTGATTCCCCTTTTAAGATAAGCAGTTTCACTTATTTGTAGTAAGTATTTCTATTCTGTACAGCCCCTGGGTGCTCATGCGAGCAAAGGAGATGTGGAGAGATGTGTCTTGAGCTCTTTTCTGAAAACTGCCAGTGCAGAGTCAGCAAGGTAGAGACCATAGCCTAGTGAATTGAGAAGTCTTCCCTTTGACCTTCTCAAAGAGCACACTTTCCTGGCTGATAATCTTCTCTGAGCAGTTAGATGCAAATTCATTAAGTGTTTCCTTCTGTTCTGCCAGCATGCTGTGGTCTAGCCTGTGAAATAAAGGTTTTTCTCTAAGCTGCCTTATTAGTTAAACTATTGTCTGCCTACTGCTTCTCTTTTGTAGGATTTTAGTGTCTATAAACCTATCACAGGAAAACTTCCTCAGGGCGCCTGTTCATGCCCCTTACTTGCCCAGTACATAAACTGCATTTCTGGGTTAACTGTATTCATGTAATGACTGGAATCTTCTGCATGAGCCACTGCTCTGTGTATTGCCTGTCCTTGAGGAGGAGCAAAGACCTTGTTACAGTACCATCAGCCAGAAATGTTAGCTGCAAACTGTACTTGACTCTGACAGCCTTTTCTAAAGTGGGTAACATGCCAAAAAAATTTAATATGGATGGGTTGATCAATGTGTATGAAACTCTCAATATGACCTTTTCTCTTGAATCCTAATCACTTAGGAAAAAGTATTTTGTATAGATTGTAGATCTTCTGGTTCTTGCCTATTCTCTTTGGCTTCTGCATGCTGGCATTTGGAGTCTTGTGCTGCCCTCTGTTAGTGCAGGGGTTTAGGTCCTTCGCTAGTTTCAGCAGTTGACCTGTTTGTGAGGGGGAAAGGAAAGGATTAAGTCAAGATTAGATTTTTTTTATTATTTTATTCCTTGCAGAGTTTTAGCTGTTCCTGTAGTTAAATGCATGCTATTTACAACTGTTTTGAAAAGAAGACCATGAGTACAAAGTAGAATCGATGGACAAAACTGAGCTCTTCTCATTAGCTCTGAGACTTGAAAGCTGTGCAGGTATGCTCTTCCTGGCTGAAGCTGTGCAATTGCTGAAATATGGTAGACTTGAACAAAATTTCTTGGTGGATGATGCTTGAAGCACAGCAGAGTAGCATTATGTTTTAATACTTTGTGTAGTGTGGTCAATCAGCTCTGAGGAAGATGAGAGAACAATGTGGAAGTCTGCTAAAACATAGCATATTAAAAATAAAAATCTCCTCCTTGGTTTTAAATAAGCTTCTCCTCTTATTTTGTAGACTTCTGCTTGCTGGATAGGTGGAAACACTGAGCCATTGACTGGGTTTACATGGAGGGGTGGATGTGAACGGGAAACCACTGGCATTCAGATTTGGAGTGAAGTGTTTGTAATTGATAAACCCAATGGGACAAAGGTAAGTGCTTGACTTAGGTGTATGTAAGGAGTTTTTTACCTCAATATGTATGCCTTTAATGCCATGGGTTTCATGGAGGCAGTTCAAACATCAGTTGCTTTCTTTAGCTTTCAGTAGCTTCATAACATGTTTGGAAAACTTCTATCAGTGCAAGTATGAATTTTCCTGCTAGGTTGTAAGATTCAATCTCCAACAATAGTCCCATTCTGAGAGTACTTTGTTTTGGCAAGTCTATTCTGTCCAGGCTGATGGGTGGGTTATCCTGTGAATGTTGTAAAACTGTAATAATTATTACAATCATATATGGACAAATGCTTTGATAAGAACAGCTCTGTAACAAACATTATTTTTTGAGAGGTGAGAATGTGTTCTAGCTTGTAGTTATGTTTTAATGAAATGTAAGGCATGGTTATAAGTACTAGAAGCAGCTTCAGTGTCTGGAAGCTGGTCCTTCAATATAGTTTAACAGGTAGTCCATAAGAGGACTAACAGTCTAACAGTGGGATAAAAGGCACTAACTCCATTCTAATCAAAGCCAGTGCATCTCTTTTAACTCTAAGTCTGTTTAACCACAAAGTTTGGTTGTAGGTCTTTATCTTCATGCTGAAACAAAGCATTAATGTTGTTAATAAATATTTACTCCACAATACTGGCTGTGTGTCTTGAGCTATTCATGTTGTCCTGAACCATAAGCTCGTGATCATTTAACTGTCATACCCTTTGCATTTGCAAAGGAAACATCTGATGGTCAGTTAATATGGGACACTGAACTTAAACAGATAGTGGCTTAGGGATGTGCAGGAAGTTTTATCAAATTTCATAGCTAACTAACCAGTTCTGTAGCTAAAAAACAGTTAAGTTGCGAGGATCTGTTTGTGCTCTGGGGAAAAAAATCATTTGCTTGTTCTTGCTTATCAGTCAGCTCTAACTGAAAGAGAAGAGAATTGTAGTAGATCCCGAACATAGGAATTGGACAGTTTAACTTTTATCATTAAGATCACTTCATTCCTTATCATTCCAGCAGACAGTCAGTATCAATTATCTTGTTTTCTTCTGAAAATGATTAAGATATGTATTTAAGAGTAACCATCTCATTCAGTTCTGATGAACGATGCTGGATTATCAGGTGAGACTGAAGTTCTTCTAGTAAGAGCTGTCTGTTACTCTGCACTGTACCTCCACTGGGCTGAAGGAGGCTACTCCTCTGGGAGAGGATAACTAGTGTAGCAAGGCCAGGGATTTAAGGCTGACAATAGGGCTTTGTCATTGTTGCTTACTATGCTGTAGGTGTATATAGGCATGTGCACAGGGAGCTGGCTGAGGTTTAATAAGTAGGTGCAGAGGCAAAGACTTGCTCTACTTGAATTTATCCCGATGGCCTGGAGTTTAAAAGTGTAACAACTTGGTTAACTATTGCTGCTGTTTAAAATTCTCTAGGTTGCTGTACTACTCATGGATACCCAAGGTGCCTTTGATAGCCAATCCACTATCAAAGACTGTGCAACGGTTTTTGCTCTGAGCACCATGACGAGTTCTGTCCAGGTGAGAATACCTGTGCTGGCAAATAATGGCAGCTATAGGAACCCTCTAGCCTGAACATGGAAAGAATATCTCTCTAGCCACGCTTTGAAAGTTCACCTGCATATCTTCCTCCAACTATGATTTAAGCTTTCATACTTAATGTCTTATTTTCAGTGTAATATACTACATAACCGTGATTCCACTGAGAAACTTATCCAGGGCCAAGCTGAATTAAACTGCTGACTGAACTGGGGAATCCCAAAGAAAAGATGCCAAAGTAGCAACCACTTCTTTACAGATGTGCTACAGAATCTTTTTTAAGACTTTAGATACAGCTTGGAGTGAAATTACACTGATCAGCTAAACTTAAAATTGCTGCTACTGTTAAACTTCTGACAATTCTCTTGTGCTGTGCTCAAAACTACTTTTAAGCTTGTGCCTTAAGCGTGCCAAAAGTGAGCAGGTTTTTGAGGTATGACAAGTGACCTTCTTCAAACATGCTAACACATGAAAGTAACGAGAGTATGTAGAACACTACTTCTGCCCTGTGGGGTTGTGTTGGTGGGGTTTTTTCTTTGGCTTTCTATGTCTGTTTTGTTTTGTTCCTGTGGTTAGGGTAAGTTGTGGGTTATTAATGCATCTTTGAGTTTACTGCTGTTCAGGATTTGTGCTTTTGAAACAGTCATGAGCTCCCTGGATAAAATGAGATTTCTCTGGGAAGATTTGAAAGCAAAAAACTTTGAACTAACTACCCAGTCATTTCTCTGTTGGAGATGCAGCTGCTGGATCACTGAGTCCTAGAGCATGTGGACTTGAGGATGGCAAACACATGTGCCCTTCTCAATCCTCCTGTCTCTCACCTATGTGGTGATTTGAAGCATTCAGCAGTCTTCTCTAATTCCTTTATGGCTTGCTGCCTTGGAAAGAAGCTGTTTTAAGAAGGATTAGGTTAGCAGTGGTTTTGTCCCTAGCACTTTGTATAAGGAAGTGGCTTTTGGGATGCATTCTGTGACACCTTTCTAGTTGCTGACGTTTCTGGAGGGGGTAAAAAGACTCAAGATATCCAAAAGAGACTACATGAATGTAAGACAATGTTTTCATGTTAGACTGTAATTCTTTTACTGTCTCTTGCAGGTATACAACTTGTCCCAGAATATTCAGGAAGATGACCTTCAACATCTGCAGGTAAGAATATGCTGAATTTATATTAAGCTGCTTCTGAGCTGATAATCTTGACATCACGATTTGGGAGCTGCATGCTACTTCATATAAAACACTGAAGCTGACCTGATACTAAAACTAGTACTGCTTGTAACAACATCATTTGCATCAACTCCGTGATGCTGTGATGCTTCTGCTGTGGCAATGCAGAGGTAAAATAATAAGGCTTCTAATCTGGCTAAATCTTATCTTTCTAAAGTCTGTGCTCTATATGGTAAGTTCTGAAATTCCTGAAAGGATGAGAAAGGGAAATGTTTTATGGAAGTAATTAGTGAGAAAATTCCAATTCCTTTTTCCCTAAAATAGAAGCTGGTTATGAAATATCATCCGTTTTCCTAAAGAAATGTGGGAGCTTGGATCAGAGCAGAAAGACTATCTTCCACCTAGAAGCCTTCTCTAGTTTTTCAACTGAGAAACTTCTATAGAGTTTTATTTTTGCTTAGAAACAAAACCAGGGAAAAGTTGTCCTCTCTTTACTGTGGGATTTTCATCCTCTAATGGAAAGTTGTTGTCAAAGACCACTGAATTCTGGCTTTGTGTGAATGGTGCAAGAACCTTATCTCCTTAACGTAAAACCTGTAGCTTTAAAGGCTAGCTTGTGTATTAACAAATGCCTGCCTGTGCTCAGGCCATGACCTTGTCACAGCTTAAAACTGTTTTACGTGTCTTCTGATTGAAAGGACTTCTGTCTTGTTAAGTGCTGCAAAAGACTGGTTGCCAATACTGGAAGTAGAAGAGCACTAACTAAACATAGTCTTGTGATGCTGTTCTCAGTTAACAGAGTTGTATCACCGGGTCAATGCCCCCCCCCCCCCCCCCCAAAAAAAAAAAAAAAAACCCAAAAAAAAACCCAACAAAAAAACAAACAACCAAGCACTGCAAACAAAAAAAGCTTTAGCTAATTATTTGAAAGCCAAACTTTCTTCATGACTTTGGTCCTTTGACAGCTTCAGTGCAATCTGAATAGAGCAATCCCTTTCTGTTATACTGGATGGTGAGATTTGAAGGATGAAAGGGAAGAGTGATAAATACAAGCAGTGAGTAGGGGACACCCATGCATTTAAAGTTGGGGCAATGAATTGTGGGCTGAGGGAAGGAAATTCTGATTTTCTTTTATAACAGGAGTTTCTGTTACTCTGAAATACTATTACTCTCTGCCTTTTCTGTGTAGCAGGGGAGTGAATGGGATGGGGAGTTAGGATGAAAGGAGCCAGTTGCATGTGGGTACTTTGCCACTTCAGAGCTTCTTTTGCTGAGGATGATAAGGGCTTGGAAGCTCATTTGTATTAAATTAGTCTTGTAGTTCTCAAATGCTCTTGTGATCAACACAGGGGGAACTGTGTCCTTTTAGCCATAAAATTCATCTGAGATGTTCCATGAGTTAGTTTTAATGCAGAAGAACAATTTCCTCGTACTAGAGGATACTGGTGTGTTTCCTCCATCTTGACTTCCAAGATCTTTAAAGGGGCTCGTGTGGATCAACACCTGACAGCATTGACCTCTGCAGAAACAGCCAGCATAGTCCATAATTTGTGTTCTTGGGAGTTGTCTGGCCCACTCAGTCCAGTGAAGAATGCTGCTGCTGGTGTTAAAGATGATGAAAGCAATAAGAGGAAGACAGCTGACACTTGCCATTATACGGGAAGGAAAGAACAATTATCAGTTAAGGTCACGGGCTGAAGTAGAGATCTGGGAAGCTGCCGAACTTGGCTTGTATTTAAATGTCTGATGCATTGGCTCTAGCCAAGTTCTTGAGATTTCCAGGAATAAATATTTTGTGGGAAGTAAGGGGCAAATGTTAGCCAGGCTTGCCTCCTTAGCCTAGGAAACAAGTGTTGGAAACTGGCTTGCTGAGAGACACAGCCAGCTTTCCTCTGAGAATAGCCCACAGGCCACCCACTTAGAGCTGCGGTGTGTTGACAGTTATGGAATGGCACTGGTGAAACCAGTGGATATCATGTCTCCCTCTTGAATTTTACTGAGGATTGGTGTACTTGTTCTTGAGGTGTATTGGCCATTCTCAACCCATAATAGGATTTAGGATTGAATGCTTTGTTTTCTAGTGACACAGTAGAATGTTTTACAGTAGAAAAATGTGTTTTATATGTGGCATCTTTACATTCTTCTTTCTGTCAGTTGTTTACAGAATATGGAAGACTAGCTATGGAAGAAATTTACCAAAAGCCGTTTCAGGTAACTTGTATATGTTAAATGGATCTTAAGCAATTGAATGTGTAGAAAATGGGGCAGGATAATTTATGAAGAGAAATTAGTTGGGCTGAAGCTAGCCTGTTCTTTACAAGACTGATTTTCCTTCCCTGTCATCACATTTCTTGGCAAAAACCCAATGGAAAAATGCTGAAGAGGATCACATTTTGGGCAAGTATAGCTTTGTGCCAGAGTTTTAAGGCATAAAACTGAAGTGTCAAGTGATGTGCAGACATTAAGGAGAAAAGCTTTGCACTGCCTTCGTACTCATTACTCTTTGAGATATGGTTGGTCTTTGCTGATGGTTTGTGGTTCTCAGTAAAGGTCATACGGCCTCTAAGAAATAGCATTGGGGAGGCTCATGTTGTGTTTCATTTACTTAAAGCTTTACTGGCTTCAGCATTAAAACTCTCAAAACTGCTAGCATCTCTTGACTGTTTTCTAGGCCAGAGAAGGGTTTGAGGTTTTTTGCTTTTAGTGGAGACAGACTGAGATCTCTTCCATCTTGAAGTATCCTCCTTAACCTATAAGGGTACTAGTTGACTGCTGTTAGTGGTGAGTTTTAAGACTCTTGTGTCTCTAGAATATTCAGCCTGGAAGCGAGAGTCCCCAGCATTCTTGTGATTGGCCCAGCAAGATGCATTCTTCATAAAGCACCTTGTCTGATACAACAGTAATGCCAAGATTTGTTTTCTGTCTTCAGTTGATGGGAGAGAGGACAGTGTAATCCCTGTGGGAAAGCAAAAGGCAAACCCATGGAAGAGGGAATTTATCTTTTTGAGACACTTTGGTACTTCTTTTCAGATAAGGAATGAGCTGCATTTGTGTTTGGTGTGTGGGTTTGGTTGTTTTTGTTGGTTTGGGGGTTTTTAAACAAGCAAACACACCACAAAACTACATGGCTACTTCATTTAGAGCAGCTAAGCTTAGAAATTTTTTTACTTAGAATAATCACGTGTGATAAGAGTTCTTGACTTCAGGAATGATGCAAACCATTCACTGCTGTTCTTCCTGTTACAGACACTAATGTTCTTAATTAGAGATTGGAGTTATCCTTATGAACATGCATATGGCTTGGAAGGAGGAAAAAAGTTCCTAGAGAAAAGATTGCAGGTAGGTTATCTCCAGTAGTCCCAGTACGGTCTTCTAGCTTAAGTGACAACTTACTATCAAGATAATGAGTTTGTGCCC
Source organism: Aramus guarauna (assembly GCA_013400195.1). NCBI lineage: Eukaryota > Metazoa > Chordata > Aves > Gruiformes > Aramidae > Aramus > Aramus guarauna. The sequence goes on from VXBL01008713.1 coordinate 113,481, forward strand.
AGTCATGTGTGGAGTTCTGGGATTTAGAACTTGACGTTTTTAGTTTCAGGAATGAAAGCTTAAACACACCTTTGTGCTCTTACTGCTTTTAAGCTGATATTTAATCTTAATTGCAGTACTGGAAAACTACTAGCAGTTCTTATTGCCGGTTTTTGGTTTTTTGGTCTGGGTTATTTTTTTATTTTGTGTTGTTTCTTTTTTTTCTTCAGGTAAAGCAAAACCAGCATGAAGAGCTGCAGAATGTAAGGAAGCACATTCACTCCTGTTTCAGTAATCTTGGCTGTTTCCTGTTGCCCCACCCTGGTCTTAAAGTCGCAACAAATCCAAATTTTGATGGGAGGTTGAATGGTAGGAAGCTTTCCATTGTGTGTTTCTTGATTCAGATGATTACGTTTATTTTCTTTTATAATGGAAGTTAAACACTGAAATGGTTGGCTGTTGAAATGCTTGACTGGAAAAATGTAAGGCTAAAAGGTGAAACTATGGAATCTAGAAATGTGTATTGTGTGTTCTTTTCAGTGGTTTAAAGGTAGAGGAGTTAAGCAGGCAGAGAGAATGGATATCTTTTTGTGTCTAGCTGTTGGTAGTAATCTGACAACTTGGACATAAAAGTCATTAAATAAGGATTCTAAAGATAAATAAGGATTCCAGAGGGGAGAATCCAAAGCCTTTTCTCTAAGAACTTGCTAAACCACAGTTCAGGACTAGAGTGATTTTAAAATAAGAGCTGTAGACTTCTGCTGCTGCAGAATGAGAGGCAGTCAGGATCGCTCCAATTGCTGCATCAGAGGGAATGTATCAAAATGGCAAAGGCTGAAAGGTGAGTTTGTGATAGTGAGGTGCCAACCACTTCTGTGCTGAGGGTGCGGACCTGTGGGATTACTGTGTAAGATGTTAGTGTTATTGGGGAAATGCACTTTAAATATTACAAGGACTATAGAACCCTATTCTCAATCAGAAAGAGTAGGTAGAACCTATATCATGTATTTAAGCCTTTAAATATCTTAAGAATGCAGTCAAGAGTTGTGATGTTACGGATTTTGAAGGGTCGTGGGTTATCAGATTGAAAAACAAACTAACCAGTTGTTTTTTTTGTTCTGAAATTAATTGAATTCTACTAGATATAGATGAGGATTTTAAGAACGAACTGCGGAATTTGGTACCATTACTACTTGCCCCTGAAAACTTGGTAGAAAAAGAGATTAGTGGATCCAAGGTGACCTGTAGAGATCTTGTAGAATACTTCAAGGTAAGCAAACTCATGCTAATTATTTCTGTTAATGGCTTAAAAGAAAGTATTCTATTTTTAGGGCATGTTGTTCCCAGAGAAGATAAGATATCTAGGCTGACACTCACTGATCAGCTCACTTTTATTTTCATTTCATTACTCTGACTTTCCAGAACTGGCACACAACTTCCTAAGAGTATAGCCCTTAGCAAGCTACTATTGGAAAAAGTGTTGTTTTTTTCTTTGTAAATAACCTGGAATACTTTATTAGAGGTTTTTTCCCTACTTTGAAATCCTAGTTTGTCTGGATATGTTGCCCCTTTGGGGGTGGGGGGGGAGGAATCTCATGTAGATTGTATAGATAGAAAACCAGCTCTTAAACTGCTAGGTATGCATTGAAAATTTCAGCTAATCTCCTCTGGATTTTTAACGTGCAAGGAAGATGCTTTCTAAACACTTGCATGTGCAGCACCAGTGTATGCTCTGAAATATTTGTGTATGACACTTGCAGCTGTTAGACTGTTGAGCTGTTTTGGTATCATGGTGACACCAGCAGAAATGTGATAACATAATCCCTACATCACCAGGAATTGGTTTGGTGTGTGTAACCCTTTTTTAATTGGAATGACTTAGACAGTTGGCTTGGTAGGAGAAAGTGGCACTCATTCCTAAAAACATTAATTTTCCATTACTAGTTTTGAACATGCACGTTAAAGGTAGAACAGAGTTGGGCTGATGTTAGGAAAGAAGCTATGCAAGGGAGGAATCCAAGACCAGAATTCTTTTAACACTTGTAAAATGAAGTAACATTTTTTAAAGGAAAGACATAATATGGGATGCAGAAGTCATGGCTGCTCTGAAATGTTGATTTTATAATCAACAATCTGGAGCTCGAATGTTCAGTCTCTGTGTTTACATGTTTGCATGCTGCTTTTTGTTCCACTTCTCTAGTAACACCTGATCCTATACAGTGTAGGGAGTGTGCATTCAACAGCAGTTTAGAAAGGACTGCACCCCGAAAACTGAGTGTAAAACCTTCTCTATTGGGAAGCTGCCTGATTGATGTCCTGTATCCGGTCTGGGAGCAGTCACGCAAGGTGCTGTGGAAACGCTGAGGTTATGTAACTAAAGAGGACTGCTCCCTTGGGACTGTGCATCTCAAGCTGAGATCAGAAGTCTTAGTTGGAAACTGGAGGGCTTTTACTTGGAGGAAATAGCTACAGAAGCAAGGAGGGTGTCGAGGGAACAGAGTCCTGTATAACTATATGTTTCTGTAGGTTGTCCTACAACCTAGAGCATTGCGTATATAGGGACCCTGATAACCTTGTTCTCTCCTCCTCTACAGAGAAAAATCCTCAGGATGGAAGCTTGTAGGGAGAGCAGTAGTAGCATGAAGAGTAACTGCCCAGCCTCTGAGGGGCTGAGAGTGGCCTTGTTGGTCTAACTTGTACAGCTTGTCCAAAGCACTGAAACAGCTACTGCTGCTTGCTATGCTCCCTCCTCTAATCTGTCCCAACAAGCTGGGCCATGGGCCACCTTGTAGGCTGGAGCAGATGACATGAAGGACATGTTCTCGTCCAGCATTCTGAAACCTTGCTGAAAGAAAAGACACCTGATAAGTGGGGTGAGGAACAGAGGGATAGGCTGCCTGCTTGGCTTCCAGAAGTATTTTGGCAGCTCAGCTCTGTCTGCATTATTACTTTGATCTGCTTTTTTTTTTTCTTTCCACACTTCAAGGGAGCAAGGCTTATGGGGAAATGTAAATACTGGTTCTCCCAGCACTGGGGTGTGTTTGGACAGACCTTTTGCCAGAAAGGATGTGTGAGATAGTCATCTTCACACTTTTGTTTTGGATGAAGATTCCTTGCCTAGTGAAGACTCATGTATTTGAGGGAGCAGAAACCTGCTGTCAAGCCTGTCACTTCTCAAGATAGTGGCCATGTCTCCTCAAGGTGCTCTGCTACCCTGCTAGCACCCAGCCTCAAATGCCCAGGAAAGTAGAGGGTTTAAAGTACTAGGGATAACTGAGAATGCCAGACTTGTGTGAAGAAACTTGCTTCATATAATATAATTACAAAGAAATAATCCATGAGCTCTGTCTTTGTATCATCCCTCTTCTCTCGTCCTCAATCATAAATATTTAGGAAAAAGAAACCGTTCTTTCTTTTCTCCCACTTAGGCTTATATCAAAATCTATCAAGGAGAGGAGCTACCTCATCCAAAATCTATGCTGCAGGTATGTTATTTTTCTTACAAATAATCTGATAGATGTGTACTTTGTAAGTTCTTTGCAGTTGAAGATCGTGACTGCTGTGGGTCTCAAGCTCCCACACACGAGCTGTAGTTCTTGAAGGAGCTATGAACCTTGAAAGCCGTCTGAACTGTGTTGCCTGTTGCACATTTGTATCTTCCCTCAGTTTCAGCTGTCAAATGGAACAGGGGTATATCTGGTTGGTTGGGTAAAAGCTGCCTCATTTTCTAAGCGTGTGTTTCCTGTAACTTGCTGTTTTGTCAGTATCTTTCAGACTGTATTCAGAGGGCTTTAGCATCAGGTGCAGAAGATAAAATGGAGAAGGCTTATAGTAATGCAGCTATCACCACTGTCTTGCAGTGCTGGGCTACTCTATGTGGGTTTGTTAGATTGGATAACTGCATTGAGGTTTCTTTTTTGGGTTGATCCGAGGAGGATGTAATCAGCTTAAAGCAATCTGAACACAAACTGATTGTATAAAGCTGTGTATTTAAACCCTTGAATTGTTTGAGATGAAGAGCTTTCACAAAAACGTGGGCTTTAGGGTCAGTTTCAACCATTTTGTGTTTGTAAGACTTTTTTTAAGCTTCCTGTGTCACTTCATTAAGACATGACCGTTCTGAGTGTTTTCTCATCCTTCGAGGAACCAGTTCTTTAGAGTTTTGGGGGAGTTCAGAAAACTCATCACAATGAAACAAAGGTTGCTCTCGTTTCCTCTACTTAGCATGCCATAATTGTGCCTGGAAGATACAGAAGATGATACCTTGTAGCATTCACTAGAATAACTGTCCCTGACATGACACATGAAAATAGTCTTAAGTTCTTACAAATTTTGACACCAAAACTTCATATATATATGCAGAAATAATACCAGCTTGCTTTTTTCCTCACAGGTAGTGATGTATCAGAATTAATATTGAATAGTTTAGTGATCCTTATTTGCTTATTAACAATAGAGCATTCAGAAGAGATTGCTCATGATGAAAAGCCTTTACAAGCACGTGGGAGTTTGTCTACACCTGTACTAGGAAGCTGAAGAACACATTCTCCTAGTCAGTATTTTAATGCATATTGCTAACCTGTGGGGCGTTTTCCTGGCAAACTGAAGCTTTGGAGGTTGTGTGGGTGTGTTGGGCAGTGTAACTATGTGCACGTAACTAGCTGGCAATGCTGTAATGATGCATGGTGTTCAATATTTTCTAGGCGACTGCTGAGGCAAACAATCTTGCTGCTGTGGCAGGAGCAAAAGACTTGTACAGTAAAGGCATGGAGCAGGTATGATGATACAACTTTTTCTAACTGCCTACGTGCAAATACAGGCCTTCAGTTTTGCTGTTGTACTCAGTGTTGGTGTGAAGATGTTAATGGAGAAAAATAGCTTGGAGCCAGTACTCGTGTGTTTTCTGCATTCTGCTCTGAGGTTAGATGTCTGATGGAGCAAACCCAGGATTCTTTGAGACAGAAATTGCTGGGGCGTATGGGAATGGGCATGTTTGTAAGATACCACCTGTTAGTTCCCCCTGCTGCTCTTGACAGACATCTTAAAATCCTGTGACATGAAATGGGCAAACAGGTGAGGAGACATTTGGTGGGCCAGGGTTGTGCAAGGGTAGAGTTCTAGTATTATAGTCTCATGTTTCTGAATTGTGGTCATTCATTAGCTGTAAAATGCAAGGACTAAAATTATTCTAAAGTTTTAAAACCCTTGAAATACAAGAATTATCTTATCTGAAAAAGCTGTATATGTAACTTCCTACTTGCTTCTTCTCTTGAAGATAGTGACTTATACCACTCTAATCTGAACGTCTGGGTGGACTTCGTAGTGTTATGCAAGGTTTTATCATAGGAAAATCTGAAAACTGTTTCATGTCTCGTAAAGCTTGACAGGACTATGCTTATTGTGAAACTCTACAACAGGAAAAGACCACTAGGTGTGATAACATGCTACAAACTTAGCTCCCCATTAACTAGGCTAATTCTGGTCTTAATAGCTGAAGTAGCTTTCCATTTTGAAATTAGAGTAAGACCTAATGCTGGTGGCAGACTAGCCAGTTCCAGTTTGTTAGCAGGCTGTTTTGAGAATGCTCTGCTGGTGTAGAGGGACTCCTTCATTTGTTTCTGTTTTGGAAAATCTCTTGAAATAGTAAATGGGTTGTTTATAATAAATGCCAAGTCTGCCTCCCTACTTTGAATCTTTAATGGCTGTTGAGATACTGCAGTTGTAAGGTTTCTTACTTGGGGCAAGGAATAAACAGGAACAGATGTTCTCTTAAACAGACTTTGTTTCCATAGTAATGTTCCCCAGTACTGTGTATTTTTATATATCACTGTAGAGATACACACAAATGTCTTGAATCGTTTTTTATCCAGATGTCTCAGATGATATTCTTAATGTGACACAGCTCTGAAATTTCTATTTTTATGAACAGAAGTGGGAACTCTTTGTATTTAAGACTGGATTATGTAGTTCTTGCTGTAGCTTCTGAGTTTTCCTCATGAACCAAAGCCGTCCTTTGCTGAGTGTGCATAACCAAAATATTGTCCCCCTAATGACCTTAAATGTAAGGAACAACAGGTGCAAGCACACAGAGTAAAAGAAAATAGTGGAAGTTATTTGTGTGGTGGCCTTGATGCATCAGCATCCTAGTGCTTAACACTCTCTGAGCAATGTGAAAAGACCATTTTGGGGGATGAGGCTAGTAGCCGTTTTCCAGGGAGTTTTGCCAGATGCGGAGGACTTCAATATAGATAAAGCAGAAAGGTGCGTGTTAAACTTGAAAAAAGGGCAGATCGGTGGTGTCAGAATCTCGACCGTGAGGTTTGCCTTGAAGAAGCTATCCAGTGAAGCCATGCATCTTGTGAGGCAGAAAGGGGATGCTCTACTCTGAAAAAGTGATCTTCTATGTGTCCTGCTGAAGGAATAGCAGCAGGAGAAAGTTAAAATTGTTACTGCACTCAAAACATGAGATGACTAGCACTGCTAAGACTACTTTGAGGCAGAAGAGGGGAAGGCTGTTGTTTGGCATTACATGGAAAGAATCTTCAGCTTTTAGACATAGTCTGGCTGTGAGGGTCTGGAGGAGTTGGAGCTGATCTCCCATACGTATGTCTCTGATGGCCTAAGTAATCTCTAAGCATAGTCCTCAAGAGGTCAGAAATCAGACTTACAGAGTGGAAGTCCTTGGAGTCTAACCATTTTCGTACCCATGCTGATTCAGGGAAAGGAAGATGGTGGGTGTCCACATCATGGGTGTCCATCTGAGTCCATGGTTTCGTCCCTTCAGCAGAAATGTACTCTCACAAGTTGATCAGAATCAAGCCTAGAGGACAGTCTAGGGAAGAACAGACTAAAGATGTCAGCAGCTAGTTCTTGTTAATTCATATCACCTGGTAAGTTCTGTGGAGCCTGATAGTGGTAGCAATAAACAGGAATAAACTTGTTGAGTGGGCAAAATCTACCCTGTTTGTCCAAGTTCTGCACTGACCCTGTCAGAGATGGAGGAGAGAACCCAGAGGAGGGCCACGCAGATGATCAGAGGGCTGGAGCACCTCTCCTATGAGGACAGGCTGAGAGAGTTGGGATTGTTCAGCCTGGAGAAAAGAAGGCTCCGGGGAGGGAGATCTAATTGCAGCTTTCCAGTACCTGAAGGGGCCTACAGGAAAGATGGTGAGGGACTGTTTATCAGGGAGTGTAGTGATAGGACAAGGGGTAATGGGTTTAAGCTGAAGGAGAGTTGATTTAAATTAGATGTTAGAAAGAAATTCTTTACTGTGAGGGTGGTGAGGCACTGGAATAGGTTGCCCAGAGAGGTTGTGGATGCCCCATCCCTGGAAGTGTTCAAGGCCAGGTTGGATGGGGCTTTGGGCAAGCTGGTCTGGTGGAGGGTGTCCCTGCCCATGGCAGGGGGGTTGGAACTAGATGATCTCTGAGGTCCCTTCCAACCCAAACTGTTCTATGGGTGACTAGGAGTGAAAAGCTGAGGGGAGGGCTTGTGGCCTTCAGAGTTCTCCTTAACCTTTCTCAAGCGAAGCTGTCTCTGCCTCCTGGTATTCCTTTATTTCCTGTTTTCACAACAGGAATGTATGTGTGGCTGAAGTCCTGTCCTTCTGGGCTTGCCCAAAGGGAACAGCTGAAAGTATGAGTTCAGTCTTGCACTATAGCTCTGTATGTGATCAGACAGATACGGTGCTTGCTGTGCCACAATGCAAAGCACCTTTAGCTGCTTCACTTGAGACAGGACTCCAGAGCTGAGTCAAGAAAGTGGCAGGAGGTACTCTGATGCTGGCTTGAAAGGGGTGCAGCAAGGAACAGGTTTGCTTTCTGTACAGCAGAAGATACTCAGGGTGTGATGACCTCATCTCTGATTGCTCCGACAGGTTTGTGGGGGAGATAAGCCTTACATTGCCCCATCGGACCTTGAGCGGAAGCACCAGGATTTCAGAGAGTCAGCTGTCAGGCAGTTCCGTTCGGTGAAGAAGATGGGAGGGGAAGAGTTCTGTCGACGCTACCAGGAACAGCTTGAAGTGGAAATCGACGAGATCTATGCAAACTTTGTGAAGCACAATGATGGCAAAAACATCTTTTATGCTGCTCGTACCCCTGCCACTCTATTTGCAGTCATGTTTGCCATGTATATAACCTCAGGACTGACTGGGTTCCTTGGTATGAACTCCATAGCCACCCTGTGTAATCTCGTGCTGGGGATGGCTCTTATATCGTTTTGTACTTGGGCATATGTTAAGTACTCTGGGGAATTCAGAGAAGTTGGAACAGCCATTGATCAGATCGCCGAAGCTATATGGGAACAGGTTGGTATCCATTTTTAATGCAAAATCTTCCTTTTTTGAGCAGACATACCAAACATTTTCTGCTCAGTGCTGTGAGTGGAAAGCTGGTCTAGACCTAATGGAGAATGCTAGTGCTGCCAAAGGGAAAATCAGCTCAGAAGTGTGACTGCTCTCTTCAGTAAGAGATGCCGCACACAAAGAATGTTAAACAAGCTTAGGATATTATCAAAAAAGTGTTACTTAAAGGCCTTACTAGGTGCTTGGATGGTAAAGAGACTCTTCAAAAAAATCTTGTTAGCTTTTTCAGAGCAAGGAATTCTGCTTTTAAAGGTGTTTAAAGTGATAAACTTGTGCTGTGGATGAAATATCAGGTGGTGCAAGAAATGAGGAAGGTAAAATACTGCTGCCCCCACCTCACCTCACCTGATGGTGTGACACTGGAGGGCTAATTAGACCTCAGAGAGAACTGATTGATGACTTGCAGCAGCTGCCACAAGAGGATGTACAGTACGTTTCTTCCTTCGGGAGGACTTGTGTTGTCTGTGACAACTTCATTTGGTGCAACTGCTGTTGCAAGAAATGCTCCATGGACAGACTAATTCATGAAAGAAAAGATGACACAAGTGTAAGAGTACCAAAGCTGGAGGAGAAAGCCTTCTGTACCAAGGATTTTGCTGCCTGAATCCAGTTGACGCCGCTGTGCCAGTAAAGCCAATGTAGAGAATTCCTGACCAACTCTTACAAATAGTGTTTGGAGTGTTCAGAGTAGCTATGCCCAGTGCCAGAAGGGGGGAAACATTTTGGTGTTGCAGTTACTAGAAATAAGGGCTCCCTGAACTTACTTGGGATGACATTAAAATGGGTCCTTTAAGGCACAAGCAAATAATGAACCGGAGCTTTCTTTTCAGAGGCTCTCTTCTACATCTGAAAAATGACTGTTCAAGGCTCATCATAGGCAGTGCTACATTAGACCTATCTGAGCAACCAGCTAAGGTTATGAGTTACACTGAAGCAGAAAAAGTGGATTTCTAGCAATAGGAGGGAAATGAGCATCTATGTAGTAAGTTTTGTGTTATGCCCCTAACTAATGATTGAAATTGAGGCTTTCTTGTACCACTGCAGCTTCTTGCTTTCAAGCTTGGGGCTTGAAGAGCACTGCAAGAACAGTGAAAGGTGTCAGTTCTATGTGTAGTACTCACTGAGTGCAGCTGCTACTGCAGGATACCTGGAGTGCATAAGGCTTGATTTGACTGCTGACGTTCCCTGGAAGGGAGACAAACTTGGCTTATGCTAGCTGGAGCTTGCCCTTCATGGGCTAGAGGGAGGTGGTCTCCAAAAGAGCTTGCTGGTGGTGGTGGTGTTACAGTTGTACATCCCCAATAACATGCAAAGCACCTACAGATCCTCTCTGAGTCACTCTGGTTATATACCATATTCTTGTTACTGATTTTTCTGAATCTCTGCCTTTCTTTTCCCTCCTTGCTTCAGAGGAATCCCAGGAAGGTGAGAAGTTACTGGCAATCAGTTTCTTTTTCTGATCTTGATTGACTTTTTTTCTGCTGCCTTCTAAGAGCCACTTTTCCTAACAGCTGAATTCGTGTTTTAGGTGTTTTCCAAACTCTTTGAAGTCCTTAGACGCCGAACGATTCGCCGTGCTCTTACATCAGTGCCGCGACAGCGACTCTCATCCAACAATAACAAGAAGAAAATCTAGCCAGTATTTTTAACTTTCTTTCTGTATCTGAAGTGTTCACACTTACACATATAGGACAATAAGCTGGACCGTCTGGGCCGGTCTGCATAAATGCTGTAATCATACCAGACTGCTGCATATAGGGTATGGAATTGCACATCCATCTTCTAGGAACTGTAAAGTGGTTTGAATTCAGTGAAATACTGCTGTATAGGAGGGATATCACTTGTGTCCATAGCATGTGACTGATTTAACCTCATTACTGTAGCAGCAAAACTCATTTCTCTTTCAGTTCATGCCAGTTTGTGTCAGACTTCAGCATTCTCGTTTTTTTCATGATTTCAAGTCTCATCTCTTTGTATGTTTTTATATTTTATTTTCCTTGGTTACCTCATTTTTTTGTTTCTTTTGCACGTTTCTCATTCCACAGGTGTTGAAGCCCATGAGTGATAATTTGATGGAGGATCATATGAGGCAGTCTGTAAAAAACTCTATCAAAGCAGGCCTGACCGAACAGGTGTCTCACCATGCCAGACTAAAGACAGACTGACAGTTCATCTCCTCTTCAACTCTGCCCTCTCATCCTAGACATGCTTGCTGTACCATGAGAACTCAATAATAATAAAAAAGAATAAAAATAAACCAAAGTTTACAATCAGCTGTAGAAGTAGTTTAGTGTGACTGGCTTCACAGATTGCTGCCATCACCTGGGAAGTGTAAGTTTGTCAGTGCTCTGCTTCTGAGACAAACCGGTGCCATGGAGAGTGCTGGGGATGGGAGGGTGGGGGGGGAGGGATGGAAGGTGTCTGTTTTACTTACAGTCCTGGTGAACTGTGTGTGTTTGGGGGGTGAGGGGGAGGGATCTTCCCCCAGTGTTTTGAGTTGATGCAGTCTCTGGCTTACAGTGGTAATCTGTCCTCTGCAGGAGGTAATTTCAGGGAAGTATGTAATGATCAGACCCACATAAGGTGTGCTCTCACCAAATGGTCCCAGCTCCACACCGTCCCCTGGCTGCCTCTAACGAGTGGTTCTGTGTATCGAGTCGGTGAAGCCGTTAGAGCCACTACATTACAGTATCTATCTTGCTTTATTGCCTTTTATACCAGTGTTACACAAATGCACGTATCGGTTCCTCACGCCACCGCCGGCAGAACTGACTCGTAAGGGGGTTGGTAGGTCAGAACGTATGGTGTCTTGCCTTGAACTCGCAGACCTGGTCCCAAGGGAGGTGCATATCAGAACTGAGCTGTCTTTTTCTGCAGTTTAGCCTTCATGTATATAATATTGCCATTAATTCTACTGGGGGAGAAATTCCATCCAAAAATGTTGCCTACAGCTACCAAGCAATGAGTTAGGATTGTCTGTACAGTGTGTTTAGTTTTTATTTTTTAAGAAAACACAGATAGGGCATGTATATGAAATATAAATATATAAATACAATTTTGTATCAAAGTTTTGTAGTTTATGGCAAAACCTGGTTCTGTGGTAGCTAAGTGCAGTCCCTGTAAAGGAATGTTTGTGGCTCATGTAAATGTGTGAATGCATCAACAATTTGAAGTTTTTTGATATATTTGTGATATTTACCTGCCTTGAGCACTGCAATCTCTCACCCCCTTGGGAAAATCAATGGGAATGTTTGTTGTGAAACTCTTGTCTTCTGTTGCATTTTAAAGTTATTTCCTGTAATTTATTTTCAGTACATGATTAAAATCAGTTGTGTATATATGAAATGAAATCTGTGCTTATTTTTAAAAGATGTTCAAGTATGTATTCTACTACATAAACTGTCAAATACTTATTCTGACAATTATATGAGCAGATCGTCTATTGTACTTCATAGCTTTCTATTGAAGCTGATGTTCCTCTCATGCTTGTCTCTGAAAGATGACATCTGTTTAGCTCATACCCCTTCCCTGCATAGGAGAACTTTCTGGTATTCTAAAGCACGCTTCTTGATTTGTGGAGTTGCTTGTTAGCTTCTGCCCTCCAACAACTATCATACTGAAATCTTGTTACCGGCTCTATTTTCACTCTGACTAAATCCGTATCAACTGTGTGGAGTGTAAAGGCGGCTAAATAATTAACTGCTGTAGCTTCAGCTGGAAATGACTGTGTGCAATAGCTGGGTTTTTTGAATTCCTAAATGGTAACAATTGCCATCGACATTTGAGTTTCATCAGTCTCCCTTCTCTTGAGTGAGGGAAATCATCTGTCTAGGACTAAAGCAATTGCACTGTGACTTTTGTACCATAAAGAACTGCTGGGGAGTGGTGGTTACCTGCCCTCGGGAGATGAGGGCTCAGCTACAGGTGAATGATGCTGAAGATGAGGTAGGAATGTTGCATTTTATGATATCTTCTCTCAAACTGTACAGATTAAATACTGCTATTTAAACAATCTAATGCTTTGGTGATTAATCTTTTTATTAGTCAAACAACTAGAGTCACACAGGGGGCTTGGAGGGCCCTTGCCTTCTCTGGGAAGGTAAGATCAGATTTGAGGCTGGGCCAGGCCTGCAGTGATGCTGAGAGCAGAGCTCTGCCTGGGATGGGGACAGTGAAGCTGGAAGGCTTTATCCAGACTCTGTATTTCTAGTACAGGACTGAAGCAGGGTCTGTGGGGGGAGTTCCTGAGCTCTGTGCCAGGAAGTTGCAGAATTAATGCAAAAGCCCCTTTACTCTGTGGGAGGGATCAAAGGTAGGGAAAGGGAGGCACCAAGGTGATTTTTGGGAGGAGCAAGCATAGGCAACAGATGATTTAAGGGGATAAAAGGTGCTGGTCATGTGGCAACAGGGTCTGATGAATGTTCTTTTCTGTCTGTCCTGAGGGACCAAGAGGTCCAGGCTAGTTTGGAGAGGCTGGGGTTCAACTGATAAGACACTTGTGTGTCTCCCTCTGTGGGAGGCAACTCTAGAAATAAGAGGCTCTGAGGCCATTTACAGGACAGACCTGTTGGTGAGAGCAGCCACAGTGGGTGAGAGTGCAAGGGTGGGCAGAAGCAGCAAGTGGAGTGGGGCTGTGGGCCATGTCCACGTACCAGCTACTGGAGGAGACTGGTGATCCAGGGGCCAGCTGCTGGCTGAACCCACAGCTTGTGCATGTGTATTTCCCACTAAGAGACCTTCATTCTGATAGGGACAGAACAAGGGTATTGGTGCCATTTGTGTGTGAGTGCCTACCAGGAATGCTGGCTCAGCCTTGCTGCTGGTTGCACATGGGGACATAAAGCTGTACCCCCCTCACTTCTGCTGGGCAACCCCTTACAATTAGTATCCTTAGTAAAATAAGGTTAGTATTTCTCAACTTTTGCCTATGTTCTGTTAAGAACATTGGGATCGTGCACAGAGCAGGTACAGGGGCTTCACTAGTGGAACACAAAACATAAAAAGGCTGCACCCAGGGCTGCGTGGATACTGACTCAGGAAATGGGGTCAGAGAGCTGTTCCAGTTCTGTGCAAACTAGTGGTGTCCTGAGGACTTGCTTCCCCCATCTTCCCAAGAAAATAAAAAACAATTTAACAGAAAAACCAGAGTAAAACATGCTAAACTTACCCATCACCAGAAGTACAGCTCTGGTCAACTCTTGCCTCAAAAAGGATACAGCAGAGCTCAGTAGGAAAGCTATATGGAAGATGCTATGGCTGGCAAAGTATAGCATAATGATGTAGGGAGACAGATGAGATGACTGGGAAGATGTAACAAACTACAGCATCAGAAAGCAGGGGAGAAGGTAACAAGAGAGAAACAAACTTGCTCCTCCTGTTACTTCAGGAAATACAGATTAGAATGTACTTTTCCAGCTGCCATCAAGTTGAAGAGGCACTCACTCTCAAGCTCAGGTCCCTGGGTTCCTTGGGAGGGGAAACGTGTCTATGGCAACAAGTAATGAGATTTTTGGCTCCAGAAAGGCATAAACAACAGGAAATTTATTTTCTGGCTATCTTGTAACTCCATTTTCTTAGTGCAGGCTAGGGCCAGGCCACAGATTTTTCCTGTAGATGGCAGATCTTTAGCCTCAAGTTAAGGAAACTAAAAAGTGTATCAAGCATGGCACAGCAATAATGAAAGGGTGGAGAACAGGAAGGCCTGTATTTTATGAACCTAGACGTACTGAGTGTGCAATGTTTTTTCAATTATGCTAGCCAAGTATGATGGTATCTCAAAACTCCCCACCTGTTGCTATCTTGGGTTAAAGTAATTAAGCACAGGTTATGGTAAAATTCCTTTTTTTATTGAAAAACACGGGCAGAAGTAGACATTATTTACACAAGTTCCCAAGTACAGCTCAACTCAAGAACATTCAACCAGCAATATAGTAAAAGGATGTGGATCCAAAACAGAATTAGGGAGGCTACCAAACAGAACAACTCCTTGGTAAACGTGGACCTTCAGATAAGATCAGCAACTGAAATAAGAGAAAATGAGAGAATGTAAGTATGCAGCAAGTGTGCAGAGGGCCACAGTCCAGCAGTACAGTGCCCCTACTGCTGTTCCCAGGTTCTTCCTAGGGGAAGCAAAGATGGCAAAACAAAGCATCTGGCATTTCTCTTGCAGATGCAGCACGCCAGCTCCCAACTGGAGGAGGGCAGCAGCCTTGCTGGGGCTGGCCTGCACTCACCGTTCATGGGCATCTCGTCTATCTGGGTGGAGTAGTACTGCTCAATGTCTCGCAAAATGCGGATGTCGTCATTCTTCACAAAGTTGATCGCTACACCTTTTCGGCCGTATCTGCCTGACCGGCCAATTCTGTGGAGGCAGAAGGAAAGAGAGAATGGAGCCACCTTGGGGAAGGGTAATTTAGCCACACACACACACACACACACCCCCCCCCCACATGAAGGCCAAGCTTACCTGTGTATGTAGAGTTCTCTGTTGTTGGGTAAGTCGTAGTTAATGATCAGGGATACTTGAGGCACATCCAGGCCTCTAGCCCAAACATCTGTTGAAATAAGGACTCGGCTGCAAAGAGAAGGGGACGGTTAGGGCTGTTCCACCCCACTGAGGTGGGTGTGAGAGCTGAGAAGTCGTTGTCTCCAGCACAGGGCATCCCCTGCTATTCTGTACTCTAGAGCACACTGGCATCATCCACACTTCTGCTGCAGGAGAGCTGTCCCATGCAGCATCACCAAACTTCAGTGAAGACAGCTAGTACCAAGACAGCTTTGATCTTTCTGAAAGAATGACACTCCCAAGAGTTTAAAATACAGAGGACAGAGCCCAAGTATTTTTATTCCTTGACTTAGTTTAAAGGCAGCAATTCCCAGCCTCTTCAGCAAAATAAAACTGATTGATTTTATGCCTAAGAAGTAGGAGCATCCCTCCTTGGAAAGTGGCAATCTCCCAACCCTCTGACACCACAGGGGGACAGATGGGCATCACAACTCTTCCTAATCCAAGCTGAACAAGGCCTTCAGAGAGGAGAGGCAGTATGGGTTTCTGAGGCCTGTTCCCTTCAGATGCTAGAAGAAATCCTGTCCTGACATAGCAACGCTGTAAGCAGCACTGTTTAAGGCATTTACCTTGCACCAGATCTGAACTCTTTCATGATGGACTCTCTCTCCTTTTGCGGCATGTCCCCGTGCATGGACGAAACTGTGAAGTTGGCTTCTCTCATCTTCTCTGTGAGCCAGTCTACCTGTGCATACAGCCATGCAGCCTGGGTTAGCTCTCTGCTCAGGACAGCCAAACGCACAAGTTGTGCTTGGAGAATGTTTGCAGAGACATATGCTGGTAAGGACCGACAGACACTTTAACATGAATTCTGGAGCTAAAGGATGCCAATAAACCTTACAAAGCAGTGACTATATGATACGGGGCTCCACAAGCCCTCAAAAGGAAAGGAATTAAGGGCATTTATTCAGGAAGCGTGGCTTTGTTTCAGGGATTATAAGCAACTAGAAGAATAAGCACATTCTTACCTAATCAGGTCTACTTCTCTAAAAAGGCAACTCCTGCCAACTATATCAGCTTTGCCTATAACCAGTTGTTTAAGCTAGGCACATCCCAAAGGCAAATGTTTAACCTCTGTTCTTACTAAACTATTCCCAAACAGGGGAACAAACAGACTTCTTAACTGGGTTTGTCCTAGCATTCTCCTTCGAGCCATCCTCTGAAAGTAACATGCCCATCTGACAGCTGCTGTACCTTTCTCTTGGTGTTACAGAAGATGACAGCCTGGGTGATTGTGAGCGTGTCGTACAGATCGCACAAGGTGTCAAACTTCCATTCTTCCCTCTCCACAGCCACGAAAAACTGCTTGATTCCTTCAAGGGTCAGCTCATCACTGTGGGGAAGAAGAACAGCTATACCATACCACAAGTAGGTGAATACACACAGTGTAGTTAGAAGGGCTGAGTGTGCTTCAGCGGAGATCACACCTCTGCCCTGTGTGCTCAGGAGTGCTGGGTCTATTCCTTTTCACTCCCACTGAGCTCCAGTGCACGAGGACCTGTGATAGCACCAGACATAAGCTACTCCTCCAAGGGCATTCAGGACCAGTCAGCTAAAGGCTCTTCTGGCTTGCTATGTCATAGTAAATTAATGGAGTAAGCCTACAAAAATCCTCTGAAGGAGCACAGGAATCGGGTAGGTGTGAAAGATGGATTTCCAGGAGAAGAGACTGGGGAGCATGAGTCTGCCTCTGCTGGAAATCAGGACATGAGGATGTCTGCAAACACTAAGGCAAACTGCAATGGCAAGAAGGAATGTGAGAGTCAGTCTGCACACTGAAATCAGTTAATACTGTGAACTGCTCAGGGCTAGACCAACTCAAAGAGCTCCTGTTCTTTCCAAGGAAACTCACTCACCGTTTCACCAAGATGCGAATGGGGTCTGTCATGAATTTATTGGTCATCTCCAGAATTTCATGAGGCAAAGTGGCGCTGATCAGAACCACCTGTGTAGCTGGAGGTAAGTATCTGTACACATCATAAATCTGCTCCTTAAAACCTGAAAAGTAAAATCAAGTAGCACAGAACAGTTAGCACATCTTTCTCCCAAATATCCCACTCTTTCACAATTTGATCTGGAATTCAGTATCAGGCTTATGCTATGAGATGAACATTAATAAGTGAATCAGTAACTCAAAGCCAGCATTACGTATTGCTCATTTCTTTCTAATTTTCCCAAACCTACTACAATGCAGCCATGGTACACAGTAAAGCATGAAAGACAGTGTGCTTAAGAATTTGTAACTATTTAACAGGATACTACAACTAAATCAGGCAGGACACGGCAAAGAATTTAACCTGTTACAGCCTATAATTAACTATAATCATCTAACTTTGACAAAACCAATTGTTTTTAGACGTGGCACTGCCAGGTGGGACACCCTGGAATCTCAAAGAGGTGAGGAGAAAGGAAGTAATAGGGAGACAAATATTTTTACCTTTATTGAGCATTTCATCTGCTTCATCCAAAACCAGCATTTTGATGGCACGAGTCCTTAAACTTCGTCGACGAATCATATCTGTAAAATTTCACTTTGTAAGATGGAAAAGCTCTGAAAGCAAGCAAGCCTACACTGCTCCCAGCTGCTGTCAGGGGATTTTGGTGGAGAAGGAACAGGCCCTTCCCCTGTTGCCAACAGAGACTTGTGTTTGGTGATGGAAGGCACACCCAAGGGCTGCAGCGTGGCCCCTGCACCCTGTAACCTAAGGGAACGCCTCTGCAGCCTGGCTAAGGGAGCACTGACTGCAGGGAAGCTCTGAGAGTGCAAGCCATGGGATGCTATTTGCTAACTGCACAGGACAGCTGACCCAGTGTCCCAGAGTAACTGCAGCTGGATGTGAGAAATGCAGTATGCTACACGAACTTTTCATCAGCAGACTGGGCAAATCCACATCCTGTTTGAAAGAGCACATGGCTTTGTGTGACCCCTTAATACTGTGATAGAAAAGTATTTGCCATTAGTGAGCTGTTCAAAGCCAGCCCAATTTGGCAGCTGCTAATTTTTTTTTTTTCACTTGTCAAGACTACCTCTCTGATCTTTCAGTGACAAGTGCTTGTGTAAGAAAGTGCTGCCTGTTTCTCAGAGATCCAGATGTGAGCTTGAAGGCTAACACTATCACTGTGTTAACTGCCATGATCAGTAACTACAAAAATCTTCATGCAATGAAATGAGAAAGCACCAGCTGCAAGTGCACCTGATTTAACAGACAGTGAGCAATGGCCAGTACACAGAAAATGTGGACCTAACTTTGACATTCAAATAGACCCAGCTAAGACCTTCTCCAAGATTCTGAAGTATTTCCTGTACTGTTGTAATTTTGTAAAAATCATAATATTTTCTCCTTT
Source organism: Aramus guarauna (assembly GCA_013400195.1). Classification (NCBI taxonomy): domain Eukaryota; kingdom Metazoa; phylum Chordata; class Aves; order Gruiformes; family Aramidae; genus Aramus; species Aramus guarauna. The sequence continues at coordinate 131,736 of VXBL01008713.1, forward strand.
AAAAATACTCTTGGTTTGCAAACCACCTTACAAAGAAACACTTCAACAACAAAAAGCAAAATATAAGCAGAGAAAATCCAAATACTATCCCCACTGATTTCTCTTTATAGTCTCTTCCAGATATTATTATACTAAATAATAGTATTGTTTACTTACTTACCTTGTTACATTTCTCATTAATGTTACACTAATGTTTTCACAATAAATGTAATTTTCATGCTGTTTCAAATCTAATCACACAAAATTTGCAAGAGGTTCCCATGGCTCAACTCAGGTCTGAACCTGGAGGTGATGCAGCCTCCCACATCTCCTTACCAAACACACGGCCTGGAGTGCCAGCAACAACATGCTGCCCATAATCCAGTTTTCGGATATCTTCACCCACGTTGGTCCCTCCAATGCAGGCATGACACTGGACATTCATGTAGTCTCCCAGAGCAAGAAGACCCTGCGTTGATACAAAGGAATGGCTTACTTAACTAAGCTCTCATGAAGTTTGTATTTGTGAAGAGATGCAGGTCTACACAGCCATGCAGTGGTTTTTTTTTTGGTTTTGGGCTTTTTTTTTGTTTGGTTGGTTTTTTAAGAGAGGTAAACACAAGCAGTTAGAGGCATTTTTTTTTTTTACGTTCGTTGCCCAAACCTCCTCAACAACAGACTTTCAAACACTGGGAACTCAGTTCCCCAGGGATCACAACTACCTTAAAAGTGCTGTCCTTAAAACTTCCGTTAGGAATGTGTAAAACCTTAGACTGCTAGCCAAGGTGGTCATAGAAGCAAGAACAGATATAATGCAGAGGAGCGAAATAGTCCTTTATCAGTTTCTTATTCCTTTCAGGACAGAAAGAAAAAGCAGAAGCTGTGCTTTCAGCTCTGCTGGAGAATACCTGAGAATCAGCCCCAGGCTTTGCAAGTGCTTCCAGACAGCGATGTAAACGCACCTACCTTCTGAATCTGTACAGCCAGCTCCCGAGTTGGTGCCAAGATCAATGCCTGGGTCTCGCGAACCTGATTAAAACAGGTGATCACATGGCAGTTAAGTACAGGGCAGGTATCATCCAAGCATAACAGAGATTACAGATCCCACAGTACTATGAAATGTCACAGCTAAAGGATTAATCACAGAATTTTGTGCTAAAACCTAGCGTTTGCAAGGGTCGGTACACCTAGAAAGCTGCTCTCACACAGAACATTTACACAGTAACAGCCTCTTAATGAAGTTACTTTTGACAAGACAGCACTGAAACAGTTATTTGACAGTTCAATTTTCATTCAAACCTAATTTCTATAAGCAATTATCAAAGTGTACTTTTCTTGAAAAAGAATAGTAACAAATTTAAATCACTTCAATTCTGTATGTTCAGTTCAGATAAAAACCTGGCATTGCACAAGGATTCCAAGATAATGTTTTAAAGTGTCATGTTTGAAAAATATTATAAGCACTTTACGGAAATGAAGCATAAAGCTGACCTTTTCATTTAGAACATGCAACATTTTTGTATCCCCAGGCAGTGACAGGTGAATAACAATCTAAGCTTTAGGAGGGTAATGGCTCACAGAAAATCATCATTTTATTCAACAGAATCTACACGTTAAAGTTGTAGTTACAAAACAATTGAATGGACATGATACCCCTGACTAGAAAAAAAGCAAACATTTATCTGTCAAAAATCTAAGTTTGATTCTGTGCAATGTGTGCCAACTGTTCGGACAGGTTGCTGATGCCGTTAGGACTGTTTAAGGACAATTCTGCCTGTTGAGAGATTAATTTAGCCCTCTGATAAGTATGTGAAAGAGGTCAGCTGCTACAGCCAACTTTATAATTACAAGACTTTATCTGAACTTATTTTGCCAAGGTGGGTTTAACAGTTAAATTGTTATGGAGTAGAGTCTGGCAAAATTTTCAGTTAGGAATTTGTCCTAAGTTCACCTCTCATAATTAAAAAAACCTTAATGTAAAGCCTCATTTTTAGCTTTATTCACTCTCGAACCAAAGGTTTTTATGATGAAGACTCTACCGATTTAGTCAAAGAACATTTTTAGCACATGCTGTGAAGTTACCTGTATATCCAGACACTGCAGAACAGAGATGGAGAATGTTGCTGTCTTCCCTGTTCCTGACTGTGACCTGAGAAACAGATGTTTGGTGAATACTCTGGATGTCTGGACAAACAATACAGGCATTTTCAATATATTCCACCCCTCTGCTCTTTGCCACTCCTTCATTGCAAAGAAGTCAATACCGCCAACAGTGTACCGTGACAAAGTTTTGTCACGATCACAGTGTGATCTGCAGACAGGGAGCTTTGAGAACTGCAGTATCAGAAGTAGTGCACCCCCAGCTCTAGCATGTTTCCTCCTAATCAGACCAGCATTTTAACTTCCTGCAATTTGTCATACATAATCTTTAAAAGAAAAAAGAAAATGGTAGGTAAGTCAATACAATTCGGAAAGCTAGTAATTCCCACTATCGACCTAAAAAGGACTTTTTTTTTTCCAGTGAGATGCATATCCTTCTTTGTCTCTAGAGACATAATAGATTTTCTTCTGCTTACTTTTTCTCTTGATTGAGACTGCAGTTATCTCCATACCTCTCTGGCTTTGCTGGAAAACATTCCTAAGAGTCTGAGAGCCCTATTCACTGAGAACACACAACACGCTGGCAGAATCTATATTACAGAGACGTACCTAAACCTCATAAACTCTGACAGTAACAACTGTAGGGCTCACAGCCTGCGCACGTTACCCAATTTCACCCCACATCGCTCATGATGTGGTTTCCCTAATCCTGCCCAGCAGCAGCCGAGGACCAGGGGTGACAGACCTCGCTCCCCGCTTCAGACAGCGAGTGCGACTGACGCCCCTGCCCCCCGGGCCACAGCCTCCTCAGGACACACGCCCTTCCCACCCGCCCGCAGCCCGCCCTCGCCGGCAGCCCCACTTACTGGGCGATCACGTCTCTGCCCTTGATGATCTGCTTGATGGCTCTCTGCTGGATGGCCGAGGGCTTCTCAAAACCTGCGGAGGCGGCAGCTACCGTCAGCGGCGCCGGCTTCACCGCGCAGGCGCGCCGCCCCACATCCGGGCGCCGCCACCGACGACTCTCCCCCCTCCCCCCTCGCCTTCCCTCTCCCCCTCGCCGCCGCCCCGCCGCGCACCGTAGGCGTAGATGCCGCGCAGCAGGTCCTCCCGCAGCCCCATGGTGTCGAAGGTGGGCGTCACGTCCACCTCCTCGCTCG
>VXBL01008713.1:135024-159089 GCA_013400195.1 Aramus guarauna
CGTCATGTCCTCCTCCTTCATCAGCCGCTTCCGCGCCGAGCTGCCCGTCCCGCCAGATCCCGCCGACCCCGACATGGCTGAAGCCTTTCCTCTCCCGCCACCCGCCCCCTCACGCACCGGCGATGGCTCCGCCGCCGCCTCGCACCGAGAGACCGCGCTACCGCGCCTGCGCGGCGTGTGCGCCTGCGCGGGGGGTGGGCGGGAAGGAGGATACGGCATGCGCAGGAGGGTGGACGGGCCGGAGGGGTGGCCTGCGCATGCGCAGGAAAAGCGGGTGGGGGCGCGCATGCGCGGCGGCGCGGTGAGTGAGGGCCGGGGGTGGCGGGGTCCGTGCGGCCTAGGGCTTTGGTCACCGCAAGGCCCGTGGGCGGCTGGCGGCCTGCGCAAGTGTGGGGGGAGCGTTCCCGCCACTGGCAACCGTCACTGCCGTCTGCGTGGCCTCTGTAGATTCTTAAAGCACCTTGAGAAGGGAGATGGAGATTATGCGTGGGGAACGCAGGTTTGTTTCCCTGCTCAGCGTATGACGATGAGGTGGATAGGCCGTCATCTCTGGTTGCACGGTGATGCGTTCCTCTTGGAAAACCCTAAGTGTTAAAGTCTATATGTGTGGCCTGTCTGTCCTGTGTAAAAGCCCAGTGTCCAGGCGCAGACTCAGGAACACCCCAGGCAATTTGCAGGGGGAGGGTCGGCTGGCCGTCAGCCCCATATGACCTCTTCTGCCAGCCCATGGATGTCAAACGAGGATTGATTTGCAAACCTGAGCTCGGACAAGGCAGCTGAACAAGGTTTAGAGGTTCTCAACAGAGACCAGAGGAGAAGGACCCATGCTTTGCTCTGCCTTTCTTCAGCCAATGCCCTCTCCATTTCTCTGTCCTTGTCGTACAAGCAGCTGCAATCCAGTTTTCACAGAGCCGGATCTCTGGGTTTGCTTTTGGGGCAAAGGGTTTAGATGTGGGCATGCTGCACCCCCTCATCCTCCGTTCCTAGGGATTTCAGCAGTATTTGCATCTTCCATCTTTTCCCCTTTTGCTTCTTCTCTCCAAAGATTTTTTCATCCTTGAACAGAGGGCAGATTTAACCTTACTCCTGCCATGGGTACTCTGGACACTTGGCTGATCTGTGAACAAGCCCTGAAACTTTTGTGGGACAAGGCTCTCTCCTGCTTGGCCGTGTTCTGAGTCCTGGGCTAAAATGTTTGATGTGCTAAAATAAAGTTGTTACAAAACCACAAACATTTCCAGTCCCAGCACGTCTAGGGTGCCTGGACGAGTCAGGCTGAGTGCTGCACACGGGTTGTTCGCATTCTGGTTGTGAGCAGATGTGTCAGGAGCTGCATGTTTGAGTGGAGCTGGCATGTTTGAGGTGTGTGACCCCTGCCCTGGGGCAGACTGTGACTAATGCTGTTTCCTTATTACAGAACCTGAAGGCAAAGAAAGAGGCTGAAAGTGATAAAGCTCTTATGAATGTGACACTGGAGGTACAAGGTATGAGGGCCTTCCTCCTCCCTGCGTGTAATGTATTGACAAACCATCAGGGATTTGCGGGGCAATGTAGGGGGGTGGCATGGTGCTAACGTGCCTGGATTGAGTTTGTGACAGAGGAGTCATGCTGCTTGGTCCCCATCATCCTTTTGTGTCAGTGACATTGACTGCGGTCTTCTGTTGTCTTACAAGGATGAATACAGATAGGCAAGGCTTGGTCCTCACAGTATTGTTTCACACATAGTTGTGGGGAGGCTGTTTTCAGGATGGCTGATGCATGTTGTGTTTTCATCTGGAAGCCTGACCTAGCCTGCAGCTCCCAGTGGTTGCCCAGCCCTTCCTTAGACATGGCTGAGGCTCAAGTCTGGGCCCTTCCAGAGGAGGTAGGTGCAGGAGGCAAGGCTTTCCTCAGGCAGTGTTTGGCTGAAGGAGCTGAGGAAGGAGGTGAGCAGGGAAAGGCTTGGAGCCAGCTTGTGGAGAGAGGGATGGGCAGTGAGTTCTGGGCAGTGAATCTGTAGAGTCAGTGACTGTCAAATAAGCTTTGCCTCTCCTAGACCTGGTCCTGAGCTGGCATACTGCAGCGCAGCTGCATTTCCTTGGAGACACAGATGGCTCCCCTTGTAGGGGAGCTGGTCTGTGGTGTCTGACCGAGGCAGAGTTAAGTAGGAATGGAACTCTGGAGGCATCTAGGCTAGTCTTCCTCACAGCAGGGCTGACTTAGAAGCTAGATCAAGTTGCTCAGGATTTGTCCAATTTAGGTTTGAGTATCTCCCAGAATGGAGACCCCACAGCTTCCCTGAGCTTGCGCCAGAGCTGCAGTCCACTTAGGAGGAAGAATTTTTTCCTTATGGCCGTTCAAGGCTTCCCTTGTTGCAACTTGTTCCTGTTGTATTTTGTCTTTTTGGTGTGCATTTCTACAGATAGCTTGCCATTTCCAAAATAAAATTACAGAGTGACTGTATCTCTTCAGGGTCCAAGAGTAGGCATGGGACCTTAATCCTCCTTCTCTCCCAGAACTGAAGCAGGATTGAAGTGTTTTTTATACGTATATGCATCCACCACTGGGGCGCACACATCAGAGTTTGTGGAGAGGAGTTTATTTCTTTGTGTGTGCATGGAAATAGAGCAGCATTCATTTTCAAAAAGAGTTTTTTAATTGTGTTGCATTTGCACTGTAAAAAAAAGATGGGATTTTTTTCAAGAAGCTGTTTGGATGCTTCAAGCTGTGTTCTTGCAGCTGGTGAGTTTCTCTTCTCTTGCACTCATATTTTAGGAACTCAAAGATTGATTCGCTAAACTGGAAAATGATGGAGATGGAAGGGTGAGCTTTGAGGAGTTGCAGTTTGTCCTGTTCAGCCACATGGCCACCTTTTTCCAAGGTACATCAAGGTCTCAAGCAGCCAAGACTCAGCACGTCATGGAGTGAGTTGAAAGACAGAAAGCTTTCTTTGTAAAAAGGATCCTGGTTGATGGCTTTGATCTGCGGCTCCTTGGAGGTGATTTCTATTAACTTTGGATAAGGAACTATAAGTCATTCCCAGTTCTCTACACTGGACAGTTCATTTGTGTTTGATGTTTCTACAGCGTCTTGCAGGGAATCCAGACACAAATCCAGCTGTCACACTTGGAAAGGTTTCTCCATCCATTTCCCCACAAAAAAGGAAGCTAAAGAACGGTTTCTACTGAGAACAATTCAGGCCAAGATGTTTTGTTTCATAAGGGAGTGATTTAATAGACATTAGTTGGGCAGCTGAGAGTGGTGACTTGGGGAAAGTTTTCCACTTGTCAGTCAGTTTTTGGGTATGGTGTGGACTTCAGCCACTGCATCGTGACCGAAAGGCTCCCTTGGGAGCTGCCTGAGTTGGAGCAAATCCTGTGCAGGTGGAGTAGGATGGTAATACAGAACAATAGAGGGCTGTTGAGTCTCATCTTTTTACGGGAGGGAGAGGGATACGTATCCTAGCAGAGGGGAAAGATCATTCCAATTCTAACATTGGCTTCAGAAGTGCCAATGTCTGTGCACCTCTTGTGACTCAGGTTGTCCCCTTTTTAGTGCATGGAGCAAGCTTAATTCCATCCACATTTTCTTTGTTTCATGTAAAATACTTCTTTCTCCATAGAGAAAGAAGCTTTTAATTCCAAGGACTGGTAAGGCATTTGCAAGTAACTGTGCTTTAATGCATTGAGGTGGAAGTGAATTGCTGATTACCCTGACAGCCAGGACAGCTCCATCCAGGATCCTGACCAAAATAGCTCAAAAAAAAAATTAAAAAAAAAAAATTTGTCTCAGGTTCTTTTATGTTAAGACTTTGAGGTAACAGTTCTCTGCATATAGACTTCTTCCAGACCTGCTATGAAATTGGTGCTCTGCTCTTGGATGTGTTACCAGTTCTGTATCAGCTTTCTGGGTTCTGCTTTTGGTTCAGCTTGGCTGTACCTCATTTACTTTTGAAGCTGACCTCAACCCAATTTTAGCTTCTAGATCAAACAAAATGTTAGCTGGCAATCCCCATCTGATGGTTTTCACAAGACCCTCTGATGGTATATAACTTTCCACGTTGATCTTTCTGTGGAGTTTTCATGGGTTAGCAGGGAGACCAAACTGCTTGTCTGTGCTTGCCAACCTTAAGGGCAGCTCTGGACATCTCCATCCTGGCAGCTTGGGGTTGTTTTTAGAATGTTCTCCAATACTGATGGGGTCCCTGGAGTTTCCTTTCAGTATCAAAAGCTGGCGTTTTTTCTCTGCCAGTTTTGCCCCACTGAGTTACTGCTTTTTTCCTCAGCAGCATGGGAGAGTGTGGAGGGAAGCAGTCTGTCCTTCCAGCCAAGCTGCGTGGGCCCACATCTCTTCTCCAGTGTCAGCAACAGCACTAGATTTGCCAAGCCTGAACTTGTCATTGCCATCTGAGTCCTAGAAGAACTTAGAGGAGAACCTCAAGGTCTCTGGTGCTCCTTGACTGGTGGTGGTGGGTGAAATGATCAGCAAGGCCTTTCAGCTGGCAACTGGCCAGGGTGTGAGAGCGCTTGCAGTTAGGTTCATGGTGAGGTGGCAGGGTTTGGCCACCCCAGGGCTGGGGAAGATGGGAGTGGATCTCTGAAAAACTGGAGGGTGGTCAGGTGGTGTAACAACAGAAGTCCTGTTGGTGCTGTTAGAAGAGGGAGAAAGTGATTTCAGTCTCTGCTGTCCTTGCAGAGGCTGAGTAGCAGTGCGGAGGAGCGGGTGGGCCTGGCAGAGCTGCCTGCAGCTCTGGACAACACACTCATGGTCCCCAGAAGCGGGCTTCAGCATGCAGCCCTCACCTCCTATGGATACAAACTGCAGGGCCTCAGGTAAAGCGTGCTGCTCCCTGTGAGGAGGGCCCTTCTGTGGGGTGCTTGAGATGTCTCTTAATGAACTGCTCACCATGCCTGCAGGATTCAAGTGAGGCGGATCGCCAGGGAGAGGGACAAGGCGAGGCTGGACTTGGAGAAAGTGGAGAGATGCTGCCTGCAGCTTGGCAGGAAGTTGGACGAGCAGTACGTCGCTCTCGAGCACGCCCAGAGCAAGCTCAAGTAGGAGAGGTTCTTTTGGTGGGGAAGGGAAAATGATTTTCCTGTGGGTGCCCACAGCCTCTCCCTCCCCTCCCAGTCTCCCACTTGTTTTACCATTGTGTCAGTGGCAGAGAAGTCCCTAAAGACCCCCACACTTTACGGTTCCAGCATCCCTCCAACCAAACTCTCATCTCCTGCTTTGTGCTTGGTGAGAGAGTATGTCTGGACCTTGTGGCCACCTGAGAACACACTCTGGATGCCCCAGCCATGTTGCTTTTTTCCCCAGGGACGTTCAGGGAGAAACAGAGGCAAAAGAGCTACTTTTGCAACAATCAGTCAATCACCAAGCGAAGCTGGAGGCTGATACACAGTTCCTGAAGGGCATAGAGGCCAGCCTGCAAGGGAGACTGAACCACATGATGAAGGTAAGTAAAATTGCCCTGAGTGAAACATCTTCACTTCTTCAGAGGAGGCAAAGCAGAGGTGGTAACAAAGACAGATGGTTTGTGTTGCTTTTGCTGGGAAGCACAGGAGTTTTATGCAGAAAAATCATCAGCCACATCCATACTATTGAATTAAATGCAGAGCTTATTCCTTTGCCATGACATTATTAAACCCGCATGTTGTCTGTTGGAAATGGTTTGGCCCTTGGTAACACCTGAACACCTGGTGGCTGAGACTAAAATTGTGCCAGGGACCATGCCAAAAGCAGAGACAATGGTGTCAGCGTGCCCGGGATTTACCCAGTGCTGTTCAGTGTAGAAGTACAGACGAGGATAGCTCAGGACTTGCTGCCTTTGTTAACTGTGAGGGAAACCGTAATTTTTCAAAACAGAGGTAGAAATGAGCCTGTGGGGCTCTCGAGCTCTTATTCTGCAAAACACACTCCTACATATGTCCTTTGAAGAGGTGAGCCAAAACCCAGCCCACGTGGTGTGTATCAGCAGCATGCTGTTAAAAGTAGTGTCTCCTGCAAGCTGTACTGCATTTGGCGCGCTGATGTGCCAGTTGTTTTACAGCTTCTTGCTCAAGGCCTGTGGCCAGTGAACCTGTCCTGCAATGTGAAGACCAAGAACATCAAGATAATCTTCTCCCTTTTGTCTGCAGGAGAACACACAGCTGCAAAACAAGGTCACAGAGATGGCTGAGAAACTGGCGGCCTCTGAGAAGCTGGTGTTGGAGCTGCAGAAAGAACTCAACCGCATTGTGAATGACAAGGTAGCCTTCCTTTCTCTGTTCAGGTTAAATAGGAACTTTTCAGGAACTCATCAAAAGATTGACCCTTTTCTATGAAATCTTGTGTATTTTAGGTCAGTTGTTATTGTCTCCCCCTCTTTGAACTCTCCTGCGCATTAATGACATCCTGGCAAAATATTGGCTTTTAATCTAGGCCTTTTGAAGTTTGAAAAAACCAGGATGAGGAAAGTTTGCAATTAGAGAAAATTCTACAAATCTGTAGTCTTCAAGTGAAAACTTTAGAGTTTGGTTTCCAGAAAATAAAAGCTTTCTTTTTCACAAGAATTGAAGTAAAGGGATAGTTTTAGTGTCTCCCATTCCAGCAAGGCACCTGGTAAAATGGATCTAGGGAAAGAAATGAGTCTGTGATCTTGTTAGCCAGTCTGGGAAAGCTAGCCTGCCTGTAGTTTGGTGTCTCTCACACATGAAGAAAAATGTTTTCCCTCCTGTTTCTGCATCTGACTCATCCCGCAGGTGTCAGTAGGAACCGTTCTATTGAATCTATGGGTGTAGCACCATGACTCCAGTGATTTAGTAGAGATGTGCCTCTGTTTGGAGAGGTGATAATTTTTCCTTGATGAGAAGTGTTTTCCTGTGCTTGTGCAGGTGCGCCAGGTGGAGCCCCACAGCGCAGAGCTCCTGAACCAGAGTGAGTGCTTTGCAGAGATTGTCCTGGAGTACGAGCGGCAGTGCCAGGTACGGTTGGGCAGCTCTTCAGGAACGCTATCATGAAAATACAGCTCTCATTGGCACATCTGTTGGGCAGTTTGGCCTGGGGGAAAGGAAGGAGGCAGCCCTGATCAAAGTGCAGAGGGAGGATCCCTCTTGCCTTGCTCAGAGTCCTTCGGTAGGAGACAGGATACAGCTATGCCCCAGTAAAGCAGCCTGTCTCCTTTCTCCTGCAGCCCTCCATGGGTTGGTTCCCTTGCTGGGATACTGGCAGGGGGGAGTAAGGGTGGGTTGTAAATTCCTCCCTCCCTGCCACCCTGTAGCCATGGGCCATTTTGTTTGAGAATCATGTAGCTCTATGTATAAGGACAGACCACAGTGTATTCTGTTGCATTTCTTCTTGAACACAAGGAGAAAGCTGCTCTCCCTCTTTGGAATGCATGTTATCAGCTAAATTCTTCTATCTTTTTATTTTTCCCTTCCTCCTCCTTGTTCCATTTTAACAACCCCTACAAATCTTGTTGCTGCTGGACTCTACTAGAGAGTCAAGGTGAGCCTGTCCAGGTACCTGGGGTGTGTGTGGTCCAGGCATTAGTGTTGTGTGTGTTGTACCTCCTGCAGGGTGCCATGCTCCTGCCCAGAACTTTGGGTTCTCTGGGACATGAGCACAGCCTCCTTTTCCCTTCTCTCATTTTTAAGTGATTTGTGTATCTTGCATGTTGTGAGTTGCTGGGTACTCTGTGCCTTGGCTCCCGAGTTCTGTGCTTATTGCATTGCCCATTTGTTTCCAAGTGCTATGTGTGACTGGGGAATATCGCTGATGGTGACTTATCAAATCCCCCCAGCAGGGGCTGAAATATGCATTTTCAGCAAAGCTGTTTCACTGATGCAGCAGACAGCCCCTCTTGAATCTGTAATTAAAGGCAAACGTGCTGGAGTACTATCCAGTGCAGCATTGCTCCAGGTGGCACTAGAGGGTTGAAGATGCTTGATGCTGCAATTTTTCCTCCCATTGAGCAGCCCCAGAGCTGCCCATGAGAATGCCAATGGATGGAGAGGCTCCATCTTCAGGCTTCACCTGCTGCCCCTGTGAAGGCACTCGCTTGGGTTTGTCCTTTACCCTTGTTGAATGCTGTCAGCCCCCCTCCTCCTCTGTTCTCCTGTTTAGAATGGAGATTAAACAAACTGGGTTTGTATTTGTCTAGATCTGTTCAATAATATTTATTAATTGGGATCCTTGGAAGCATCCTAGTTCATAGTCTCTTGCAGCCCATCAGTTGCCTGGGTGGCAGCATATGGGATATAATTTGATGTCTGCTCATAGTGGACAGTGCAGAGGGAGGCAGAATGCCTTGTATGCTGTTGCTTCCAGTATGAGATGAAGAGCGTGAAGGGAAATAAGCAGTTGCCCAGCTCCAGATGCCCTCATGGAAGTGGCTCATTGCACTAGTCTGGTGGCTCATAGTGTGTTCAGCTGTGGGACTCCTTCCTGCAGGTTAATGTTGACACTGAGATGGGATAACCTCTGAGGGTGTCTCTGTGCTAAGGAGGCAGCAGGACCTGCCTCGTGCTCTGCTTCCCATGGGATCAGCACCTTCTTGCCTCACTTTATTCCTTCTGCAACCTAGAAATGTTCACTTCTACAGAGCCCTGTGGGACTTGCTTCACTGTAAGTCCTGCTGTTGCTTTGTCTGCATACAGTAGTGCTTGTTGGCTAGCCCAGACGCCCACTGGAGTGTCTTGTAGATGTAAATGCACACCTCTGGGCTGTGTGAGGGATCGTACTGAGATCACAGTGTTGTGTGTTGGTCTCTGGCAATGGTTTTGTGTGGGTCAGGAGGAGTCTCAGGAGGTCCAACCCTCCGAGGTGCCTGCATAAGTCCCTGGTATTGTGTGCTTTTGCATGTGGGGGCCAGTTGCTTGTGGCTCTTTGTGCTTTGCAGTGTCTAAAGATGGTTCTTGTAATAGTGGTCGCAGTAATCTGGGCTTGTATTTCTTCTCTGGCTCTTCCAAAATCTCTCTCTGTTTGGGACTGAAGAAAACTCCCCTTCCTTATTCTCTGACTGTGCTGGTGAGGGGGCTCTGCTCTTCATGCCACAAGAGAGACTCTGAGTACATATGGCTGCTGGGAACTGTGGGCGCTTGGCCCCCCGCAGCCTTGGGGAGCTTTGTAGCTGTATTATGACCAGTCTCTGCTTCAGGTGCTGTGGGACCAGAATGGAGTGCTGAGGAGGGAACTGGAAAGGCTGCGTCTTCAGCTACAGGAGACCAGGGCTGAGAGAGGGCAGGAGGTTTCGGTGCCTCTATCTTCTCAGCAAGAACAAGGTTCCCTCCAGATTGGAGTTTCCATGGGAGTGTGGGGTGGCTTGTGCCTGAGCAGCTGCTGCCAATTCTGGCACTGGGCAGCCATGGGACGGAAGAAGGGTGTGATAAGTGGTGAGGAGGAGGAATATGGAGGGAAGGAGTCTTTTCCAACTTGAGGGGTGGTGATGGTGGCGTATGGACTAGGCAGCTGGGAGAGAACAGGCAGATGTTCACTGTTGAGGATGTTGAGGAAGCAAAATGTAATAAAGAGGAAGTAGCCCCAAACTGTGGGTTGGGAGATTCAGGTTGAGCATTAGGAAAAAACTTCTGGCCCAGAGGGATGATGCAGCCCTGGGACTGGTTGCCAGACAGATGGAGGATCTCCATCTTTTGGGGTTGTATGGACTTGACTTGAAGCTGTAGCCATCCTGATCATGACAGCCAGGCCTGTCCTGTCTTGTAGGCCAGTCCTCACAGGGCTCCTCTCTGCCGGTATGCCGCTCTCCCAGCTCTCTGGTTCCCAATTCTGTGTGCGCAGAGATGTCACTCTCAATGGAGCAGCTCCAAGAGCAGCTGCAGGACCTGAAGGTGCAGCTGGAAACCAAGGTGAGGGGTGTGGGGGGAGATGTCCTGACATCTCGGCACAACTGCTTGGTAAGCACTCTGCTACAGCATGGCTAATGTGGCATCTGCTCCAGGAGGGTTTCTGGGGAGCAGGGTGGTACCTCATCTTTCTGCTGGGGTTATTGCATGTGTTTCCCCAGCCCATCCTAGCTGTAGGAGGGTTTGGAGACCTCACTGCCTGGAAGAGGCTTTGTGGAAATCTCTGTCACCTTGCAAAATGTTTGTGTGGGTCTTCCTCCTTATGGGGAACCAGAGATTAACTCAGTGTTGCTGTTGCAGTAAAACCAGCAACAGCACCAAGAAGAGAAGCAGACAGGTGTCTCCTGAGGGCATGGTGGATATCAGAGCCCTGTCTCCCTGGGCTTGTAGCACACTTTTAACCTGCTTGCCCCAAGGTGACAGTGTGAGCCCAGCCCTCCCTTTAGACAGCAGAGAGTGCTCATGTGAGACGCATCAGTTTCCCCTTTCACTCCTTTTGCCACTGAACTAAGAGGTCAGGAATGCTTGCTGGGTTCAATTGCAGCACTGCAAGAGTAAATCCTGAACTGCCACACAGGTGACGAACAGTTCAAGGACCACAAAGCTGCTTGCAGATCTTCTGCCTGCTTCACAGTCCTGCCTTTATGCTCATCAAATCCTGGAGTTCCTAGCGTTTACAGGGGAGCTGCAGGGAGCCACAGCTACTCACCACCACCTCTTGGACAAGGGACCACTCTGCAGGATAGAGAAAGGATATGAGGAGCAGTGGTGGATGATGCCCTGGCCTGTCCCTTACCCTCTCTGGGGTCCCTTGCAAATAAGGAGAAAGGGGAGAACTGCCCTGCTTGCTGGAACAAGCGGGGACCCACCACTATCTGCTTGTTAGAGGCTGCTGCGTGAGGTTCATTATTGCCTTAAGTTCAGCAGGGACCAGAACTGCCTGAAGAGTGTCCCTTGTTGAGAGGGACCAATAGATCAATCTGAGTCAGAGCTATTGGAGGAGAGGGGAGCTCTTGGGAGCATGGTGCTAATATCCAAATCCTGTCTCCTCCTAACAGATAAACTATTACGAGGAGGAAATCAAGTTAATGAGGAAAAACTTTGAGAGAGAGAGGAAGGACAGTGAGGAAAGCTTCAAAGTTGAGATGCGCAAGATGGAAGACCAGAAAAGAGACCTGGAAGAAACAGTTGCAAAGTACTGGGCTGTAATTGATAGCCTGAAAGAGCAAAAATGTGCGTGGAGCCTGGAGCTGGAGGAGAGGTTTGAGATGGAGCAGGCCAGGGTGGGACAACAGCACACTAAAGACATTTACCATCCAGGGCAGCAGCTGGACCAGGAGGGAGAAGAGCTGAGGATGCAGCGCAGGGACAGAGAGAGCCTGAGGTATGGCACTGTTCTCTTTCTTGGGACTAAGTGAGAGACTAGGGGTACATTCCCAGCTCATACCAGAGTAGGTTAGGCTGATTTCTCATGGGGCTGGAGAGCTGCTTTAATTTGGAAGAAAATCTGCAGTATTGCAAGGACGTATCTGTTGGATGTGAGATGTCTAAACTCCCCTTACATGAGTGCTTTTATTTCAAGACTTTAAGTTTCCGTGCATGTTCTACAAGCTTGTGTCAGAGGCAATGCCCAGCAAAGACTGTAACTCAAAACAGTGAGAGAAATAAGAGAGTTTTCATTAGTGTTTTCTTACTATCTTTCACTTTCTTGGTCCTTCAGCAAACCTGCCTCTACTTGCTAGATCATCACAACCTGTGTCTTAAAAGCAGCAAAAAATGGCTTAGATTTCTCTATATAGCCTAAACAGACTGGCTTGTGGGAGAGTAAGGTTGTCACTAAATGGCTGTTCATCTTCCTTTCCTGTGCTTGTGGTGCCAGTTCTGCAACCTCCCCAGGGGCCAGAATGGCCTTGCAGAAGAGACTGGAGACAAATTGGACAGGAAACTTGCCTGTCCATGCCTGCTTCCCAGCACACGCCACCACTGCCCCCAGGCTTTCCTCCTGCCTCTTCCCTGCTATGCCTTCCTTCACTGCCTTATGTCAGGAGCAGAATCCCCTTGAGCAATACACGAGCAGAGGATTTTGCTAGGTCATTATCCTCATTTTAGGGCTGAGGAGCTGAGATATGGGGTAGGTGTGAGAGAAAGGAGGTGACTTGGCTAAAGTCTGTGACAGACCAGGGGAACAAACCCAAATAACAGGAATACAAGGCATTTGAGCTGTGTTACCACCATCTCTGGTGACTGGTAGAGGGACTGGCTGTAGTGGGGAGCTTTCAGAGTTGTTGGAAAACATCTGAGGGGTGAGTCTTTGAGAAGTGCAAAACGATGTGGGAACTTTCTGTAATGTTTAAGTAATTGCCTTGTCTTTGCAACCTAAAGAAAACTTTGCATTGCCTCTCCAGCAAAAGTATGTTCTGACGCCTGCAGAGCTTTTCAAGCTGTGTCAGCAAAGTGGTTTTTATCTTTAGGAAAGATGCAGAGGTTGAGCGTAATCAAGAGCTGTCATGGACTGAATGCCAGTGTGAGGACAACTGTAAGGCTTTGTTGTACAACTTTGTTGTGAGAGGAGGTGATTTCCCAATGATAAAGGAAGACCTTCAAGAGTAGTGTGCCCAGGAGAGGTAGCAGTGGAAGTGGAAGGAAAAGAACATGGTCTCTCTGTGGAAGAAGAGGCAGCTAAAGTTGGATGAGAAGGTTAATGAGGAACAAGCCAAGAGAAGAGAAAAAAACCACCAGGATGAAACAGGAATAATGCAGAGATCATGGGTCTGAGGGCTCTGGTGTTGGAAGAGACAAGGTGTCTGGAGAGCTGCCCTCTGTGAAAGGAGCAGGTCCCCAGGTGAGCAGGTAGACCAAAATCTCCTGTTGCAACCTCAGCACCGAAAGAACAGAGAAGAAATGAAAAATTGTGTCATGGAGGGACCAGTGCAGATGTCTGCTGCAGCTAATGGCCTGCTCAATCTAGAAGCTGGAGCTGAAAGCATTTGTCAAGGGGAAATGAAATCTTGATAGACAAGGGGATGTGCTTAGGAAGGAGGCAGAGAGAGCAAAGTTAAATGCTTTGCCTTCATGCAGCAGACACAGCAGCATGTCAGGACATAGACAGACATGATCTAGAGGGGAAGAAGAGGAAAAAAAGCCCTGGGAGACAGAGTGGCACAGCAGCACAGGAGGAAACATGACATTCAGGCTGTCAAAATGGAGCTGGAGAGGGAAAGGAACAGGGTGAAAATGGACCTGATGCAGTGCAAATGTCATGCACTGGCTGGAAAATGAACCCAGAGCTCAAGAGAATAGCAGGTTTGAGCGCAAAGGGAGTTTGCAGAACTTACGCAGTGCTGCTGCTGCAAAAAAAGCAGATGCCTTGTGAAACACAAGGCTGCTTAACAACATGATGGTCCAAGACACTCTTAACAGCAGCTATATTCTGTCTTGCTGTTTTCCACGTGTCTTTTACTAACTGTGGGAGTGTGGTCAGAGAGCTGGGATGTGCTCACGTGGCTGTGGCTGACTATGCACTTGTCTCCTCTGCTTTGTACAGCTGTATGTGGGTGTTGGAGATGCCACAGGAAGCACAGCATGTGAATCCTGATGTAAAACTGACTCAGAAAGCAGCCGCTGTGAGGAGCATCCTACCAGGCAGAGGGACCAAATGACACACAGCCCATGCACTAGTTCTCTCGCTTGCTTAGAGAAGAGAGGAGGAACTTCCCCACTCAGCTCCTCTGCCTCCCACATACAGTGCCACAAACTGCAATGCTGTCCTCCCTGCTAGGATGGACAATCTGTTCTCCTGCGCTCTCCGCTGAGGAATTCGGGTCCTGTGTGGACCTAGGGTTTAGCCGTAGCTATTGGATAGAACTGTTTAATACAGGACTGAGCTTCCTTCCCACAAGTGCCAGTATTCATGGCCTCACGGGAGACCGGGAGTACTGGTAGGAGTGAAAGGATAATGAGGCAGAGAGGCTACCTTGGATTTGGGGTAATAGCTGTTGTGTCCAGCACTGTAAAATGACAGGCCTCACAAGCAGGCTGCCTACTCCAGACAGGCTCCCCTCTATTGCAGTTGAGGGGTTGGGTTCACCACCTGGTTATCCTGTAATGAAGTCTCAGTGTATCTTGATGAGCCACATCACTTTGTTTCCACTTCTTGGCAGGCCTGCAAAATAATTTCAGCCGGCTGGAAGCCACACAAATTCAGGGTCTGATGCTATATTTGTCCTTATTCCCCTTTATTTCCCTTCCCTTGAAGACCTGCTTCTTCTCTACCAATGTCTCTTGATTGTCCTCACATGTTTTGTGAGTTATCGGATGGTTGTTTCTTAGATTTCTTTAGTTCTTGCTGTCCTTGCAAACCAAATGGGAAAAGAGCAGGGAGCCAGCGTAGGATGCCAAGAGCAAACTGGGCTTTTGCATAGTTTTCTCACTCTGCTGTCTCTCCTTGCACGGGAGAGCTGTGCCAGCTGCAGGAAGAGAACAGCTTGCTGAAAAGTCAACTTGAGAGACTCCAGCAAGAGCTGAGGCTAGCAAAGGAGAAGGTCAGTGAACATGATGAGTAAGAAAGGAACCAGCTATGGGAGGCTGGCAAATGGGTGGATAGCTAATGCTTGTAAAGGGAACAGCCACTCAGGTGCATTTACGAGATTTCAGCTGGCTCAACCTGCCTTTTGTTTTCTCATTTCTGAGCAAGACAGCACTCTCATGCTCTTTGCTCCATGCAGAAGCAGCCAGTGCTGGGATGGGCTTGGCCAGCCAAAGGCTTGGGCAGGCCAGAGCACAGGGTCTAGAGCCAGGTTTCGGGGAAGCTGTGGGGATGGGTCTGGTGAAGGAGGAAAGGATGGACTTCTTTGTTACAGAAACCTTTTGGCCAGTGGCCTCCTGCTGCCTTAGGAAGCTTGAGATGGGTACTGGGGTTACCCACTGAGCCATAAATCCAAGGAGAGCCGGGTTTCTGGTGCAGGTGATCCCAAGAGTCTGCTAAGCTGGCTCTCCCACTGTTTTTCATCCCCTGTGTTTTAGTCCTCTGACAATGTTGCAGGACTTTGGATGTCCCCAGCTGTCTGCCCTGGGCTGAGTCATCTGTTGGGGCAGAGATGCCTTACCCTCTCTTGAATTAATTCAGGACCATATCCATTTTGGCCTGGCTTTGCTTCCTGTTGCAGGCCAAAACCGGATGTGTGGCTCGCTGAAACTGGTCCTCTGGGGAGGCCATGGTTTGCTGCTCTCTGGCCTGAGGCGGATCGTATCCCTTTCCCTGAGAGGAAGCACCTGAGCAAGTTGGACAGAGAGAAGGTGGAGGACCTGGCTCAAATAGCAGAGTTAACAGCATCGGTAAGAAGCCGTTAACACTAATTGACAGGCTCTTGGCTGAAGGATTTAGGACAAAAACTGCACGTGTGCTTATAGAGAAGAACGGGAATGCTTGTTTCAAACATTCAAACTCAGTCTTGCTTTGAAGAACCAGCTTCATTTTGTGGCTTTATAGGGAAAATTTGTGTGACGAAAGCCGGTGAAGGTCTTACAGAAGGGAAGGTGTCACTACAAAATCTCTAATGAGGTTGACTTTATGCACTTTTTCTCCCAGAGATTTTGCTCACTCCTAGTCTCAAACCCACATGCACACGAGCCCTTGAACATGTGTGCACACAAGGCCTGGCCAGGATTGCTTGTGTGCAACATGGATGAGGATTGCAGGCTGTCAGTTCCTCACCCTGTTCCTGAGATTCCTCGTGACTGGGAACCACAACCTGTTGTTTGGACATGTCTTTTGTACTCTTCAGGGCCATCAGTTGCAGCAGGGTGGCCTTTGCTGGCCCTCTGCTGGCTTCAGCTTCCATTAACCTTCAGCCACAAACCTGCTGCCCATTGTCTGCTTTTCCTCCTTTGGAGGAAAGCTGTGTTGGTTGCCCATTTTCCTGGGAGGCTAGCAGAGGAACTGGATGCGGGGTGTATTGCCGCCCTGCTGTTAGATGCAGGCGTTCTGCTGACATGTTGCCTCTGCTGTGGTCTGGTCAGAGCATAGCCCAGAAACTGCACCTTGCTCAGCATCCTAGGAACAAAGTCTGGGGGATGGTGCCCTTCAGTGTCAACGCAGGCTGCTCTTGCAGCCCTTACTCTGCTCTTTCATCTGGGACTTTCACACATGCACACAGACATGTTCCCATTCATACTGTATTCTTACCAATCTTCATATTTCTGTTACACATCCCTCCCTGCTTTTCCTAGTGACATCCTCCAGGGCTATCACCGGTGCTGGGAATGCTGTGCTTGAACTCAACTACTGGGCTTTGGCCAGGCTGGGAAATGAGGGCACTTGTCCCGGGTGCCCAGAAGGTCCTGCAGCAACAGCGGTGTTCCTGGGTGGGAACCCAGCAAGGACAGCATGAGACACATTAAGTCTCTGTTTCGTCTCCTCCCAACCCAAGCCTCTCTACATGAGTTGTTTTTTTTCTCAACCTTTTCCAGAGTGAGACGAGCAAGGGAGAGGTCTCCCACCTAAATGTCAAGACGTATCAGCTGGGCTGTGAACTCACTGAGCACAAGGCTGGCCACAGCGCTGGCCATGGCACTGTGCAGTCGTGGAACCAGAGGCTTGCAGAGGCTGAGTGGCTACGAGGAGCAGACACAGCCACAGGGCTGGAGCACCACCAGCAGCATGCAGCATGTTGGATGGAGATGGAGCTGCTCCGACAGCAGCTCAAGGCCTTGCAGGAGAAGGTGAGTGTCATTCAGTTGGTGGCAGGCTGCTGAGTGGTCCCTATGATGTTGGTATTGCCCTGCTCGGGGCTGTATTGGGCACCTTCTCCAGGCCGAAAAGACTGTCCTCTTCCTCTTTGTGGAGGGCAAAGGACTCGCCCTCCCACTCAGATATGTCTGAAGCCAGTTCAGGTGCAACTTGGGGCAGGTGCTTGCTGTGATGTCCCTTCTGTCCTCATGTGCAGGCTGGCTGGGCAGAGGAGATAGAGGCCGAGTGGAGGTGGCTCACACACAGGGACCTGTGGTTCCCCAAGGTTCAGCTGACAGAGGAGCTAGAGGAGTGACAGGATCAGGTAGGGGCTGGGCAGAGATGACAGAGGCTAGGCAGGCCATGTCTGAGAGGAGAGGAACAAGGTGATCAGAGCAGGGGAGCAAGGACCACTAAATTAAGGGAAAGTCGATGCGAGAACCCCCCAAATGTTTTAATAGCCCTCTCCTGCCTGCTACTCTGGCGGCAGGCTCAGGGACTGGCTTTCCAGAGTATAGCTTCCTCATGCCAGCCACCCCCAAGTAGCCCTAGGGCAAAGCTGGACCAGACCTGCTTCCCAGTGCCAGGTTTGCCCTTTGCTGGTGACAGGAAGCAGAGGACAGGTAGTACAGGCAGGGATTGAAGCCCAGCTTGCCTAGGATGTATCTTAAGCACAAACCCAGGTGAGTAGCCCCCCTCTGCTTCCTGCCGTTGTGGCCCTTGGTGCTAGGACTCCCTCCCAGAGCAACTCCTGCTCCTCGCTGCTCAAGCAAGGGGATCATCTCTCAGCAAGGGGTCCCTGTTTCTTATCCTGCAAACTCTCAGTGCTCTCCGTCCCTGGCTTTGTAGGCTGTGCAGCAAGCACCACGCCCATGGTCCTGCTGCTCTGCTGTGGCCGTGCTGGCGTAAGAGCTGCGGAGGGGCTGTGGGCGCTTCCTAACCTCTCCCCTCACCCGCAGCACACTCTGGGCCTGTCTCATGTCTGGCACAAAGCTGTAACCATCTATCGACCTTCCTTTGTTACAGCTCTTAGAAGCCAAAGCAAGCTTGAGCCTGGCCCAGACTCGGCATGCTCTGCAGTTGCAGCAGGCCACGGCCCAGATGAACAACATGGTGCCAAAGAAACAGTTTGAGCAGCTGCAAATCAGCTTGAGAGAGGAACAGCGCAAGGCTCAGCAGCTCCAGGAAAACCTCCACCAGCAGGCTGAGCAGACATGCAAGCAGCTGGTCAGGACCCAGGTAAGCAGGGAATTGCGGAAACTCAGTCAAGGGTACCAGAGAGGTAGCACTACCAGCCTGAAAGGCAGCTGTGGTTGAAGCCACCAGAGGTTTGGGAAGAAGATATATCAAGAGCTCATGTGGAAAATGCACATGATTTTCAAATTCAGCTGCAATTTTCATTTCTCATGAACCCAGTCACCACCCTGCACTCAAACAGGAGCCCTCCCCGCTCTAATCCACGTATCCCAGACCAGATACCTTGCGCCTAGAGGAGCAGGAGTTATTCAGGGACATACTCTATATTGGCTCAGGCTGGGGAAAGAAAGTTTGAGCCCTCTATGTGGAGATGTAGCCCACACAGAGCGAGGTGATTTTATCTCTAGGGCACTGGGCAAAAAGGTGTGGGGTTTTTGTGAGTTTTTCCTTTGCTTCAGGACAGTGTGATTCAATTGAACTAACCTGGGCAAAGATGGAGCAAATTATAATGTAAAGAATTAAAATGAGCAGACACAAAAACTGCATCCAAGGAAACTGTCTCTCCCTGGTCTTTTCTGGACACGGCTGAGAGAGGGGAGCCCATTGGCTTGTTCTTATAGAAAACATTGCTGGGAAATCTGTCCCTTCTCTTAAAACTGGTTGGCGCTGACCTAGGGAAGGCTCTATTGCTCCAGACATTTGTCCCACTGCTCTTTGCATCCTGCACCACCTCTGCTGATCCTCTCCATGCTCTCCTTCAGGGAGTGTGAAGGTCTGTGAGTGGGGCCCTGGGGAAATGCATGATCCAGGATTGCTGGAGAACGGGTGAGCACTGGGACAACCCAACATTAGGCTTTGTTGCCCGGTGCAGGAGGAATATGAGCGTCTGCTGCAGGCAGCTGTGGAGCAGGCAGAGGGGCTGGAGCATAATCTGAGGAGTGCTGAAGCTGTGCTGGCAGAGAGGGCAGCTCAGCTCAAAGATGCTCAGGTGAGTGCAAGAGGGGCTAGTGCTACATGTCCCTGCCTGGCTGGGACCCCTCCATGGGGATGTTGAACCTTAAGCTTCCTGTCCCTGCTGTAGGCCCAACTCTCCAGGAACAAACTGCTGATCGAAGACCTCCACGAGGAGAGCAGGGAGTTTGCAATGGCCCTGCAGGCAGCTGAGCTGAAGCAGAAGAGCACTGAGGAGAAGAACCAGCTGTTGGAGGAGCAAGCCTCAGCTCTGAAGCAACTCATTGGAAAAATCACACCAGCATCTCTGAGTGGGTGATGGGGCACTCACTGTGGCAGCCCTGTCTCTGGTCTTGGCTAGGGTTTGTCAGGTGCAGAAGGGGAGGTATGGCTGGGTTGGGAAATTGGCCTTGTCCTCCCTGGTCTTGCCAGGATTTTCCTTGGTAGAAAGTAGAGAACAGAAACCAGAGTCCTTTAAGGAAATTGATACTGTAATAGCTGAATTTTCCTACTTAGAGCACCAAGCACCAGCTTTGGTGCCTTTCTCACTAGCAGTGTGTGATGTTTTAAGTCAGGTCTGTCTCAGGGCAGCCATCCCACAGGAGCTGCCTGCACTCTGGCAGCATGTTTGGTGGTGGTGCAGATGCTCTCTGAGCAGGGTTGCTGTTGGGACCACACTCTTATGGCTGGAAGGCCAGGGCAGGAGGGCTTGTAGGTTCCTGTGTCTGGCTCAGTCCCAGCTGGGTTGTGGCATTAAAACGATTGCAATATTACAGTACGTCTTGCCATCTCCAGTCTGCTCTGTATTTCAGTAGCCTCCCCCCACTATTTGTTTTTTTGTTGTTTGGTCCTTGTTACTCCTCGAGGAGCATAGGGCTGCAACAACACTATGCCACCAAACCCGGTGGGATAGTGTTGTTGCAATTTCTGTAACAGATTTTGTTTTTTACATGATTGGATTGTTAGCCCAAAACAAAACCCCTAACCTGGAGGGCCAGGGTGCAACATTTTAGTCTGGCCCGACAGGGCACGCAAGCCACCACACCACAACAAGGTAAGTTGCACCAACTAGTGGTGGCCCCCCACTATTGCTGAACTTTTATTCCCTACAGCTCCTCTTGGACTCTAGGAGACTCTGGCCTTCCTGAGCCTAAGATCCAAGCCAACCTGTTGCCGGATTGTTGCCTCTGCAATGAGCAGGACAGAGGGGCTGACAGAAGAGCCTTCTTTCAATTTGAGCCTCCAAGGCTTGGGGCAGGGTTGGTGACCCCTACTCAGCACTGCATTTCTTCACAGGAGACCAGGAGACATGGTAAAATATATATGTCATCTTGCCTTCCTTGTTGGCCTTCACACACTGGCAGTGAGTACTGCTCTTGCCAAAATAAGTTGTGTAAAAGGCCACAAAGCCAAGCATTCACATCAGCAAACACCAAATGTATTGACCTGCCCAGGGCGTTACCCTCTGCATGGAGGATGCGTCGTTGTCATGGTGCCCCTGCTTTGCTCTGCGTGGAGGATATTTACACTAGCTGTGAAAGGACTCCTAGGATTTTGGGGGCTATGGAGACTATAAGAGAAACTAGACAAGTCTGACTGGATCAAGGTCACAAAGCAGAGGCTAGACTAAGTCAATACAAAGAAGAGGGCTTAAAAATAGCTCCAGCTGCTGTTGGTTCAAGAACGAAAGGGGATAAAGTGGCTGCAAGCTAACACTTCCAGGGCAGAGGGGTTCCTCGGCCCTGGGACAGTGCCAGGAGATTGCTGGAGGCTGTGACTGAGGCAGCCTCCTTGGTCTAGGCACGCTTTTTCTGTCCTGGTGGGTGACAGCTGAGACTCTTCTTTCTTTGCCTTAGAGGGCAGCCCCAATTACAAGAGCCATGAGGGAAGCTGAGTTACTACAAGGAGGAAAGCCCTACAGAGGGCACGGGCTAGCTCAGGGAGGTTCCTTGGCTGGGAGAGCAATGCAGTAACATCCCAGGCATTTATCCTGTTCCTGTATTCTTCCCTAAGTATTTGCTTTTTGGCTCCTGTCAGAGATGGGGACTAGGCAAACCTCTGGTCTTAGCTAGGGCTTATGTTTTTAGAAGTGTTATCTTTCAGTCACTACTCAAGAGTGAGCAGCTCCATTAGGAAAAACAGACAGGGAGAACAGCTCTTCAGCCTTGCTCTGGTTTTGTGCCAGCTGGAATCCTCAAAACCCTCTGTGACCTTTCCCACCCCTACTCCAAATAGTCCCTAGGCCCTGCCAAACCAGTGCTCTGGGGAAGGAGACTCTTCATAGAGGCACAGAGGCATGGCCCAAGCATGCTGGGAAAAGCCTTGGCCAGGCCCGTGACCCAGCCTGCAGTGCTCATTCACTCAGCACCTTAAGAAACAACATTTGTAGGCCTCTGATGGGAGACAAGGCTTCATGTCTAATCCTAGAAAGAAGCTTGTGCAGCCTCATCTGACACTTGGAGGAGCAGCTGCACTAAGAGACAGAAATAACTAATTGATCACCACCCTGCAGGGTGAAAATGGGTTGGGTCAGAGTGCCAGGTCAGAGTGTTTAACATTAGCTCCTGAAAAAACACTAAATTGAAGGCTGAAGCAGTTCTTTATTTTGTAACCATGGAGTAATCTGGCTTCCGGAGCCCAGCCACTTCGTCTCTTACTCCCACGTTCACAGTGTGATCAAAGACCTGCTCCAAACAAAAATGCATTCACCAAACCTGCTTGTAGCTGTGGGGCTTGGATAACAATGCTTTCCAACGCACCCCCCACCCCCNCTGGGCTGATCTTTATGTCAGGTATCAAAGGCCGTTAAGAAGAGTGGCAGGGTGCCCACTGCAGAAAAGCCGAGGTGTCTGAAGTCCTGCGTACACCAGAGTTCAGTCCCATTGTGGGCGTGCCACCAAGCAAGGGTTGTCCCTCCTGTCCTGCATGCTTACGACAGAATGTGCTCAAGGACTCCTTGTCTGATTAACTGCTCACATTTCCAGCGGGGTAAAAAGTGCTGCACAGAAACACAGACAAACTTTCCTTGAAACCCAGGCAGACTGGATTCGTTACTGCACACAACCATCTCTGTTTGTTGTGCTGTATGCCTGCTGCATTGTGGTACCAGATCAGACTGAGCTGAACCGCAGTCCTTGGCCACGCAGGCAGCTTGCAGCATGTGCAAGGAGCTGTGCATGCAGGAACTGTGACACGCTGCGAAGCTGGGATAAGCAGTGGGATGTCAAGGGAGTGAAAGAGAAGCAAGAGAATGGACCGTGCTTTTGTCACGGGTACCTGGCTATTCTTCTTCAACAGGACGGTGGTACCATCATCGATCTCAAATTCTCCATAGTCTCTTAAACACCGCACCTGCAAAGCGGAAATGCAGCTCTCAGATCATCGGATGGCCCATAGAAAGCACTAGACATGCCCCAAAACCGTAAGTATGGACACACTCCCAGCCACCTGCTGTAGCCTCAGTATAGAGTGGACCTGGAAATTCAGAACTGGACCGATCCCACATTCTGTGGGCTCTACCTGACATTATTCTCCTTCCTCTGCCTGGAGCAAGAAGCACTCACATGCAGACCACACCAGCCTTCCACAGAGACTAGAGGAAGAGCAGCACAAGAGACAGAGTCTGGGGAACAGCAGCAGCATTTCCAGGAGAACCTCCCCACACACATACCAAAAAATGCTAATCTGTTAACAGTGAAACTGTCTGAAGGAGCAGGTTGATTGTCGCTACAAGTTCTTTTGGGGAGAACATCAGAACACAGCACTTCAGCTACTGACTGATCTCTCACCTGCTCTTGCTTTGTTGTATCAATTGTGTAAAACGATTTGTAGTCTCATCTAAAAGGAGGCCATTTAAAATAAAAAAACTAGTTAACAGTCCTTAACATGGGAACAAACTTTCTAATTGATCTGAGAGTTGGTTAAGTTTCTGCAAAATGCTGCAAAACCTTCTCACTGGGATTCAGACCACTCACCTCACCACGCCCTGCGGACTAGAAATGCCATCTTTCCACATACTTTGAGCCCTTAGTCGAAGAGGGAGTAAAATGATGGCAGGCAGAATGTTGAGTAAAACATAGAAGTTTGTGGAAGCTTTGGTGGTCTTGAAGGCTTTGCTTGAAGACCTTCTAACTTGGGATGGGGGTATAATTCTCTAAACAGATGGTTGGGCAAAATGTTTGTTCATACACAAAACCCACCAATCTTGCACTTACTTCAATGTACAGGCTTTTAGGAGGTTTGATGTCCTGTGTAAGGTCCAGCCCTTCCTCTCCTCCTACTGACCTCATGTAGGTAGCCAGAGACTTTTTGTACCGATTGAACCACTCCACCTGCGGACATTAACAGCAATCCCTCAGGCAAAGCTGCACAGCTAATGCTGAAAGACAAATCCCTGATGAGTGAGATCTAGTTTACTTGTGCTGTCAGACTACTGTTTCCAAGCACGTTCGTGCCAGCAAAAGCTGAATGCAAGCTCTTCTAAAGGGAAAAAACTGCCCGAGAGGCAATCTGGATTCAGGGTAGGACACATGCTGCTAATGTTAGCAGCTCTGCACATTGGTCTAGAGGTGGCATTTGAGAGCAGCATGCGAAGACCTAGTTCTGCTGCCTGAGAGTTTGATCTAGCAAAAGCCACCTGATCCTTAGAAGACTCGAGCATCACCTGTACTCAGTATGCATTTGGGATTGTACCCATAGACAACGAATAAACAAATCAGTATTTCCAGAAAGGCACATTAAGTGTCACGTTTATAATGGAGGAAGATAAATCTTCCCTATTTTGAAACAGATAATCCATCAGGAGGAATAAGTGGAAAGAGAGGAAGAGTTTTAAGACGAGGCTGACTCACTTCCTCAGCTGACATGTGAAACTGGATGGTGTTTGGCAGGACACTGCCATACTCCCACCTAAGTGCTCGGATACGCAGCAACCGGTCGTACCTGGGGGAAGAAACGAGGACAAACCAACCTAGTGTCTTTGCTGAGGCGAGTGCGGGAAGATCCCCAGACAACACTGATGCCCCAGTCTGCCCTCAAAGCAGAGAGCAAAAACTCGTGTCATTCCACCCACCTTTCTTTACAGGACGTGATTTTTGGCCTATCCAGTAATTAAATTTTTACAGAGCAGGAGGAACAAGGCCTTCTCTTTGTCCTAGCATTTGGTGGCACCAGCAACGAACTCAATGAGCCAGCCCCGCAGCTGCACCTGGCAGAGGAGCCACTCGCCAGGGCTGAGTCCCAGCACGCAGAGCTTGGGGACCCCGTCACTTAGGGGCTGCGCCCCTGTGCCCCCGGGGGTTAACGGACGCTCCGTGCCCTCGAGGGGCCGCGGCAGCCCCCCCCCCCCCCCCCCCCGCACCCACAGC
>VXBL01008713.1:160621-291971 GCA_013400195.1 Aramus guarauna
CGGCACGGTGCACCTCCCGCCCCAGCCCCACCGCCCGCTCGCCCGCCATGCCGCCCCGCGCGCGGGAAACCCGGCCGCTCCGCAGCCAATGGAGGCCAGGGGCGGGGTCTCGCGACGCGCGGGGGCGGGGCCGGCGGTGGGGCCGCACCTCCCGCGGGCCCCGCGCGCCGCCGTTACGTGCACCGAGTTGTGCTCGGCCTCGGCGCTGCTGCTGCCGCCGCGGGCGGTGCGGGGCCTCTCCCGCAGCTGAGGGCTGCCAAGGCGGGGGGCAGAGCCNTTGAAGGCCTCCAGCCCAGCTCTGCCTTGGAGCAGGGCTACCCCTGTGCTGGGCCAGGCCCACTGCAGATGAGCCCCGTGCCCACCACGTCCCCGAGGAAGTCGGTCCTCTTGCCCACCCAGGGCCCTACCAGCCCCTTCGGCGCCCACCGAAAGCCGTGGGTTCTCCTCTTCCTCTCCCGCCAGCCGGGGCTGAGCCCTCGACCTCCAGGCGGTACCTTACAGCAGCAGTGATGACAGCGGGGAAGGGGAGGCGTTGCCACGGCACTTCTGGGGTCACGCTGAGAGCACCGAGTGGGTAAGGCAAAAAAAGAGCATTTTTACCCCTGTCTTTAAACAAACAAGCAAGCAAACAAAACCCAAACAAAAACGGGTTAAAGGTGTGCCTGCAGCAAAGCTAGTTTCACCGTTCCTTTTTTTTGGTCTTCTCTGGGGTGCTGCACAGAGCTGTCTTTCCGACTACCTCCTCCCCGTAGCACCCTAGTCCTTCCTGGTCCATCTTTTCACCAGCAGCATCCTTCAAACTTGAGGCTTGCCAAAACTAAAGGGAGGAAAAGAAAAAAAAATGGGAGCTGTGTTTCTGGATGGGACAGGACTTTTTTTTTAGCACTTAAAGCCCTGGGAAGGGAATCAATAACCCAGGATCACAGCTTGTCCTGCTCCAGGCATTTACTTCCCTGGCCATATGTTTCTATGGTTAATAGAGATAAAAAATGACCAGCGTTTCACACAACATGGTTACGTAGTCAAAAACTGGAGGAGTGGGGAGAGTACAGTGGGGCTTTTACACCACGATTGAGACACCTCCATGTGGTTTAGTACGCCTCAAACATTTATGCCGCTTGTGTTTAGGATGATGTGACACCTGTACAAATGAACAGGACCATGGCTGGCTCGGTTTTAATGCTCTCAACAACAGTTTTATCCGGCATTTTAGGCATGGAGGGAAAGTGCCCAGAAATACTCCAGTCAGCTGAGAGCTGGAGATGGGCTTCTGGGGTCTGCCCCCCAAAACAGACCTCTTGGCCACGTGGTTGTGCAGCCAAGAGACACAGCAGTTGCGTCAGGGGAGGACAAGAGGGGTGACACATCAGTGAACCCCACTGCAGGGGGATATTGGGTCACCTCTTGTCCTTGTGCTGCCGCTGAAACAGATTTGTGCATACCTTGTACTGCTTCCTTTGACTGTGCGGCACGTTTTCCAACGGATCTGACCTGTGCGTGGTATACTGGTGTCTGGATGGGGAGCACGTTGCTGTTAGCCAGCCGTGGAGGATTGTGATCCAATGGCTGGTAACCAAAGCTAGGAAAAACCCACGCGCAGCTGCAGCGGACGTTGTAGGAGCAGCTGTCACGGGGGATTTTGCACGACGCAGTGTCAGGATGGGATGCTGGTCTTCAGAGATGTGCTGCAGCCGTGGGATTAATTGAATGGACAAGATGCAGTTTTATGGCTGGGGTGTCATGCGGGAGGGCAGATAGTATGGTCTTGGGGTGCCTTCTGTAAGGACAAAAAGCGCCTTGGAGCCAGGATTAGCAAGCAGCATCTCTCCTCTCTCTCCTCCTGACTGTCTGGCCGTGGCAGGGACATCTACCCTCTCCCTTCCCACTCAACCTGCAGCACAGAGGAGATGTGGAGCCTGAAGAAGCTGCTATAAAGCGCCTGGTCCGCAGAGGGCTGTCACTACAGAAGCATGATGCGTGGCTTGCCATTAATCATTATGTTCTGCAGTGATAATGGCCCATCTGAGCCAGAAAAGATAATAGCAATAAACATACGTCCCTAATTCCAGTTGTAGCTGCTGAAAATTGGTTGTTGCATCTTGCCGAGGGATAGAAATGTAACTGAGCCTTGATTGAAAAATTCAGAGGGAGCTGCCTTATCTTACTCCTTTGCCAGATTAAAAAAGCCTCGTATGTAAAAATAGACAAAATGAATGAAGAATTTACAAACATCTATATTTTGTGTTAGGAAATGTGATAAAATAAGGAAAACAGCTGAAGACACTGATTTATACAACTCTGACTATTTCAGGCAATGAGAGGTTTACATATCACAGTTTAACAAGATAAAAGGTCTCCCACAAAATACATAGATGACAGACAACTCATCTGAATTTGACATAACACAGCATCAAGTACACATGTAATGTGATGAACAGTGCCAGGTCATTCCTCAGTTAGGTAACATACAACCTCTTGAATAAGGCAATTCAAATATAACTCTTAATTCAAATCACAACATACCCAGGCAGCATGCAGGGAAAAGTAATTTATTTTGTACATTGGAATGACACAACTTGCAACATGTTTCCATTTTATGTAGTTAGAGCAACAGGATATAAACCATTCAAATAATATATATATATATATATATATATCAAGTCAACAGTTGTCTTTACTGGAATAAAGATTATCTGTTTTTGGTAAAAATAAAACTATTTGAATTCACTAACAAAATGCACAGTGATCAGAAAACCAATTCTTCTCACAATTGTCTTCCCCGGCTCGTTCGCATTTCCCTGTG
The DNA here is from genome assembly GCA_013400195.1 of Aramus guarauna. Lineage (NCBI taxonomy): Eukaryota > Metazoa > Chordata > Aves > Gruiformes > Aramidae > Aramus > Aramus guarauna. Next base: position 163,425 of record VXBL01008713.1, read on the forward strand.
ATGCAGCAGCTGCATAACCCCGGATTCAGAGAGCTCATTGCACAGAAGAACGAAAATTCACCGGCACGCACTTCCCACGGCCGCAGACTGTGCTGTGCGTGCGTTTTACCGCGCGGTTGCATGACGCCTGTACCTGATGGATGGGGGTGTTCCCGTCACACCTGTACGCACCCCACGGCTTGGCAACTGCATTTCATGTCTCCGTTCCTGGGTACCTGCCCAATAAAGCACTTACACACATGCCTGACCTTTGGTGAGTCAAAAGTTGAATTGCACGTGGAAGCCCGTTCACTGGAACAAGGCCCTCGTTTCTTTATTACTAATTAATTCCTCTGGATCTTTACAACCAAGAAATTTAAGAAACTGTGAATATGCTCAGAAGTAAAAAAAAAACCCAAAACCAAACCTGAGCCAAAAATCTATCTGATAGATGGAGCCTAAGAAATGTGGATGAGAATGTATTTCCACTGCAACCGACTTGGGGATCACAGAAGATAATGAAGGCTTTTCCTAGCATTGAGAAGTTCTTTCAAGAGGAAGAAATGAAGATGGGAAATAAGATTTTTTCCCTATTGAAAAAAAAAAAAAGATTTGTAATTTCTGAAGAGACTAATCTGGGCAGCTTCTCCATGTTAAAGGGCTGGACGTCCTCCTGTTTAACCATGTATCTGCAGGGACTGATCCTCTTGCTGAGGCATCACATCCTGCAGTGGCTGGGTCTCCCCTGCCCTTGTCTCCACGTGGGGAAGGGGACAGATCCAGGCACCAGCGGGAGTTCTGCTGCTGCTGGGTCGGGCTGCAGCGGGCGCCGGGTGCGTTGCAGGAATGGCTTTGGAGGGGGCCAGACCTCACCAGGCTGAAGCCCCACAAAGCCCTGAGCGTGGGTTACCCACATGCCACAGGGCCTGTTAAGGGCTAGTGACGGTACCGTGCTTGTAAATAATGAAGAAGCAGAAGTTACCCGTGAGGGGGTCCAAATGCCCCAAGCCTGCAAATGGGTGGTCAAGAGATTTCTCTCTTTCAGGTGACCTACACAGCAGCAACAGCGGCCACAGCCGAGACCTTCTTGCTAGAGAGCTGTCCTGGGCTTCGAAACCCATCTGTCTGCAAGAGGAACTACAGGAGAAACCGGATTTTCAGAGTGATTGTTACTGGATCCCATTTATCACCGTTATAAAGTTGTCTCATGCCTCCCTACTACTCTATTTACTGCTCTGGTTAAAAAAAATCATTGGCATATTCCTTTGCCCTTAAAAATACAAAAAAAGCAAATCTTCAAAAGATAGTGGGGAGAAAGGTGCTTTCACAATGACATTCAGAGCAAGAAGAGAGAAACAACATTTTACAGATCATTAGAGAGCTATCTTTGGCAGAATATTTCAAATAAATTATTTTTACAAATATTTTCTGCAGTTGTATATTTATTTTGAATAGTTCACTTTCAGCTATAGGGTCACTGGTTCACTACTCTCTATTAATAGGAAAACACCACAAATATAAAAATATATGAGCTCAGCACAATTTTTAGGCTACCACAACTGTCTCCAATGATTTCAAAAGTTGTAGATCGATACCACAGAAAATATGAAACAGGTTTTCTAACGGCGTGTGTCAGGTTAGAAGATCACAGCTCGTCACTGTTGTAAAGCGCTCTGGGGAGGGTGGCTGGCACCGTTGCGCAGGATTAGCACAGAAACAAGTTGGAGGAGCCGGATGCTCAGAGCCAGTCTCTGCCGCTGCCGGACATCCCCCACAGGGAATCGTCTCTCTCTGACCGTAAGGCTTAGAGATGTCACGCTGGGTGGTGGCCGAAGGGTTTCCACCCTGGGCAGGAGAGGAGGGAAGCGGGTGGGCGACGCCGGGTTTCCTGCACGGGGAGTTTCTGACAAAGCTGTACCCAGCCCTGTGCTTTACCCACAGGAGGGAGATCAAGTGCGGCCGCTTTCACCCGCAAAGTCGCCTCCTTTCACCTTTGCATGGGGAAAAGCACGCAGGGAGCCACAGGCTTCGCCCTTGCGCCGTGGCCAGATCCTGCCCCGGGCTTTGGCCAGGACCCCAGGATGGTGACTCTGCCGGGGACCCTGAGCTTGAGCCGTGGTGGTCCGAGGAGGGGACTCACCTGGTCCCAACCTCGCCTCCCAGCACTTGCCACTGAGTCCACCGAACATTTAGATTTAAATATTTCACTTTGTTTATACAGCATGTACAGAATATACAGCATCGGATAATTATTTCCCAGTAGACTACAAGTGTCTCCCAAGATGACCTCTTTTATCAACAAATATATATAAATCGACGGTAATAAAAGAGTCGTACCAACAAATATTATGGCTTTTCAAATAGTGTAGCTGCATTGTGCCATTGAACTTATAAGGAACCACGAGAGAGACAGAGAGATGGGGAGGCTTCAGCTGCTGAGCCCAGGGGCGACCCTCAGCTTCGACCCACCGGTGCAGGGGCTTCGCGTTGCCGGGGCGGCGCTGGCTCATGGCACCAGGCGCGACGCAGGCGGCAGAGGGAAGGTGGGGTTGAATTGATGACCCGTACTCTGGTTTCTGTCTCCAGGCAAGCCAGTTCTTACACAAACTATTCTTTCAGCCCTGCTTTGGAAAAATTTGGCTCTGCCCGGCTGGGGTCTTGCCTGCCCCATGCCCGGTGGGGAGACCGGGTGACGTTTCAGGCTGTCGGAGATCTCTCTCTCTCTCTCTCTCTCTCTCTCTCTCGGTCAGGATTAGCACAAGATGTCTGTCTGCCCTAGAGTGCCCTGCGGCTGTGAGGGGGAAGACACACAGGATGACAGGTGATACAGGACGTCGGGGGTGACGGTGGCAGGTAGCTGGGCTGACTGGTGGTTTGGGTGCATCGGGAAGGGTGCTCGCAGCCTCCTCCCTGCCTGCCTCTCCCGTGCTACTCCTGGGGCGATGGGAAGCTGCCCTTGGGATAGTGGCAGCTGTCAGAGGAGAGCAGGAAGGCGTGAGCCACAATTTTTGGAACACATCATTGAGGTTCTCCAGCACATCAAAAATACCAGAGGACACCCTTGCCTTGGCAGTGCTGTCCCCAGCCACCGCCCTGGCACGGGGTGCCCGTGAGGTGGGTTACCTGTGCCCCAGCACCGCACGCCTGTTATCTGCTGTGCCTCATGGGATGCATCTAGCCATTAGCCATTCCCCTCGCTTTTTAAGAGCAGTGAGCCATTTTGAGCTCTTTCTCTCCTGTGTCCTGCCGTTACAGGGGGCCCTGGGCCGCCTCACCCATGGGGAGCATCCACCACCCCCGGGACAGGCTGCGCAGGCAGCTGCCGGCTCCCTGCCTGGGTGTCCCTCCACTCCTGAGTGGGACAGTGGAAGAAGCTGCTGATTTGAATTACGTCTCTGCCAAGAGAGACGTGTTTCTCTCCAAGAGCATGGCAACAGCCTGTTTTCTACTCTAGAAAGAGGAGCAGTTGCTTTCCCCGTGTTTCAAGTGTGCAGAAATGGCTTTCAAGAACTGGAGTGGTCACTCAGGCATCAAGATAACCAGACCACTTAATTACAGGGGAAAATTAGTGATGGTTCTAAATTACTGCTACTGTCATTTTTTTTTGACTAATTCCTATCCCATTTCCCTCTTCATAATATCATGGCCAGTCCCTGCCGGCCTCTCTGGCTGAGTGCTCACATGAACAAGTGTGGGCTACCCAGGCCTTTCCTTTGGCTCTGCCGGCAGGGTGCTGAGCTGCGAGCGGCTCTGCTGCGACAGCGATGGGGAGAGCAGCGCTGAGAGGGTCCCATGGGGAACCTGCTGCCTTTGGTTGGCGTGAGTTTTCCTGGTGACAGCTTTGCTCCCTGGCAGTCTGGCTGCTTCTTTCTGGGAATATCCTGTGGGCTTGTTTGTTGAAGTGTGTGTGGGGGGTAGCGCGTGGTGTCCTCCGTGTCCTTGTTGCTTGATTAATGGTGACGTTCACACCATGAACATCTGGAGACCTCTCCAGATATCCTAGGGACAGTGGTAGGTATAAAGATGCCCATCACTGCTGAGTGGTCTTCAGAAAGTCATGGTTTTGATTTTACAACCTGATGCCACATCTCTCTGGCACAGAGATGGAGCATACAGAGGGCTGTGTTGTACCAAACTCGGCATTTTGTGGCTTTTACCGGCATGTATGTGTTTCTTCTAGCAAGAGCTAGGAAGCTTAGGAGAATTCACTAACTTCTCCCCTTCATCCACAAATAAAACTGTTTTGCTGGACTATGCCCTCAACAGGCAGTCTGGAAAGCTGGGTTATTTGCAGAGCTTTGCCTCCTAATGCTTAATGCATTATGGAAAAAAGCAGCTGGACAAGTGTTGTCAGAAGTTGAGCTGTCATCAGGGAAAAAATAAATAACGTTGTCTTTCTTACTAACACAGCGACTACAATGTAAAAGGTATTACTGCAATCTTTTGCTCTCTGGGGCTGCCAGAAGCAGTGTATGCTTCCTGATTAAGAGCAAGACAAGGAGGTTTCCTGCGTGGCTCACTGTGTGAGCGTGTTTTCTCAAGAGCTCGGAAGATGAAGGAAGCAACATGGGGCAAACAAATGAAGACACAACAGGCATCGGTTCATTTTCACCTGTGCAGGGGGAGTTCAGCTGAGGGGCATCTAATCACAGCTCTTACTGCAAGGCAAGACCAGGGCAATGCACAGGACTGTAGCTGAAAGGACGGGGTAAGGAAGCCATCTCAGCATTGCACTGAGCAAGGAGAAATCCGGTTGTACGCCTGCCTACATCCATGGGAGTCACAAAGCCACTAGTTTGCAAAAGCTTTCGTTAACACTCACAAATCAGCCTGATAGCAACCTGGGATGCATTCGCAGCACCAGGATCAAATCTATCCTGTGCTAGTGCAGCAATTTTACAGTCACTCGGCAACTCTCCATATTTCTAAGTATCTCTTTAAAGAAGCTCATCTGCCAGCAACTGATGTTTCTGTAAGCAAGGAGCCTGCCAGAGGCTGTGGGCGGGGGCAGAGGGGCACGCAGCCCTGGTGATGACAGTGCCATGGACTGCCACGGCAATTTTCGTCAAGAGTAAGGCTGTCCTCGATGCAGGTCTTGCCCTGCCATTGTCGGTAAGGGACTCCTCTGACGTAGAAATAAAGAAGAAGAGATAAATCCAAACTCAACGGAGAGGTCAGGAGATGCAGGGAGAGAGCCCGGTGGCAGTCCTCCATGTCCTGCAAGGGTTTAGGAGCTCTAGGTGTGGAAAAGCATCCCAAGCCATTGCAACTTGCTTTATTTAAACCCTGCCTATTTTAAGTGGGGGCAGCAAAGTTTTGTAGGCAGGTAGATAAGTTTTAGAGTATTTAGGGCACCAAGAACAGGCTCCATGTTGTAAGAGAGGAGTTGAGGTGGACCTTGAACCCCCAGTTAAAGCAATTGATTTGCTCTGGAAGCGTAGAGGCAGGGTTGGGGGTGGAGTTGGAGCATCTGTGGGACTTGATAACAGTGGAAATTCGGCAGACATATTTAACCTTTCAAAACCTCATGAGTGAAGGACAGCAGCACCATAAAAGCAGTGCCTGTGAGAAGTGGCTGTAATGGTGTTTGGATGATGAGCAGGAAGGGCTCAGCACGCTGACGTTTGCCTGTGCTGTGTGGAAACTCGCATGGTCCTTTGCTTGCAGGGGTTCAAGTCCAAGGCATCTTTCGGAATGGTTAATCTTTGCCCTGAGATACAGACAGCAAGCCTGAGCTAACAAGCATTGCTGTTTGGTCCAGTGAGAGAGGAGACTTGTCCCACATGGGAAACCCCCAGTTGTGGGGCAGCAGGGACAGAGAAGGCTCCTCTGCATAGAGCCTGAAGGAAGAGGGCATCCAAAGCGGCTCCACAGAGGGCATCAGCATAGAGCAAGCCCCACGTTGGATTATCACCATGTGCAGATGGCCATTTTGGGACCTTGATGTCGCTCAAGGGGGATGCTGGAGGGCCCCAGCGTCAGTTAGCATATGCTCCTGGTGCTTTGCTTCCCACCACGACTTAGAACTGCACAGTGTTGGGGGTGAGATGTGTGTGCTGGTAGGGGTGGAGAGCTGTCATAGTGCATTACAATAGATCAAGGGCTATTTTGAATTAAATACATAAAAATACTGCCTGGGGTTGGTGCCCACAGACAGCCAAAAAAGCCGGAGGCTGTGCTATAGCTATGCAGAAATCAAGATGCACATCCGTAGCCACGGCGGCTGAGGAAGGGGGACACACTGTGGCAGTGCCTAAAACAGGGTTTCCAGGTCTGAGTGGAACCCCACGGCATTTCTCCCTTCCCCGTGGCCTCTGATGCTGGACATCCCACCAGCAGCACCTGACTCCTTGCTTTGGGAACTGTGTGCACCCCAGTGCCCTCTTTCACACTTGTAGAGAGGGGACCCCCAAGCTGGCTTTTTACCTTGAGAAGGAGCCAGGGGAGGGTGTGGGGCCCGCAGGAGAGGGGGTCGAGCCACTCTGGGGGCACTGGGTGCTCAGGGGCAGGGCTGGCCGTTCTCGAGATCCTCCAGAGAGGCAGCAAGACCCTATGGATGCTCTCATGGACACGCTGTAAAGAGCAAGTCCTGCTAGTAACAGCAATTTTCTGGCTATCTTTGCTGATAACAGCTCCTGCTTGGCCAGACGGGCCCCTCTTCTTTGCAGCATCCTTTCCCTCTGTGTGAGGGTTGCTGCTCTCTGGCGAGAGGCTCTCGGCACCTCCAGTTCCAAAAGGAGGAAGGCTCAAGTCCTTAAAAGGTGAGGAATCTCACTGTATTTATTGTCCCTTGGTCCTTTTTGCAAGAATACAGATGCCTCTGGATGCTTTCCTGTGCAAGCCAATTTTTTACAAGATAAACAGGCTTTTCTGCAGCTGTGCATGTGTATGTATGTGTGTGGTCAGTCATCGCACACTCAGAGAGGCCAGAGACATTCCCACTGCTCTGCAAATGTGTTTCCCCAGATAGGACTGGGTGCCAAAGCCTACAGAAAAATAATGCAGGAGTTTCTCCTGGGATAACGTCCTCTAGCATTAAGTTTTCTGTCTTTCTCTCTCCGTCACTTTCTGGCTATGCCCAGCTCTGCCGCTCCAGGAATGCAGCTGAGCCTCCTCCTTAGGTACGTATATGGCCCCCAATACTGTTGCACTTGATTCTTACCCAAGCATTTAAAAATAGCTGTAACAATAACACATGGGCTCTGGTCCTCCCCTCCCTGCCTGTAGCAGAAATAGCACGGTGAGTTTATAGACTGTGTCCAGACTCGTGACCAGAAAGGGCTCAAAGCCGCCCTTCTCACTGTTGTTCTTTAAGAAAACAATGAAAGTGGGGAGAAAGATAGACAAATAACTCTTGCAATCTCCCCTCGCCCCAGAGCCACCACAGGGTGCCTGGGAATGGGTGACACATGGGCGGGCACGTTGTTTGGAGATGAGGGATTTGCATCTCTGGAGTGCGTGGTTCCCATGCTGCCCTGGTACAGGTGCAGACAAGCGGAAGCAGTTTGGGTAGGCTTGATGCTGCAGGTTTGTGGCTCCCACTAGCATCAGGGACCTGCAGAGTCCCTTGCTCTTTTGCACCTTTTCTGTGTGTCCAGGTTGTGGCTGGGATTTGCCTCCTTTCCTGTTGACCCCTGAAGAGCTGGGGATGTGGTTTTGCTAAGATACTCAGGGCCGTCACTGCTCAGTGTGCTCCTTCCCTTTGTCCTCAAGCACTTTGCAGTGGCCTTTTGAGTTATTTGGATGTCCATCTCTGAACATCCTTTGCACTGTGTTGCATCCTTTTCCATGGAAAGGTTTGCCTTTGGCTAGTGGAGTGATGAGAGGATGTGAGAACTGCTGGGGCAGGTGGATGGATGGAGACTGAGGGTTTGAAGTGCCGTTTCTGGCAACCTCCCTGAGCCCAGGGCTCTGCCAGAGAGGCTGAGTGCCCTTCCCTTGTGAGGGAGGCTGGCAGGGATGACGAGAAGGTGGAAGAGCACCAGTACTGCACAGGGACCCAGGAACTTGGGCTGTGTCTCCATGCCAGGGCTGTGCTCCCTCCGGTAGCGTGCCACTGGCTACATGGGTATCTCACAGAGGAGGGTAGTTTGCTTTCGCCTTAAGGATGACGTTGGTGCAGAAGAGCACGCATTACACCCTTGCAAACACGGGCGGGTGGCTGGGGCTCAGTGGAGTGATCTTTTCCCTCCTTGGCATGGCAAGGTGGCAGCCAGGTAAAAGGCTCACTGCTCGCCTGTGGCTCATCCACAAGCAACTGGACAAATACACATCACGCTTTGCATAAGCTTGTTAAAGATGCCAAAAAGCGCGTGGCTGGCAGAGAGTAATTGCATAAGCAAGGCTGGTGTCTACTGTGTGATTTAGGCCTTGTCCTAAGCAAGCAATGCTCCATCATTCCCTTTGGAAAGCTCTGTGAGCAGAACAGTTATTTACTGCATGTTAAACCAAGCGGCTACACAAGTCCCGTTCGACTTGTTAATGACTTCAGCAACTGCAATTCATTCTGAAGAAGCAAATGATGAGAGTAAAATACCAACATCACCTTTTGGTAGATGTAATTACTGGGTCAGGAGAGCTGCTTCGCTTTCATAATTCACTGCCTGGGAAAAGCACACAGAAGTGACTGTGTTCGCCTGGGGCTTGACGAGCCTTGAAGCTTGACCTGCACTTATCCTGGAAGGTGCTGAGCACCTGCAGGGAGAGTGAGGCCGGCGGCACGACTGGCAAAAAGCAGCACAGAATGCGGGGAAGGGCCAGGTTTGCATGAGAGCAGCCCAGAGATCATGTTAAATCCTCTGGCTGCAGGATGCAGATGCGTTAAGTTACCTGCTCTGCCACACATCTCCTCCCATCAGCAGATGGGAATTTTATTGCCTCTGGGCCTCTTACAGACATGGCCACGCTGCAACACAATTAACTGCTTCCTACCCTCTCTCTTTTTGCTTGGTGGCACATTTCTAGCCTGGAGCTTGAAAGCCAGACACTGCTGTTGGTGCCAGTCTGACCAGCTATGAGGCCCCATCCCGATCCTGTGCAGCGGGAGGGCAGGAACGTGGGCAGGAGCACGGACAGGACCTCAGGAGTGTGTGCCCCAGGCACGTGTGCCTCACCAGGAGGAACAGGGAGAGCCCGGCCAGACGAAGGCAGCACTTGCCTGGGACCCGTCTCCGGAGCTGGTGTTTGAGTTCAGTTGTCAGAGCGGGACCTTGAAAGCCTTGTGGGGAGGGTTTATTTGGGGACAGCTCAACAGATGCTGGATGAGACACAAGAGAGAAGCAATACCCCTGGGCATGTAGAGACTTTCCTCCTCCTCAGTGCTAGCTGAGCTCTGTCAAGCCATGTGGGTCAGAAACAGTCCATGGCACCGGGACCGGGGCATGGGCAGGCAGCTGCCTAGAGCAACCCGAGCTCCCAGTTTGCTCCGTGACCTTGTGAGGTGTCTCAGATCTGCTTTCGTGCCCATGGACCCTGCCCTGGTAATGCATCTCTTCCATTCCCACTTATCATTAGCTAGTGGCTTAACCCAGCGCAAGTCAGTGTGAGGCTGGAACAAGAGCAGAAGCAGTTCTATATAACTAGAGGACACAAGCAGAAAGAGCTGCTAAATACCTTGGGGGCATTATGCACGGCTCTCCCCAAGTCTAGGGCAAGCCAGCACTGACGGCAGACCCAGCACAGGAGCAGCTCCTGGCCCCAGAAGGGCTGCACTGCAGCTTTGTCCCTGGGTGGTTTCCTGCACCCCCGTGAGAGCTGGGTGGGCTGCAAGCCCCGGCTGTACCACAGCACACCGAGCCCGAGGCACAATGGAGAATGGAGCAGCAGGAAAGCCGTGAGATGGGGCAAGAGCGGGCATGTGGAGGCACCGTTGCCCCCCCCGTCAGCGGCAGAAACACAGCGAAGGCAAACCAATGAGTAAAGAAGAGATGGGTACAACGTAAGGGGAAACAATGGGAGGGGAGGGAAGGGTTTTCCACAGAGATTATGCAGGAGCACTACTGGATCCATCAGGAATCATTACAAACTTTATTTGTCTGTGCATTGTGTACCATTGATACGGATCATCACAATTAGTGGACTCACTGCCTATAGTGGTGGGCAATACACACAAAGAAAAATCAATGAAGCCAAACAGATGAAAATGAAATCATTGTACATAAAGGTAATCATAAACCTGAACAACCTGCACCTGTGTTTGACTCTTCCCCCAAAACAACGAGAAACAAAAAGAAAACCCCCAAAATCCATCAAAGGTGAAAAAAAAAAAAGACTCAAGAAGGAAAAAAACTCCACAACTTCATACTCCTAGAGAAAAATCTTACAACGGGTTAATTAAAATTTCCACGTATTGTTCAAAATTAGTACAAATACCCCTAGCCAATTGGTTATGGTACAAACGTCAGACGTGGTTTTCAGCTGGGTGGGAAGAGCTCACCGGTGGACGTGCAGGCTGGGTGTTTGCCTGGCTGGGACACCAGGAAGCCCGGCGAAGGCTCAGGAGACATCTCTCGACACCAGCGCACAATGTCACCCCTGCGCTGTGCCCAGGGGAGCTCTGCATCCACACCCCTCCGGGCTTGGCTCGCTACCCCAGCCTGCACTGCTGGAGTTGGGGGGTGATGCTGAGTTATACCTCACTGTCTGATCCTTCCTATCGATTTCAGACTGGTACAGTGCAAAAAGTGGCCTTTTTCCTTGGGGGAAGCTTCCTAGCTACTGCTCAGCAGCGTGGGAGATCTCGTTGCTGCCCTTCAGCCCTTACGCTGAATTATTCTGCCTCCAAATGGCTGTGGGAAAGGACCAGATTTGGGAACCGATCCTGATGGCTCAGTGCTCAGAAACAGGAGCTGTCACTAGACCTCTGGGGACACGGGGAATAGCAGGGGGCCAAGGGGTTTTGAGGCAGCCATGGGCTATAAAGGCAGAGGCAGGCGAGGTGCTGGGAGCCAGCCGTGCTCGTCCCCCTTGGGCTTGGAAGCTGCTTGTCCCAAACGGGCTCCCTGGGACCTTGTGTAAAACCTCCTGCAGATGATGGGAGGTCTTCACACTGGCTTCGGCATGTCCTGGACTGGCCGCTGTGGGGGAGGACCCCTGCCTCGCAGGGGGACGGAGCCTGCAGTCTCTGGGTGGGGGTTTTCCTCCCTGAAAACCTACATCTGCATGGTTGTTATTGCTTCTCGTGGACCCACGCATGGAGCAATAAATGGGGACAGCTTTCCCTCCCTTTACCCCCACTAAGAGGAAACAAACAAACAAACAAAAACCTATGGCAAAATTAAACTAACTAAAATAAATAAAACCCGTGAAAAGAAAACATTTGTATCTGCAATGCTCAACCCACGTGGCTGGAAGGACTATCGCTATAGGACGCTATATACAGATAGGGTTCATTTCATTCATGCAAATGTTACAAGTACCACGACAGCATGCCCGAGGAGGTGGATGAGGCGGGAGGAAAAGCCCTCGCCGCTCTGCACAGCCTCGGCTTAGGACACCGGACACGAGGTTGCGGCTGCGCATCCTCGAAGCATGGAGGGGGAAAGGCGAGGGGCATGAGGGGAGGGGGGAAATGCTAGGTGTACACACGCCAAAACAAACAAAAAAAAACCCCAACCCCAAATCAATGATGAAAACGGTTTGTGTTCTATCCTTAGAAAGCTCCCAATTTCCCCTTGTCTTCAGTCCGGTCTCTCGCTTCTCTCCAACAGGGCCAGAGGGGACGTTCCTGAGTGGCGAAGGCAGGCGGACAGTGGTCGGAGATCAGGACCCTCGCTTTGCTCTCCTTCCCTCGCCCACTGCTCTGTTTCTCACCAGCTACTCTGGCCTTCCCCGTACCGACGCGCCCCGGTTGCCTTCACATCCATCCTCCCGGGGGGGGCTGGTGGGCGGGAGAGAGCGATGGGAAAGGGCTCGGTGGCTATCAGCCGCTCTTGTTGGTACAGTTGCAGAGAGGGCCCTGCCACCGGGCTCCTGGCTGGGGCCACTGCCCGGGGAGGGGTCCTGCTGGCTTTGGGGTCCTGCCTAGTTCAAAGGATGCTCCAAAGCCGCTTTCCGTCAGCAGGTGTGTGAACATGGCAAATCTCTTTTATTCTTTCTCTGTTCGTTATACACAGCATTATATCTATATCTATACCTATATATCACTCTATATAGATACATATAGATATATACATATTTACTATCTCTGATTGTCCCTTTAGAAGCCCTTTATGTGGCAGTAGGCTTCCAGAGATGAGAAGAATATGTACAAGAGCCAGAGGAGGATAAAGAGTGAGGATGTGAGCAGCTTGGAAGTCCGCGGCCCGCCCAGCTCACCTCCAATCTCAGGTCTCCGCCGGTAGAGCAGCACGCCCACACTGATAAAAGCAAAAATGGTGAAGAGGGTGACGGAGAAGGCCAGGGTGCCGGGCGAGACTTGGAAGGCTTGTCCATGCGCCGCGTGGTAGATGGCCGCGATGGACCAGGCCACGCCAATGCCCAGGAAAACATTCACGGCATTGCTCCCGGTGACGTTCCCAATGGAGGCATCCGCGTACTGGTCCTGCGTCGCTGCTACTTTGCTGGCAAACGTGTCTGCAAAGGGAAGGCAGAAAGGAACCCTCAGGAAACAGTCAGCTAAGGAAGGACAGCAGCAGGCAGCTTGGGGAACAAATGTCAACAGCATCACCTGGGGAACAAAAATAGTGGGTAAGGGGACAGGGTACAGCCCCATCTATGGGCACTCCTGAGGAAGGGCACCTCTGGCCAGAGCCAGAGTGACTTTCACGGTCCAGAAATGCCTAGGAGGTAAATCTCAATGTTCAGAAATATGAGGCTTCCCCCAGCATGGCCCCAGATGCCCCACAGTGCTTCAAGCAAGAGACAACACTTCCCAGTACTGCACTGTGTTTGCCCCCTTGTCCCACATCCACTAATTTGTTGGCTTGCAAAGGAACTGAAAAAGTTGGAAAACCTTTGTGGGAGCCATCAAGCTACCTATTCTTAAGGTCCCCTGAAGGTTTGTATTTGTATTTCTTTGTTCACTTTAATGATGTCTCTCCAAAACCTTTTGCCTCACTGAAGTCCAGTGTCTTGTGCAGACCCTGACACTTTGGTAAACAAGTGGTTTAAACAGGGTTTCACCCTGAGGGAGAAAAACCATGCAGGTGGATGTACGCTTGCCCAGGTGCTCCACCAGCTTTAACACTGATGGCAAAAGAGCTGTGATTAAACTCGGCTGGGCTTTTACATGGCAGATCTTGTGTCAAGTAGACCAGTACGACGCTGCTCTGCATCATAGGAAAGTGCTGATTTTACATCCAAACACACTCTGGACCTGCAGTGGGGGTGAGTAGGAGGGGGGATTAGCATCTTGGTTTTGTCCAGGTGAGAACTCTCAGCTATCGATGAGAAGATGAAGCCTTAACACATCTACACTCCCAGATCACCTTGGGTACAGGCAGCAGAATGTGGATCAGAAAAAGAAAATGGTGAGGCCAGATTTCACGGGTTTTAATTCCACAGTTTCCTTTATGTTCCTTCCCAGTGGGGCTCCAAGGTGAGATGGCAAAGTGCAGCCTGGCACGGAGACCCAGTTTCATTTAACAGGAGGGGCTGGGCACCTATAAGCACAGCGAGAGAGGCTATTTGCGGCAAAGAAATCAAAAGGCTGCTTTATTTTTTTAAAAAAAGCTGCCATGGAAATGTATCTGACTGCTTAGGGAAGGAAAACGCATTTCCCCTTGTTCACAGTCCCAGTGCAGTAACGGGGTTGTGGGACAGGGCACATCTGGAGCACACTGCCAGTGCCAGCCAGTGTGGAAACAACCACATGCACTTCTGCAAGCTTGAGCAATGCTTTTAATGCAGGAAACATCCCTGTCAGTCTTGATTTCACTGTACGTTTGTCTGATGCCTGTCTGCCTCCTGAAAAGCACCCTGCACCTCCCTGGGGCGGACAAGCCCAGCTAGCACCCAGCTAACACGACATGGTCTAGGAGCATCTGCTAGTTCAAACAAGGTTAGCCAAATGTAACCTAAGCAGAATTTCTTAAATGCCACCTTTCGTTGACGAAAGCAGGAGGGAAGATTTTTTGCTGTCAAAGGTGTGAGACAGCCCTACAAACCTCACACCTAAAAGTGCCAGAAGTATAAAAATGCTTCTTTTTCTATTCCTTGTCCGTGCTTCCTTTTGGTTCTGCTTCTTCTTTTTTTTGGGTCTAATAGCATTAGGACAATTTCAAGATCTTCGAGCACCTGAGTGCTGACCACTGGAAGTCTGGGGGTGGCGAGGAAAGGTGTGACTGACATGGGGGGGTGGTTGGGTTGGGTTAGAGCCCATGGAAGACGGCAAGTGAAAGGCACAGGCCCTCTCACACAAGCTGATATGGGACTTCCCAGAGCAATCATGTCACTGGGACCATCCTCTCCAGTGCACCGGTTCGTTCCTAAGAGGGGACCTTTGCTGAGCCAGCAGAAAAGGAGGCTGGGAGGACATTGTGGCATGAAGGTATGGAAACTCGTGTTTTTTTCTCTCCCTGGTCAATCCTCAGTCTCTGCTGTCTTCTAAGGTTGGGTGACTACTTGATCAGAGATACTTCTCCAAATATTTGTGGGGCTGAGGCCTTCTTGGAGCTTTACAAGTCACATATTGACCACCTCCTCCAACCTCACCTCAATCCATCTGAACCAAAGCTGAATCTGGTCTCACACAAAGGTTCAGAGCACCCCGAGCACAAACTAGAACCCAACTTACCTGGGAGGCAAGGTTAAAGGAGCAGATGCTCAGAAGGAACATGCAGAACTGCCAACACAGGCAGCATTTTATTCGAACACCAGTTTCCTGTTCTGGGAGTGGATGCCATGGAGGCTGTCCACAGAAGTAGATACTTCACAGTCTTTGCAACGGGAAGACCTTCTTGAAATAATTTCCAGGGGACTGAATCCTCATCCTAGTTCGATCCTCCTGGCCCATCTAAGACTAAAAAACAACTTCCACATACACCTCAAATCTGTCCTTCGGGGTCCTGCAGAGCACAGCTGAGGGCCTCACTGTGCTCAGCTTTCCCATCCCAAACCCAAACCCAGACTGGGCAGAGCTGGACCTTTGCAACAAACTCTGCTGTTGTCCTTACCTGGCACTGATGTCCCCAGTGCAACAAACACGACCGCGGTGACTGAGTCCTTCAAGCCGATGGTGCAGCCGAAGTGGGATGCCAGGTCGCCGATGAAAGCTGTCAGGAGGCCGATCATGAGGATGGAAACGACGAAGCAAGCCCAGCCATTCCAGTAGTCTGTTGGGGGCACGAAGGCAAAAAGGACCTTCCAGAAGACAGTCAGAAAGTGCATAACGTAGTCGAAGCAGGAGGGCAGCTTCTCCTCCCCACATTCATCGTCATCGTCATCTTCCCCTGGAGAAAACCATCAGTGCCTGATTAGACTCACCCATCCTGGGGGAGGTTGGGCAAAGCTCCTGTACATACTGCAGACTTGCAAAAGGCGTCTCTCTTGATTTGGGCCCTAGAAGGCCTTGACTTCCAAATATCTTATTTTCTGGGCAATCATCAGAGGGGCTTGATGGCCTTTCCTGGCCCCTTCCCACAGCATAGAGAGATTCTCCAAAGGCATCGGTCTCAAAAACCAACCTGCACTTCAGAAAACACAGAGCCTCACACCAGCACCTCTGGATTTAACCACCAGATGCTTTCTGGGGCTCAGCCCTTGCTTGGGAAGCCTTTCCCTAGAAGACGTGGGAAATGACCAGCTTCACGCTGGCTGGAGCTGATGAGGGTGGGCAAACCCACCAACAGTGACACTTGCCTCTTGGAAACACCCCTAAGGAAGCCCTTTTTGAACTGCTTTTCACAAATGCCTGAAATTGCTGCCAGCTCTCTGGGAAGACAGCTGGTTTTGGTGGCTGCTGAGCTCATAGTTCTGGTGCTTCAACTTTTCTGCAAACTGGCCCCCAGCCACGAAGAATACCTGCCCTAAAACCTCCCTGGTCCATCACTGCTGACTGTCCTTCCCTGTTGCATTTCTCTGCCCCTTTCTGTGCATCCCTATGAGCTCTGGCTGCCCATTCCTTTCGGTTTGGTCTGCCCCAGGTCAATGGGCACCCTCTGCACATGAAAATGCTTTCACATTTGCACCCCTTCCAGGTAGCTGTCGAGTACCCCAGGCCATGAGCCAGCTATGGGGCATCATTTGTCACAGCAAAAATGTACATCTCCTCTTTATTTTATGTCTGATCCAGGACCGTGCTTCACTTCTCACCAAGCTGTTGTTAATGACTTGCAAGGGTCATTTTCCCAGTGTGAGCCTGCCAGCAGTCCTGGCCCCATCTCTGCTCACCAGGCACATTGTGTGGGTCAGATCCTGGCTCTCCCGGTGCTGTGCTGAGCACTCGGCCCTGCACAGCACACCTCTGCTCACCACTGTGGCCCCTGAGCACCTGCAAGACCTGGGTCTCCAGCACAGATGAGGAGTTGGGGATGTGAGTCCTCGTGCCCATCCTGCCTGATGTCCCAGGGGCTCTCAGACCCTGAGTGCCAGCTGCTGCATGCCCACAGAGGCTCTTGGGGAGTTATAGACATGCACCCCTGGACCTGGGGGGTCATGCCCAGAACTCCCCTGTGGGTCGCAGGGAAAGAGCTCGGCAGATGTTGGACTATCCTGGCCCCCTCCCCTGGTTCCTTGGCCCTTTCCCTCAGCACTGGCCCAGCACATCAGCATGTTGTTGGTCCTGGCAGGGCCATGGGGATCCAGGCAGGTGTCTCAGTTTCTCCATTCCCTGCTCCAGGTATCAGCACCTCCCCTGTCTCTCCAAAGCCTCTCGGCATGCAGCCTCCAGGGAGTCCCCATCATGTGGGGCTGACCCCGCCAGTGAGCCCCTCAGGGCTGGTGACCTCCTGCCTGACCCCCGCAGCCCTGATGAGGCTTTTCATGAGCTCGCTGGCCAGCCTGTCCTCTTGGGTGAACGTGGAGCTGCCCCAGCCTGGCACAATGCACAACGCCAGAGTTGTAGCACACCAAAAACTCCTCCTGCTTGCACTTGAACCACCCCCAGGCATGAAGAGGACATGACGCTTTCCCAGTGAAATCAGTGGGAGCCTTCCTGCTGCCCACAAGCAACAAGGATGGGTTTCCAAGTCACGGATGTCGGGGATTCCAAGGCCATTGCGAGTTATGTTAAAGACATCCCTTGCACTTGGGTTGGTGATTTGTCATTGTCTTTGATGCATTTTTTTCCCTCTGAGGACGTGGACCACCAGATCTCCCTGCACGGCTGTTGGCAGAAGCTCCTTACCAAGGGAATGAGGCAATGTGCAGTCCATCCCCATCAGATGGCATGAGTGGGCCTGGCTCTCCTTCCTGGCAGGACATCTCAGGATGGTGGGAAAAAAGGGTAAGTCCCAGAGCAACCAAGAGCACCCAGTGAAAACTCAGCCTCTGCTCTGCTCCACCGCAGTGGGTGAGGGGACAAGGTCCCACCTCACCAGACACTGGGTTTAAGGGAATGATGGCTCTGTGCCTTCTCCCAGCAGCCACAGTACTGATCAGGCTGGCGTAAGCTTTTGAATGAGACCGTGCTGTTTTTATCTGCCCCACCACTGGCCAGGCTGAACATTCCTCCTTTCACATCTTCCTCCACAGTGTGGATGTTTGATTGAATAACAAAATGTATAAAGCCTCCCACAGGGAGAATAAAATGGTCTTGCTGTACGCTGTGTACCAATACATGGGTATCAATTAACCCCATGTTCAAATGGTGGCTCTGTGCCATGACAACAGAGTTACTGGAAGAAGCTGCTGGTGTGCTGCTTGCTCTGTTGCAGCTCAAAACGATTCTTTTCTGCCTCATCACAAAGGTGGTGATGAAAAGTCAAGTGGGGGATCAAGACATGGCATCCTTCCTGAGAAAGTGGACACCAAACCCTGTGCACTGAAGTTTCACCTCTTGGCTACTCCCCTTTGTGGTCCTACAGACTCTGCAGGAGCAAGAAAAGGAAAAGGCCCAGGGATCCCAGATTGTGATCACCCTCAAGAGATTTTGGTAACCTGTAAGGGGAGTCAACCTGCTCTTGGTTTGGCCCAGCTCCAGTACACGTAAACCGTGCACTCTGCTGGCTCTGCTGGCATCCTTGGGGCTCTCAGCAGAGAGGCAGCTGCAGGGGAGAGGGTAGTGATGGAGCCAGTGAGAGCAAGGCAAGAGGGAACCTCTAATGCAGATATCTGTTTGTACACAGGGGATACGGCATCCCATGTGAGGGCTGGGGTGAAGCTGGAGGGGATTCAGTGGGGCCACCAAGATGACTGGAGTCTGGAGGATGTTGCCTATGGGGACAGGTGGAAGGAGCTGGTTTGGTGAATAAGGAGGAGAGGAGGTTGGAGGGGACCAAGCAACAGCCTACACTGACTTGGAGGGCAGGAACAGAGGATGGAGCAAAACTCCCCTCTGCACTGACAAGTGATACAACAAGGTACAACAGCCACAAACTGCAACTGGATGGTAATATCAGGAGAATTGTCTTCTCCAGGAGGGTGGTGCAGCCCTGGGACGTGTACCCTGATGGACATCATCTCTGGAGGTTTTTGGCTAAATAAAACCATGACCAAACAGGGAAAAGTCCTACTCGGCACTCTGTTGGGGTGCAACTTTACACACATTGTTTTTTCTTCAAAGCACCTTTGCAGATCAAGACCAACACATAAGACAGAAGCAGTGGCAAACTTGATGTCTGTACAGTAACTTGATGGGAAATCATGTGTTCCTTGGCTTTAAAGCTTCAAATTCACTGTGGCAGAAACAGTAGCTAATCAGTGGAATGGTGTTATTATTTTGGCAGATATAAATACCCTATTTCTGTGCATTGTCGTGGAGATAAGTAACAGTTTTTCAGCCTGGGAAGTCTATGCTGGCCTGGTTTTTTTTGGCTCGTTGCACAAAGGCTGGTATTCGCAGGATACACTGTGCTGTGCTCACACAGTAATTTTGCAGCAGGTATTTTAATCCTGTCCCAAGCTGTAAGGCAGCAAGACTGTCATGGATCTAAATCTTTATGGAGATGATAAACCAGACTAAAAATGAACATGAGTGCCACTGTCATAACACTCATCCAGATCTGTCTATCATTTTGTTAAGCGGCAATAACGTCTCTCTTTCAGAGAGCTGGCCAGATCCTGTGAAGGTGAGTTGAAACACAGAGGTCAGATGGTGACCCAGGGGTGCATTCAGGAACAGGCTCACAAACCCCAGGATGTTTTTTCTGTGGAAGAAACTTTGGGCTGTTGGGTGCACATGAAAGGCAGCTACGGGTGAGAGGCTCCAGCTCAGCCCTGTGGACAGCACGGGATGGCACGGTGTGGCACAGTCTTGCCTGCACCTGCACTGCCCTTCTGCAGACCTGTCCTGATGCTCCATTGTTCACCCTCCCTGCCAACATTACTGCCAGTTGCTCGTTGGGTGGGAAATGGGGTTTTAATGTTTCTTTTCTCAGCTGGGATGCTACATTTTGAAGTGGGAATGTGTGACTTTCACCTGCACTCCATGGTGGGCTGCAGGGAAAAACTCAAACCCAAATTCCAGTGTTTAAGGCATTTTAACTTGCTCAGCACAAAGCTCGAGGAGCTAAATCCTGGAAAAAAAAAAGAAGTAGGTTGAGAGCTCAGAGACAAACTACTGTTCCCCATCTGCAAGGTACAGCTCACATTCACCGAAATATGCTGCATTTATTAAGTGTTTTTAATCATCCTGTTAGCACTGATGAAGGCTGTATATTCAAGACACAGTGGCAACAGGGCTTTGACATAACCACAGTCTTCACATGTTTCACAGAGATGGGATCCAAGTACCAATGATTATCTTTGCTTTAATATGGGATGCAATTAAATAATTGATTCTGGCATAGATTAGTTTAGCCGTATTAGCTACAAAACCTGCAGCAAGGATTGTCTTGCATGATAAGTTCATGCTATATCTGAAATAATGGGAGGTCCTTGGCTGGAGGCTCTAAGAATAACTGTGCTACATGAGGAAGGATCACAATTTGAGGAGATAGCTGCTGCACAATATCCTGTCCTCGTTTTCAGAAGCGGAGGATAAGTGGTCTGGCAATCACTTTTAATTACTTTTTGCTGGGCAGAGGTTACTCTGTACAGCAGAGCTTGAGGTAGGACGTGCGAGCGTTCCCCCATGCTTTTCATTGCACAGTTAGCCAGATGAGCTCAAATTGCCTTCCACAGTGATTTAATCTGAGCTAGTTGATTTTACCCTAATGCATGCACACATGCAGCCCAGGCTGGGCTGTGAAGTTGTAACATCCAGCCAGTGAGTTATAGCATCTCCAGCTGTTAAAACCACGTCTGGAGGAGACCTTTCACCTTCCACAGATGTAGGAACGCTAATATATTCTACACTGGGCATACTAGTAAACATGGCACTGGTGCTTGAGAGAACAGTACAACAGAGCATTTCTGATGGAAAGGCAATTCTCCAAGAGAGGAAAGATATCATCAGATATGATCAGATATGACCACAGATATCATGTGCTGCTGCAGCTATTGAGCTGCTGAGCCGTAACCTCCAGCTGGCTGAAGCAGCAGGAGTTCCTGAAAGCAGGGGGTCAAGGGCAAATTGTGGCCCACAGAGAGGGGGACTCAGTGGCTGTCTTCAGGGCTTTGCACCCTTGCTACTGCATTGCGCTCACCACAGCAGTACGTGGGGCACGAGGGATGGGGAGGACTGCTGCTTTGCACCAGCATCATTCATGCCGCTCTGACTTTGAACACTGCATTCGTCTCCCAAATCTCTCTCACCGAAATGACTTTTCCCCTCTGAATCTGGTAACAGCCAGGGTGTTTCTCTGCCAGGTGCTACAGACACACTTAATGCAGGAGATTTCCTACACATCAGACATGGTGATCTCGCGAAAGGGTTTAATCAACTGTCTTATTTATGCAAATGCTGTAAACAACTCCACCACCTGTTTTGCCGCCTACTGCTCCACTATGGTCTGTATTACTGATACAGCAAAGCCGAGACACGAGCGAGGTTGATCGTAATTCTTCTGGAGCTGTGGTCCAAACTCACCTGCACTGACAGTAATAGCCTCAATAAACTGCTCCCTCCAGCTGTTTGTGCCAACCACCAGGGCCAAGTTCGTCTTCTTAATGAGCTTGTCCACCGTGTTCTGTGGATGGAGATGCAGAGGAAAGAATTAGGGGCTATCAGGCTGGAGATACTGGGCTAAAACCCTCCAGCGCCAGCGCTTACAGCCCTGCACTTATGGAAAAAGCTTAGTAGACTTTAAGCTCACTCAGGTCACAAGCCCCAGCAGCAAAAGCAAATGTAAGTACTTGCAATTCCCCTAGCTGCCACTCAGAAAGACCTTTTGAAACCTGCTCATGACAGGAGTTTGAACCATCTCAGTGGAGGTTTAACAGCAAATAGTGCTGAGGTGCCACAGCTCCTGTTGTTCCCAACACCTTGGGAAGATTTTTTTTTTTTACTGGGCTATTTCAAAGCACTTGGTCAAGACCCATTCGCAAAGCTGGGCTCTACCTCTCTGTGCTGCTCATGAGCGTGACCTCAGCACTGGCAGGGAAGGTGCTGCAGCAGCAGTGGGTAGGAGATGCTCCTGGGCAAGCAGCCTGAGGGCTGCCCGCACGTCATGATGCCTCAGACGCACACTGATGGCAGGCAGCAAAACTGTAGGAGGGAAGCAGCCACCACTGTGGCACAGTAAGAGTGGTCTGTTATTTTTTATACTATAGAAAAATGGAAAAGATAATGAAATGGCCAGTTTTCAGCTCTTGGTCTGGCACATGTATTCACGGCAGCTTCGCAACCATTACTTGCATTTAGGGTATCCACTCTTTGTGCCAGCAGTCCCAGGCTGTAAGTAGGACCTGGGTGTGGGACATCACTGTGAAGATGAGGTTATATTTTAAATCAACCTGCAGCATTTTGGAGTCTAGTCAGCTCTTAGGCTCACCAGATTGATGTGCTTGTATAATAATAACAACAAACAGTCTCTGAGTGGGACAGAAAGTCTGGGATCGTCTTCCAGTGACCATGGCTGTGGGCTAATGGTGGGAGTGAGGATGCAGAGTGTATTCTAACCCACCGCCATCTCACTGGAGTGACCCTTGCATCATGCCTTAGCTCAGCCACCTTTCAAAGTGTCCGTAGGTCCTGCTCTGAGACCTTGTGATGCGAGGAGCTGCCTTGCTTTGCTGTGATGCCATTAACATGTGCTTGCCAATGCTGTCCAAAGCCAAAAGGCGGGTCCCCTTTTGGCTGGTGGAGGGGAAGCAGAACAGTGACGGGATGCAGATAGTACCTTGAATTCATAGGATTCCTCAATGATGACTTCGAGCTTGCTGTGTTCCCCCAGGACTGGGCGCCCCATCTCCGCAATTCGACGCTCTTCCTCCTCCTTGCTAGTCAGTGGCTGCTTTTCTTCGCTCTCCTCTGCAAAGCAAAGAGCCCGTCGGTGAGCCAGGCCTGGCTGGTCCCTCTCTGGAGCTGGCTTCCCATCAGAGGGGGAGGTCAGGAAGCCTCCAGGTGGGAGCATGAGCGACAGAGCAACTGAGGAGGTCATGGAGCAATAGACAAAGTTTTGCTGGGAAATGTTAGCAAGAGGTCTGCAGCTTGTCCAGCCTTAGAAGGAGTCCAGTTCTCAGGACTGGGGAATAGCATATTGCCTGGTACCTGCTGCCTCTCCCACAGCGATGCTGGGAGGGGACAGATCATCACTAAGGCTGCTCCATTTCCCAGCTCTCCAGGTCTGCATCAGGGCATGGTCAGGACATATCTATCAGCCTGTTACAACCAGAGAGAGCTGCCAGCAGCACCAGGGTAGAGGTGGGTATGAAATCTTGGCCCTGCCTCCTTCTGAGCAGGCCTTTACCTTAGGGAGGGGGCTGGCAGCTGGAGACCATGAAACTCCTGCTGCAATGGTGGGGCTGGAGGAAATTGTGCTGAGCCATACAGGTGTGAGGAGCCATCCACGGGAAATGGCCTGGCCCCAAACCCTGAGAGAAGAAGCAATGGAGAGACTACAACAGAAATGGAGCAGATCTGCACCTCCACTGGCATCTGTGCAGCCTCTGGGGCATGGGGACCCCAGGCAGCATGGCTTTTGTCACTGTCCCTGCACAGACCCCCACTGAGCTCCATTCCAGTCCAACCCAGGGATGAGCAGAAGGCCATCAGGGCTAAAAAGGACTGGAGACAGGAGTTAAACTGTCAGTAGGCAAACACCCCAGTCAGTTTGTGTTAGACCGCCACAGCCCTTGGGTGTCACACTGTGGGTACCTTGGATGGTGACCACGGTGCAAGGAAGAGGATGATCTCTAGCCTGGACCTTCCTGAAGATAGGTTTGCCTATCAAAGTGATCAACAGTAGATCAGGAGGAGGGACTGTATCCCCCATGCAAACCGTCACCATGCGGTTAGTAAACTCTACTCCTACTTCACACGGGGTTAGTGTCGCTCCCTTGCTGGCTGCACAGGTGGCATCACACTGTTAGAAAGCCCTTCACCTCCTGCTGGTCAAAGGGACCAGCCTCATGGACAGAGCCTTGTTAGTCTGAATTATTTTTTCCAGGTCTCCTGAGGGGCTGCTCTGCAACGTGTAGGACCCAGGACCTTCTCTCTCTGCAGTGCTTGGCCTAATGATGGATGCTTGGCTGTCTAATGACGGATGAGCAAACCCTGCTGCTGGGTCTCACTGGTGGGAAAGGCCCGGGCTGCGTGCCTGAAGCAACCATGGGGTCCCAACACCTCTCACAGTCCTCGGGTACCCTGGGTGCTGTCTGGGGGGGTGAGGACATGCTTCCTGCGCTGTGCAGAGCCTTGTGCACATCTCCTGTGCGGGCTGCACATCTCTGTGGAGAGGAAGACTGGGCCAAGCGGAGAAGTCCACCCTCTGCTCCAAGAGATTGAGGGGGCCGCCTGTCACTTCAGGGGTGACGGCTCACCCTCGCTGAGGTGAGGGTTAGGCGTGTGCAGCAGGCAGAGCACTCTGTGAGAGTGTTAGTGTGACTGGATGGGGTGGTGGGGCTGTGGCACGGTGCCTTCTTACCCTTCCAGAGTTTCCCTCCAGGACAGAACAAAAGCAAAGAGGAAACCAAGAGGAAAGAGCAGGGTAAGCATATGGCCATTAANGGGGCTGGTGACACTTCAGGGAATGAGGGTGGGTTTGCTTCCCTCCCTGGCCACCCTATCCTGGGAATGCCAGCAAGGAAATTCAGAGGCTGAGTGGGCTCTAAATCTCCCCAAGACTGGAGGCAAATTTTGCACTATCTCTTCAAAAAGGATTGGCCAACTTTCCTGTCCAGCCACAAGCATCCAGGCGATCCTGCTTCTGCCACGCCAGTGTAAGAAGTGATGGATTAATTTGCACGGCGCAGGTTTGTAACTCGGGGTGTAGGTGGCTTTACTATGGCTGTAACAATGCCACTCCCAAAAAACGCTCCTTGCCACAGCAGGTTATGACTTGTTAACATTAGTGGCTTTGGGGCTTTACTCCGAGGAAAGATGTAGCATTAGATACCTAAGCTTACTTAAATAGTGCTGACCACCCTAAAAGAGAATGTCGTGAGCAAAGAAAAATGTCAAACAAAATCAATTGTCTTCTGAAAATACACAGACAAACTGGAAAAATGGAAAAGAAAAACGAATGCGCGCTTACCAAGCTCATTCAACAACAGGGCTGTGAAGGAGACAGACAGAGACAAACACAGAAGAAGAAAAGTAAATGAATAATGAAATCAAAAGGGATATCCACAGAAAGACTCCAGATCCCAGGGCAGAGATTTCAGATCTGTAAAGCTGCAGGATACCATTAGTGTTGAGAGAAAGGCACTAAAAATAAAGGAACAGGAACATTTCATGGGACTGTGGATTTAAAATAAAAGCTATTGCAAACATGGGGTGGATATGGGATTAAAAGGCACACTCCAAAAATTCATTTTTCCCCTTTGAATTTTATGTGCAAGATCTTCCATTGGTGTCGGAGGCAGTTCTGCCCCGGGGGAGGACACAAAACATCCCATGTGCAGCGGCTACGGGCTTTGACCTCCTCCCGCTGCCTCCAGCAATAGCTCCAGCAGGCAGCTGTGCTTCTGGCGTATATGAAGGAAGAAAAGTCTGTGGCAAGGCTTGGCTCAGGGATCTTGTCGCTCAACAGTTTAGGTCTCCAAAACAAAAGAAAAAGCCTCTCCCTTAGTGCACTGGTGGGTCTCTGGCGCCTGAGGTGCGGACCCCACCATGGCTGCATGGCCCANGAAAGAGCAGGGTAAGCATATGGCCATTAAGAGGAGGGAAGGGGGAGGAGGGGGAAGAGAAGAAATCCATACCTGTGATGGTGAAGCCACCTAGATGAAATCAAAAGGGAGAGACAGAGAGAGAGAGAGAAAGAGACAGGATTAGCATTGGCACAGCAACATGGGCACCCTGCGGTCTGCAGGGACGTGGTGCTCCTTCCCTGCCCCATGACCAGGGACTGTGGACATGGGGGGCTGCTCCCCGACACGCATCCCAGGGATAGTGTGGGGAGACCTGCACACAGGCTTTTCAACCCACATCTACAAGCTCCCTGCCCCCCCCGNCAGGTTATGACTTGTTAACATTAGTGGCTTTGGGGCTTTACTCCGAGGAAAGATGTAGCATTAGATACCTAAGCTTACTTAAATAGTGCTGACCACCCTAAAAGAGAATGTCGTGAGCAAAGAAAAATGTCAAACAAAATCAATTGTCTTCTGAAAATACACAGACAAACTGGAAAAATGGAAAAGAAAAACGAATGCGCGCTTACCAAGCTCATTCAACAACAGGGCTGTGAAGGAGACAGACAGAGACAAACACAGAAGAAGAAAAGTAAATGAATAATGAAATCAAAAGGGATATCCACAGAAAGACTCCAGATCCCAGGGCAGAGATTTCAGATCTGTAAAGCTGCAGGATACCATTAGTGTTGAGAGAAAGGCACTAAAAATAAAGGAACAGGAACATTTCATGGGACTGTGGATTTAAAATAAAAGCTATTGCAAACATGGGGTGGATATGGGATTAAAAGGCACACTCCAAAAATTCATTTTTCCCCTTTGAATTTTATGTGCAAGATCTTCCATTGGTGTCGGAGGCAGTTCTGCCCCGGGGGAGGACACAAAACATCCCATGTGCAGCGGCTACTGGCTTTGACCTCCTCCCGCTGCCTCCAGCAATAGCTCCAGCAGGCAGCTGTGCTTCTGGCGTATATGAAGGAAGAAAAGTCTGTGGCAAGGCTTGGCTCAGGGATCTTGTCGCTCAACAGTTTAGGTCTCCAAAACAAAAGAAAAAGCCTCTCCCTTAGTGCACTGGTGGGTCTCTGGCGCCTGAGGTGCGGACCCCACCATGGCTGCATGGCCCAGGGGTGACATTTCAGAGTTGCTCTCGTTTCCAGGGTGCTGAGCACACAGCTCGCCCTGCCTCGCTGCCTCTCGCACCAAACCAAGCACAAAAAACAAGTTTTAAAAAAAATCATTGCATGGCCAAAGCAGCAAATAGCATCCTTTAAAATCTTGACTTGCCTTCCCGCTAGTTTGTAAAGCTGAGTTTTCCTCAGGTTTCCTCAGTTATCTTTGTGACCAGGAAGATGAGGAAGTTTCTTTCCTTTTCCTTTTATTTTTAATTAAAAATTTTAGCTGGGATCTTGTGAGTTGGTATCACAATTCTCAAACCTGGGGCCTGGAAGGTGTGTTTGCTCTTGCCAGACTTGCAAGGCTGAGCCCACACTGGTCCCTGTGAAGCTGGGCGAAGCTGGGCAAAGCTGGAGCCACTGAGTTGACTTTGTCTGGCAACACCGGTTATGCTCCACAGATGACACCGGCACCGTTTACTGATACAAATCCCACCTGCAGAGCCTGGGCCATACCAGTGTGTCTGATTTTTTAGCCCTACTTCTGCTAGCTAGTCACATAAACCAGTAGGAATCCTGATGGAGGGGGGGATGCAGCTGACCTCGACGGCACCTGCACTGCAGGGGGATGTGGCATCGCTGCTGGATGTGTTTTGTCCCACTCAGCATGGGGACCACTGGGGGCCGTCTGTGTCCTGAACAAATAATATATTACAACCCTTATGCCTGCTGATTGGAGAGATTACATCCCAGAAATTAGAAAGCAGCTCCAAGGCAGACAGACCAAATGGTGCTGCCAATTTTTTACAAAGGCTTTAATGAGGGTCTGTTGTAGGGCAACTAATTATCTTAAGTAACTCTAAAACTGCTTCTTGTTCAGCCACCAATAGTGTGCAGAATTAGCTGTTGCCATTAATTTTCACTTAATTTCCTAGCAGAAAAAAATGCATGGAAAAATAAGTGAACTCTGTCTTTTTGGGAAGGATTGCAGTTAGTTTAGAAATGTGATGAAAGAAGAAATTGTTTTTATTATTCCTATGAGAAGCTATTATCCAGTGCAGAGCCATGAAACTTTATTTGAGTATAACCTGATTTCTCCTAGACTGATTGCATCTTATGCTATTACCTGCTGTGATTCTCAGCTATTTTAGAACCTAGTGCCAGTATAAAAAGGCTAAAATTACTGCTCTGGCCATGCATTTTATTTCAAGCAAAGGCTATTTTATCTTCCGATAAAAATGATGCAGCATTGCCTTTTTACTTCTTGAGACTGATTTTTCTACTCAATTAAATGAAAGTGTAGCTGCGATGTGGCAGAGCAGCCCTCTCAAAATGTCCCTAGGTGCTAGCGATGCTCATTGTCCCCTGCCCGGGTGCTCCGGGGCCCTCCCGGGAGTCCGCCTTGCTCCTGAGGTGCCCTCATGAGCGAGACGGAGTCCTCCCGAAATGAAAGAGGAAAGAAAACAGAGCAAAAAGGTGCAGTGGCCAAGCTTCAAAGGAGGGAGGGCAAAACGGCCGGGAGCCAAAGTGCGAGGAGAAAGGAGTGTGAGAGTAGGGAGACACAGAGAAAGCGGACGGCAGCGTCTCGAGAGCTGGTCTGGTTTTACTCTCACACCTTTCACTCCTCGTCGTAGCCACACCGGGTCCCCAAGCACAAGGAAGAAACTGCACTCTTTCTCATACTCCTCACGGTCAAGTACTCTAAGGGTAATGAATTTCCTGTGGGAACACAAGACAAAGGCAAACATATGATTGGCATCACACACGCATGCAGTTCACGTCCGTCCGGGTGCTGTGGTGCCGGAGATGGTCGGGTGGGGGGAAGCGGCTGCACATTCCCCCTGGGGCATATGGGGAAGGGCAGGAGCATCCCCACCACCTGGCCAGGGTTGGACCTTCGTGGGCTGGGGAAAGGCTGACTTCAGGGGGGGTGGGAAGTGTCCTCGCTCCTGCCCTTTTCCATACGCGTTGGGGATGTGAGCTCAGTGTTGCAGGTGCCAGGCATGAGTGAGCCAGACAGGGACACACAGGCTGGGCTCAGCCCTGGAGGACGTCCCCCACCTTTCTTCTCACTCATCTCCACCAGCCGGGGCTCCCCGATCTCTAGGTAGAAGGTCTTGTTTTTCTCATACTCCTCATCATCTATCACCTTGATTGATATCGTTTTGCTGGAACAGAGAAGAAGAAATAGAGATTCAAGAGTAAGGGGGGAAAAAGGAGGAGGGGAGATAGGGACAGGAGGATGGAAATGGCAGGAGAAGGGGCTGCGGACAGAAAACAGTGGGCTTGGTAGCACAGGCTGGAGGGGCAGCACAGCCGAAAGCAAAGGGCAGGAGCCAGTGGACCGAGCTTGCAGGGTGCCATCCTCCCTGGCACGGCCAGAGGCCACTGCTGCACACGACACAGCCTCGACCAGCCTTCCCCAGAGGTACCTTGGCCTGAGGGCAGCAAAACACGTCCTCTTCCAAAAATTCAGGGTGCAGAACAGCCCCTTGATAGCTTGCACACACTGCATAGGCTCTGGGGGCACAAGCACTGGGAACCAGCACAGACCAAGCCCCTGAAAGCACGATGCACTGCCTAAACCAGCCCCTGCACATGGAAGAGGTTCCGACTCGCCAGGCACAGCAGACCCATGCACAACATTGTGATCAACTGCTCAGTTTGGGCTTTGGAGTCTCCAATTTACAAGCTCAAACGGGATGCTGGACTTAGGACTTTATCTATAGAGGGAACATAAGGGAAAGACAGTCTTTCTGGTTAGGGCAGGGTGAAGGAAAGCTTCACTGACAGTGAGATTTGACTTTTTTATTTTCCTCTGCAAGCAGCGCATCCTTTCCTAAGACCTGAAGGTTTGGTTCTCTCCTGTGAGAGTCATGCAGCAAGTGTCTCTTCTCACATGGCCCAGGGTTGCTGAATTTGCCCCTGTGGCATCAGCAGGGCAGGTCTGAAGGCAGAACCCCTGCTCAGAACAGCCACAAAGCACGCACCATGAAGGATAAAAGCCTCGCGGGAGGCTATGGTCACCAGCAGAGAGATTTACTCCTTGGGGCACCCGATAGAGAGAAATTTGAGTCAACAAATTGCTTTACCAGGGGAAAAAAATGAGCCTAGAAGAAGTTTTCCACCTCTTCAGGGACTTACGTAAGTAGCCTAGAAACACCCAGCCAAAAGCCGCTTGCCAGAAGGTGGCTAAACCCCTGGGGTACAAGGGGCTAGTGCATGGGTGGGCACTACTGTGGTCTTTCCTACAGTGCAAAGCCCTTGCAAAGACAAGATAGGGGGGCACAAATCCAGCGGGGTCCCTGCTCCTGCCCGGAGCACCCTGCTCACTGTCATGTGCGTGTGGCATTGCAGCTGGGACGGGACCTCGTCCTGACTCTGACCTTGTCCCAAACGAGAAATAAGACAGTAACAAGAAATAAAAAGGCAACACAGTGACTGTCTGTAGTCCTCTCCTTGCTGCCGACCTCCTGGCTGGGTTTGCTTTTTCCCCACGCTTGATGGCACTGCCCTCCTCTGAATGCTCTTGCTTAAATAAGCTTCCCAGTCGTTCTCCCCCCTGCCCAAGCCTGTCTGTCCCATCCTTCGAAGAAATGCCTCTTGTCCCATCCTCGGCTCCTCTGCGCTTTCCACAGGCAGCCAGCGCAAGTCAGAGCAGCCCCGAGGCTGCTCTAATATATGATCAAGGAGGATCTGCTGTTCCTGGCAGGTCCCAGCACTGAAAACCCATAAACATGGAAGAAAGCCACAGTCTAGGGCAGTTAAATTCAGGCCACGCTGCCGTAATTTCTGGCTTTCTCCCCTCCCTGCATGTCTGTACTGCCACCGCGAGACCCTCTGTTAAGCTGACAAATATTTGGCAGCGGTGTCGACATTTTATTGTCATTCAGAGCAAACACCACCAAGCACTTGGAGGAACAGCCAGGCTGATTTCTTGTGCTGTTTGCTATGAGTCAGAAGTGTATTAAGTTTGCCCTTCATGCTTATAATGAAACCATTTACTCAAGAGCAAGCGATGGCTGTGAAAAGTGTAACAATGCAGCATGGCTCAGGGTAATTGTATTTTATAATGAATATCTGTAATAATTTGTTCTGTTCATAATTATTGCTGCAATAGGTTTGTACATCGGAAAAATAGTTACCAAGAACGCAGCTGATCTTGCTTCACATTGATGAGTTAGGGGAAATTATCATGTATTAAAAAACTAATGAAGGATGCAAAAATGCTCTCAGCCAAGCTATCAAAAAGGACTTGACAGAATTAACAGAATGGCACAATTTCAAAAGCATTACTAACAAAATCAATAATTTCCCTGACAACTCCCATTAAAATGTACAGTGCACCCTGCCCTCATGCATGAAAAAGTCTTTCTCAGGAAGGTTGATTAAAAAAGCTGCCTTCATCAATTCTGAGGGCAGCAGAGGTATCAAGATGCAAACTTCCGATGGGTGTGCTCCGGCTTGCTGTGTGTGGCATTCCTCAAAGCCCCACAAAATAATTCTATCTCACAAAAAAGAAACCTGGGTGCCAATTCAAAAAAGCTGTTCCTGATGTTTAGACCCAACACCACCAACAGGACTTCCTTGAATAATGCGGTTTTGGGGCTTAAAGTGCCACTGCCAGCAGGTGCTGCTATTATGCAGTTTTCCAAGTGATCTTTCCAGGGTGCGAACAAGTGCCCTGTGTTGGGTAGATATGTGCACTGCTGCTGTTTCTGCTGTACAAGGTTGTTGGGAAAAAGGGTGGGATGAACAAACAGCAAGTCTGCTCTCTGGATGAATCTCCAATCAGTAAGAATTGCTGAGGCAAATTTGTCCCTGGGATGAGACTGCAGTCCTGGAGAAAAGGATTTCCTCCTAATGGTGTTTGAGATCACATCTGTTTGAGAAACAGCGAGTATGTGAAAATAACACAGGCTATTCTTAGAGCATGCCTGATCTCCATCGCACTGCCTTTTGCCTGCTGCAAAGCTCCTCCACAGGGTCCTGCATGCATGTGGCCATGCACTAGGGTTTGATCAGCGAAGGAGGAAGATCAGGCACCTGCACAATCTATCCCATGTTAGAGTAAGGACTGCTTTCTACAGTAACCTGGGATGTGCACTGATGACACCCTGCTGCTGTTGGACCCTCTGACACGGTCTCTGCTTCTCGCTCCTCTCCCAGGCAGAGATTTGCTGGATAGCGCAGGCTGTGACGGTGTGAGGAGCATCCAGCTAGTGTGGGGCTGCCCGCGGATTGCAGCCCACGTTCCCCGTGGCTTCACCTAGTTCTGTGCTCCTGCTGCATTCAGTGTCCAGTTTTGCAAGCCTGCTGCCTGCAGTCCTCTTTTTCAGAGGTACGTGTCGCTGTGTGAGGCTGATTTTCTTGCATTACAGGGTGCGAATGAGGCAGACCAGGAGTGCCTGGCAGAGCCAGGACAGCTTGCTAAGGCTCATGGACTGATGTGGGCTGCAGTGCTGAGCACAGCAGCTGAGATGTCTGCCCCTAGGTTTCCCTAGCTGGACACAGTGAGATGAAGTATGCTGAGACCCAAAGACAACACAAGTACTTGCTGAAATTTGCATTTAAAATCTTTCTATCCTTTGACTCAGGGGCTCCTTCACCACAAGATGTGATAGTGTTTGTGTAAACAGAAAACAAAAGGGACACTGTATAGCACCCTGAAACCCCCACTGCTGAGTCACTGCAGGGCAAGAAACCAGGAGCCCCAAATCCATGAGACAGAGGAAAAAAACAGAAGATTAAACCAGAAGACTAAAGCAGCCTCTAAACCTTTACACATTTTCTTCATCTTGTGCGAATCTGGGGTCAATCTAGATGGTCTTTCCAAGCTGTTCCTCAAATCATCACAGAGGTCTAGAATGAGTCTTGATTTGGGGATGAAAGTGATGTTTCTGCCATAATCTAACATCTCCAGGAGCTGGCTATTTAAGCCAAACACTCAAGATCCCATGAGTATGCAACACCACAGCACTTGAAAAAGCTGGAATATTTTTTTCCTGCCTTATCCCTGGGTCACATTGCAGGTGGGAAAGAGCAATTTCTGGATCATCTCTCCAACAGATTTGGGTGCATGGGGCTAGATGTCCCTCTACCAAGCCAGGCTGTGTGTTGGCCTAAACCACCAGGCTTGGCACACCTCCTGCCTTCCTCCCTGCCTGCTGCAGGAAGCCCCACTGACACCATGGGGCAAATTTGCAGCAAACCACTGCTGCTGCTGGAGTTTTCCTTCCATTGGTGTTGAGTTCATTTCAGCTGAGCTAAAGAGCCCTGCTCTGGCATGAAGGTTGAGGGCATCCATGGTGCATCCAACTGTCTGCATTTCTGTACCAGAAATTGCTCTTCCCTGCGTCAGTAGCCAAGGCAATTGCTGAGGGAATGAGTTTCATCTCATTTCCATGTACCGGAAATCAAAGAATAAAACACATCTTGCAGAATTGCAGCTCCAGCTCTTCTCCTCTTGCTGACACCCAGCAGCAACAAGAGAAGGATGGTATCTTTGTGAACATGGCATACAAATCTCTGCCCTCACTCCACGCCCAATGGTCCCCATCTGGATTCAGTTTTTGTTCCAAACCATGCTATTTCATTCAATCTGTAAAGGTCTTTTAACAGAGCATTCCCACACAACCTTTACATAACCTTTAGTTACAATAGCCCACGGAAAAGTCCTCTTGGCTGGTGATGCTCTAAGGATGATGCACCAAGGTAAGAACTGTTATACCTGGTCGGACCCAATGGCCATCCAGCTCAGCCTCTTCTTCTGAAAGCTGCCCAGAACACCTTGGAATAGGAGGATATAAGAGTAGAATGGGCATATAGACCGTATTTCCAACTGATGCTCTCCCAGCCACCAGATATTAGTGTCTCGGGTTTCCCGGGCAGACCAAGTTTCTTGTACTTAGCTATGCTTTGCAGATTTCTCCCATTTCCCTTTGAGCTTGTGTAAGCTTTTGGCATTTGCAGTATCTCATGTGCCAGGGAGAGCAATGCAATTGCTAATGCCAGCTCAGTGTTATGGACAGCAAATAGCTGCTCTTAGGAGGTGATGTGTACTTGGCACAAGCATGCCAGCCCACCTGCGCTTTCTGGGCACATCTCTGGAAAGGGCAAGAGAGAGCCCCCACTTGTCTGCCTGCAAATGACCCCGTCAGGGACATGGCACTAGCAGGACAGGGCTGAATGTCTCCTGTCAATGGGCAAGCAAATTGACTTTGTACTATGGCAAAGGCAGGGCAAGAAGAGAGCTAGCGCTTAGAGAAAAATGCTAGCTGGGGAAGGCACCCTGTGAACAATCTCATGCATGTGCAGGAACAGGTACATATGTAATGAGCTAGCACAGGGTTACAGGACCAGATCGGAGATCAACAGGGGAATATTTCTCTACAAGTATTTTTTTGACCAAGACCACACGAGAAGATGGGCGCAACCTTGGATAGAGGTTTAAGGACCTGGGTCTCTCAACTCTCCTATCTCCACTAGCCTTTTCTCTCTCGTGGGATCTTGTGGCACCAGAAATGAGTTGTGACAACCGACATGGACCTTTGCATTCATTTCAAATCTGAGTATCTGCACAGTCATAGCACACAAATGGAAATCCTCTATATACTTGCAAAAATCCTGCCATTCCCACTCTACATTCTACTGCTCAGTTATGTGAAATGGCAGAAACCCATCTCATAACTCAGACAAGCGACCAGCACTGCAAGGACTAAGGGAGCTTGCTGTTTCCAGGGCATCAGCAATCAGCTCCAGAGAGATCTAGGCAGGATATCCTGGGGGACAGGGGACATCCTCCAGGGCACTTCTTGGCAAGGACAGATCTCCAGGAGCAGAGATGTGTCACGTCCAGCACTCACTTCCTACTGCTGCTCAGATTCAGCATGGTGAAAGGTGGTTTTCATTACTGCACAAAGCATCTCTTAGATCTTTTAGAACTGTAGTCATGCCTTTTTAACACTGCTTTTTTTTTTTTTTTTTTGAGTGAGAGAATGAAGCTACCTCTATCCTTGGAGATGTTCAAAGCTCACCTGAGTAACTTGCTTTAGCTTTGCTGTTGGCCCTCTGAGAAGAGGTTGGACCAGAGACCTTCTAATCCAGAGACCTTGCCCATCTCAATCCTGCTGTGCACCTAGATCCAAGATCTCTCAGCTGAGAACATATCATTGTGCCCTGATCACCCACGTGCTGGAGCTGGGATAGCTAAGCAGTACTGCACATAGCCGGTAATGGTGTCTCCAATGGGTCAGGAGAATGATCATCTCTAAAGACACAACCAACCGACCGCTATAGCAGTCAGTAACTAGCTTGCCCATGAGAACATAGGATGTTGTCAATGCCTGGACAGACAGACACTTATTCCTGAATCAACAGAGGGAACAGTGTGCTCATGCAGCTTGTCAGCCATCCAGCTTCCACTGATCACCCAGGAGAACTACATGAATAGCTTGGAGGACTTTCAACTGCAGATTCACAGTTACAACATCCAGGCTAGGCAGTCAGGAGTGAAGTCCTGTTGCCTAAGCCTGGTGCTGCCAGCACTTCCCACCTAGAGGGTCAACGACCACGGTGAGCGAATAGCCACAAGACGTGCACATTCTGGAGGTGACATTTCAAAGACACATCCATTGGTGCTGCCTGTTCCAGCATGCATTCTCAGACTCCTGCAGAAAGCTGCCACATTGATTTCTCATACATCTGCTTGTCAGCCAGTCACTTAATTAGCTGAAGTTAAAACTTGCTATGGGAGACAGG
Organism: Aramus guarauna; assembly: GCA_013400195.1. NCBI lineage: Eukaryota > Metazoa > Chordata > Aves > Gruiformes > Aramidae > Aramus > Aramus guarauna. The sequence continues at coordinate 198,545 of VXBL01008713.1, forward strand.
CACGTGGCTTGGGAGATTCCTTGCCTCACGCAGCTCATGCGAGCGCTGGGCACTGCCTGTGCAGAGGGGCAAGCAGGCTGCTGTAGGGGACCAGGTGCTGTGGGGGAGAAAGCTCCCAAATCATCATCAGGGCTGAGCACCACCAGAGCCAGTGGCCAGGGCCATGCAAACTGGCCATGGCCACAGTGAGGAGCCTGGACCAGACCCCAAGGCATGGCTGGAGCCAACCACCAAAAGCAAGGCAGCTCTTTCTCTTCCCATCCCTGCCTTCACTATGCTTTGCTTTCCACCTCGCTGGCTATCCTTATTTGCTTGGTGAGCCTCCTCGGAGGCTGCAGGGGCTCAAGGCCCTGCTATTAGAAATGCAAAGAGACCCAGCTGCTCCTGTGTCTGTCTCTGCAGTACACAAGTCTTCTGACCAGGGCACCAAGGAGTGCTTTTATGCACTTAGCAACTCCATTGCTCAAATTTCTGACAGCTGCTCGAGGAGGGAAATTGTCTTGTTGCTGGGAAGGAAAAGGAACAGATCAGACTTTTCTTCCACCAGTTGACAACAAAATTGCACCTGATGGTGAGGAGGCGACAGCCTTGCACGCAGAGAGACACCCAGGTCTGCGGTGGAGGCGTTTGTCCCAGCTGCAGGGGATGTGTGCCTGGCAGGGGAGGGCAACGCAATGCCTGCTCAGCCAGTGCAGGGATGCACCTTCCTGAGGGACAGAAGATGCACAGAAATAGGCCAGATTACGTGAATGACCTTGTGTCACACATTATTTTAGCTGTTGCCCAGTGGTCTCTGACAGACAAGAGGGTTCATTAGGGTTTCTGTCCCTGCTCGTGGGATCCCATCTTTGTAAGATGCCCCATGAATCACCCATGCAAGGTCCTTTGCAGAACCAAGCCTTGCTGACATAAAATATCTGTACTTAATGAAAATTTTGCCTGAAGGGTGCTGCAAATGTGACACGGAGGGCAAAGGAAAACCTGCCTGAAGCTAAGCCTGATGCATGCTTTGGGAAGTGCGGATGTGAGCTGATGTGATGTGGCAGGCCACATCAAGGCCATCATCTATGCTGCATGGAGCTGCATAGACCAATGCCTACCAAAACCATGATCGAGCACACTAGCCTGGACACTCCAAACAAAGGAAAGGGGAACCAGTCCCTCTATTCTCCCCCCACCTCTGGAACCAAAATTCATCTGGCTGCTCTTATTTTCTTGGTTGGCCTCCATCTCTTTCTCCAAGGCTTGCTGAATGAATCTTTGTAGGATGACAGGGCTATGTTGTCACTTCCATGGCTGCATAAAACAACTGTTCCTCTGGCCTCAGGATGCATTGAGTTTAAATGAAAACATATGGCTCAAATACATAATTCTGGCCTGCTCTAAAGCATCACTATCAGGAAAATCCTGGAAAAGGATCCAGCCTGCTCCTCTTTGGCCTTGTGGAGATACAAGGCGTGGGAGGGTGGTTTGCAGAGACAGGAGAACTGAGAGCTGTTGCTGCTCAAGTAGCGGGGAGATGACAGGCACAGCTGACGCTCAGTGCCTCAGAAAACATGTTTCAGGAGCAACGATTGCCAGGTAAGATGATTTCACATGCTAGACTGAATGCTGCTTGAATCTCTTCGGAAAACCATATTGGGCAGGATTTGTCAGACCAGAAATGCTTTTCTGGGGTATCCTCGATGTTTGCTCTGATCTGACTGTGAATTTTGCACTCTGGCTAACACGTTTCCTCATTAATCTGCCAATGTCACATTTTGCAAGGGGCCAGCTAGGCAAAGATGCATGGCACTCTCTTGATCTGCCCCAAAACAGGGCCTGAGCCCTTGGTCATACTTTGATGTTTCGCTGTCCCAGGACAGCTGAAGGTGTGGCCTCCCCCTTCCCTTGGTGCTGGATGTGGTAATACCAGGACAAAATAGTGCTTTGCTGTTCTTTCCTGATCCCATTGCCATGCATGTCTAGAGATGGTGATCCACATTCCTTAAAGCTCCCAGAGTGCCTGCTGGAGACAGGATCACTGGAGGATCAAATAGGAGAGACTCCATCTAGATCAGTATCTGGATCTCCAAGGACAGCATGCACAAACAGTGCAATACAAGTGACAATGACTAGGAGGGAAAACACATTTGATGTGAATTTGATCAAAAACACCCCCAGCAGCAATTGCTTAAGGCGCCTGGGAAAGCTGACAGAGCAGAAATAACTTCTCCCCCTGGCTTTGCACAATCCTGCCCATGCCAGCTAAAAACTGCTGTTAGTCCTTAAAAATTCAGCCTGCTGCAAGCGAAGGATTGACTGCCCAGGGCTCAGCCCAGCCCAACGTCCTTGCTCAGTACAAAACCCTGCAAATCCCATTTCTAAGTCTGCAGGCAGAGCCAAAATCTGGCATTTACCCCCATTCTGCCTTTCTGGGATTTTCTCCTCATGCCTGGCTGGTCAGTCAGCTCTGCGGGTAATGCAGGCAGGTAACGAAGGGGACGGAAACTTGGCTCCAACGTTTCATCATGCTCCATTGGCATGATTTGCCACGGTTCACAGGAAACTGGGTGATGGGGGGTGGCGTGTTGCGGGGAAGAGACGTGTGCTGAGCTGAGAAGGGGTCAAGGCTGGATGTGAAATCCCCGCTGGAAAACTTGAAGTAGAAAACAAGCTTGGTGAGGAATAAAATCGTGAAAGAGTTTGGGTGGGAGAGGACCTCTGGGTCAAACCTCCATTTCTCTCCCTGATTGTGCTCATGTTTTCCCCAAGGAAAGCAACTGGAAACTCATACAAGTGCTTCTTGCTTCTCTACGCACCCAAATATACATGTGGCTTTTCTTTACAGCCAGGTCTCCCCTTATGACAATAATTGCTCTAACCTTTCAAATAAATATGAGTTGCTCTTCTCTGTGTGCACCTGGCATAGTTGCCATGACAATGCTCCTCAAACAGGAGACATCACTCTTATTGAAATAGCTTTGGGACTCCTGAAAATGAATTTCAACGAGCAACTACCAGCAGAGAGGACATTTCTGAAGTCCTGTAAATCATTTAGCAAACTTTGCTGAGTTAAAGCTGACTAAACAAAACAGTGGGGACCATACGAAATAACAGGTCCATGCCTAATTGCATAGCTTCAGCATCAGGAATCGGGATTCAAAGAAATCCAAAATACATCTGCTGTGCATCAGTTGCTCCAGTGCCACCACTGCAGGAAGATTTTGTATCAATCATAGCAGCACTTCCCTCCCAGGGAAGGCACATTTCAAATCCCACTTGCCTGGGTTTCAGGGCAAGGGAGGATTTTCCTTGTTGTTTGGAAAGACACTGGACAAGGGTCTCAGTTGTGCCCTGCCCCTCTGCCGGGGCAGCTGACAGGTAGCTCTGTTGCTGGAAAAGCAGCTGTATGTGGGAAAAGGAGAGTACGAGGGGATGCTCTGCGATAGCAGAGGGCATGCCACAGAAATTCAAAGTGCAAACATCAACATTGAATGTGCAGGCTCCCTTTCAGGAGCAGTATGTGTCTTCATTTTAACTCCGTGCTCAGTCAGCGATGCATCTGACTCCTGTTATTGGCTGGCTGGCCCCAAAGATCAGCCCCCTCTTTTCAAGACATGCCCCCAAAACTCTTGGAGTGGTGACCCAAATGATGATGTTGCAGAAATAAGCACTTCACCACCACTACGTTTATCATCCTTTGCCTAGTGATGCAAGTGACTGACTTCAAGACCCGGAAAGTACCTGTGACTAAATCATTTTGTGCTGTGCTGCACACACCAGTGTACCCTGCTGCTCTCCACAGCTTCTGTGCCAACTTAGCAAAACGTGTGCATGCACACACACATGCACATGAGTTGCAGTCAAACTGCTGAACAAAATGACATCTGCCTCGACACACGGTATGTGCATGTGTACAGATGTGATTTGTATTTGCAAGTGCAGCACACAGCAAACATCCTACCTGCTCTCCCTGCTGGGACCCTGCTGATGCTAATGGACTCCTAAGCTACAGAAAAGCCTTTTGATCTTTCATGAGCTCGTGGCTAAGTGTCACACTAAACTTTTACTAGACGAAGTTGTAAGTAATCTCCTGTCAAGGGAGGTTCCAGTGCAATGCTCACATTTTAGCAATTTAAATGACTGGCTACAGAGTTCACTCCTGGTCCAGACTCTTTGGCAAGTCACCTGCATTGGACCAGTATCAGGGGTTACCTGACCGTATAAAAGACATGAAGCCTCTGGGTACCAGCATATGAAATGCTGTCATTATACAGGCTTGAAGCATCAGGGATGCTGAAGACCATAACCCAAGCCATGAGCTACACCCCAGTGCCATGCAATGCCATCGCTATGCCACAACGCAAGCCCTGCGAGGGAGGTGATGCAGAGCTACCCAGGGATAAGGCCAGCAAACTCAGAACAACCCCAGAGAGGGGCTGCTGCTACAGTAATGCTGCCTTAAATAGTCACAATGTTTGGAGCATTCAGTCAACAAATGACCCCAAAATCTTGACTCTGCACTAGAGGAGCTGCTTGGTGTTTTCGTACTGCTGTTTCCATCCTTTGGGGCTGGCTCTGGCCAAGAAAAAGCTCATGCTGGCGTTGAGCGCCAGCAGCGGGGTTCCTCTCTGCCCCGAGCTCAGCAAGACATTACAGGGAGGATAAACTTGGCCCCAGGGCTTGGCTCTGAACACAACAGAGCAATGGGGAAAGCTGGTCTGCCTCTGATACTTGCGTCTCTGGACACCACTTGTTTTCAGAAAAAGGGAATGAGCGCAGGAGCTGATATTACCTCCCCTGGCTGGAAACACCACTAAGCCTTCAGACAGTGTGGAAGTTGTTTTTCATTTTATATTTTTCTTTCCTCCTTCCTTTCCAATGAGTTGCCTCTCCAGAGCGCAAAGGAAAAAAGCATGCCAGTTGAGAGCTGATATCTGGGATTTTTTCCCTACCTTTTCAAACACCTTCATGTCTTTAGGAGCTGCCAGCAATTAATGCCCATCACCTTGCAGGGACTTTTCTGAAACTGCTCCGAGAAGACCAGGGGACGCTAATGTCCTTGGGCTGCTGTGTCCCAGCAGAGGTGGGCACTAGAAGATGTGTGGGACTGTGGTACCCAGATGGAGGGTGCTGCTGCAGCAAGAAGCTGTGAAGGGTTTTGCCACTCCAGCAGCTGCAGCATCCCGACAAGGGCCACTCCAGTGGGGTTTCCCTGCTGCTGGACACATGCGAGGCTGGGAACATCGTTCACATTGTGTGACTGAAATGCCGTTTACTGCCAAATAAATTAAACTGTGAAATACGGCCCTCTCAACTGAAACTCTGTGTATAAAAGCCCTTCGAAAGGGACATCAGGTCTCCTGAAATCCCCAGTGATACATGGGGTTAAAGCCTGTTGGTGGGAGCACAAAAGCAAACGCATATTTGCTAAGGATCCCTCCCAGTGCCGAGATAGGCAGGAAACCAACCCTACAAGGAAGATGAGAAAATTCTGCTTCTCTCTCCAGTTTCCAAGGAGATTGTTTAAACAAAGCTAAAATAAGAGGCACTGAGTGGCTGAGAGAAATGTGAGCGTGGAAGAGCACTCAAGTGCTTTGTGATGGCTTGCTGCTTCAGAAGCTGGTCAGGATCCCTGCAATGGGCTTGACCTTGGCCAGCAGCTTTTCCCCTCTTCCTGGGGGAAAAGGTCCACTTTTCAGTTTACACGCACCAGGGTGAAAACAGCAAGGAGCATTTGAAAATGGCAATACAGAAAAAGTCCTTGCCCACAGAGGCCTCAGCTGCGTGTCAACCCCATTTATGGCAATCGTGGCAGCGGGATGCAGTATTTGGTGCCCTCGGCCTAAACCTGTCTTTGCATGTTCAGGCCATCAGAGGATACCTCCCTGTGGGACCAAACTAAATCCAGCTATATGTGGGGCTGAAAATGACTCCCCTTTGTGGCCACCTCAGCAGCTCCAGTGCCCATCTATAAGCTCGGAGGACTAGCGTACATACAGAACGCTGGATGGAAAATCCTACTGCAGAGCCCCATGGACACACACATGCTGGATTTGTTCCTGTGACAGTCAAAAGTCAGAAGCCAAAGCCCACCATATTGTTTGCAAAGACAGGGCTCTCTCAAGCCCCACAGGTTGCAGACCCCACGTCAGGGGCTGCAGAGGGTCCAGCTGAGCCTTGCTGGGCCCCAGGTGAACAATGAAGCTTGCTGCATGCTGGAAACTGCTGATGTGACGTGGAAGCAGTGATTCCCACACAAACCCTGGAGCCTGGGAGCTTGTTTCCATCCTGCTGCAACCCTCAGTTAAGACAATAAGAGCAAAAGTTCCCAGATGCTGTTTCTCCTGCTGATCCCCATATCTCACACATGCTCATCCGGATGCCTGATGCCCTCAGGGCTTTGAGTTAAATGCAGAGCAAGTCAAAGGGCCTGTCACTAAACTTGCCCATGACTTTCCACAGTTTTAGAGTCTGTTTCAGTTGCCTGATACTTTGCCAGACTTTAGCCATTCAGACTGAAACTTTCCATGTGGAGTGGCCACTGCTGAGAGAGATATGAAAAGCCCCACCATCTTTACCACTCAGCTTCAGGAAAAAAATATGCTGCTTTGCCCATGCAAACATTTTTTTCTCAAACACCATATTGAGTAATTCTCTCTTCCTTATGCTTTGCTGCAGAGGATGAAACTTAGCAGAAGGATCTCTCCAGTGCTTAGGATGTGTCAATCCCATAAAAATTTGCTTAAATTAGACCAAGTTCTAAGACTCTAAAAACTTGCAAACTGCGTAGGCTTCTTCAAACTGGCAGCTCAAGGTCTTGGAAGATTTCATCTGCTCTGGAAATGCTCCATCCTCTCCCAGTGCCAAACCTACCTTTGCACAGGTTGTGCCCTCAGCAGGGCTTTCCCTGTGCCTGGGAGCTGCCGGGGAGCTGGGACCTCTGGCCTGGGTGGGAAGCTGGCTGGACTGAGTGCCCAGGGCAGGGGCAGCCACAGGGCTTGGAGAAATCCCGTGTCCGTGCCTCCCCTCCTCCTCCTTACTGTTGGCCTCTGAGCTATGAGTGTCTCTGAGCACATGGACTCCTGTGTACTGTGTGGATGACAGGCTTTCCATAGTAATTTTGGTAGCCCTTCTCATCAGCTAGGTGAACAATGAAGCTTGCTGGGGCATCTACCCCTGCCCCCTCGTACGCAGCCTGGGACCTGCAGGGGATGATTCTCCTTAGTTGGCTATCCTGATTCGGAGCTTGACTTAGCCGGGGCTGCTGGGGAAAGCCAGAGGCACATGGCTGGAGCCTAATCTGGGCCAAAGCACTTGGCTTGGTAGGACCATGCTCCAACCTGCTCATTGCATTGGCTGGTTGCAGATGGAGTGATGCTAAAGAAAAAAAAAACAAACCTGCTGCTCCTGGGATGGGCACTTTAAAACCAGAAGACTTAGAAGCATTTAAAGCACAAAGAGGTAGAAACACACCTCAGTACTGTGCTGGGGAGTTTCTCCCTAGGCCAAGCCTGGTGGGAACCACAGGGATGGTTTAGGAGCTGTTGGGTGTAACAAAGGCAGGAGGAAGGCCAAGGGAACAAGGGCTGCCCAGAGAGCCCTCCCAATGCAAAGCCTGGGAGGGGAAGAAAGAGAGAAAGAAACAAAGCTAGCATTAATTGCCTTTGGCTGCAGAAAGCCATGCTGGTCACCGTAATTACAGTATTAAGAAAAAAGGTGCTTTTAAGAAGTGTTACAAAGACACTGTCTGTCAGGATTCAAGGAAACTGTAGCAAAGTAAGAGGAAAACAAATTGACCAGAACAACCAGCCAGGAAATAAAGGCTGCCTTTTGTATTCTGCTCCTCTTCCTCTCTGAAACTCATTAGCTTTTCCTTCAAGCATGGATAGGTGCTGTTGTGGGGATATTAGTGCTTTCCAAGAGGAGAATGGAATCTCAGCAGGAGACTCCATTTAAAGAGCCTGTTTCAAAAAGGCTGCGGTGCCCTTCCTAACCTCTGGGGTGCAGCCCCCACCGCTGTCATTCATCGCACCAATTCGCACCATCTCATCATATCTATTTTTTGACTGAATATCAGGATGCCGAACTGACGTGAGCATGCTTACTTATTACAGCCAGGTAGGGATCCTCAAGTAGCCACACACAGTTGCAGTTCGATTTTCTTACCAGAGTTCACATTATTAAAGCTATTTAGGTGTTTAAGGTTGATTTAAACGCTAACCACAACAGGGTTCAAGCACAGTCAGGGCTTCTGGCCATGCACCTGCAGTCTCCAGCCCGAGCCTGACCAGTCAGAAGCTGCAAGAAGAACAGCCATAACAGCACAGTCCTAAAGATTCAGCTGATCTGAATGCAAAATGCATGGGGATCTGGACCAAATCTGGAGACAAGAGCTGTGAGGCTGCACAATAAAGTCATATTTGCCCCTCTGTGGTTTTCATAGAACCACAGAATGGTTTGGGTTGGAAGGGACCTCAAAGACCATCTAGTTCCAACCCCCCTGCCATGGGCAGGGACACTCTCCACCAGACCAGGCTCCCCAAAGCCCCATCCAACCTGGCCTTGAACACTGCCAGGGAGGGGGCCTCCACAGCTTCTCTGGGCAACCTGTGCCAGTGCTTCACCAGTCTCACAGTGCAGAAGTTTTTCCTTATATCTAATCTAAATCTATCCTCTTTTAGTTTAAACCCATTACCCCTTGTCCTGTCACTACACGTCCTTGTAAACAGTCCCTGTCCATCTTTCCTGCAGGCCCCTTTAGGTACTGGAAGGCTGCTATAAGCACGTTTTGACTGCATTTCAAAATCAATCAGGAAAATGTAGGCAGCAAGCAGTGAACGAGCCTCCAGAAGTGCTCAGAGGATGGCAGCACTAGGAGAGCCAGGGTGAGTCCCAGCTTGATGGGCATGGGGCTCATATGTTTGGCCAAGCCAAGGTGCCTGGGTGCAGCTGCTGCAGCCTTGGACTAGGGAGCTCTCTGCGGAGGTGAACAGTTGTTTACGGTTGCTATTTTCCCAGAGGAATCTTTGCAGGACACATTAGCAAAGTCTCTAATTTTTTTGCCACTACTCAGGGAAGATGTCAGGGCATGGAAAAAGAAAAAAAAGAAAAAAAAAAAAAGCTTAGGATTTTGGAATGGTACTGCATACATTTGCTGAGAGAGATTTTTAATTTGCTGCCTCTTTTTCTAAGAACTACACAATGTATCAAAGAACATGCTTTTTTTTTTAAAAAAAAAAAAAAAAAAAAAAAGAACCCTCTAGTAATGGTCTTTATTATTTTCCAATTCATAGCTGCCAGAGAGCCTGGAAGATTATTCTGCACAGAGCTATAAATGATGCCCCATATTAATGATTGCTTTTACTCATCTTTGGAGGAAAATTCCAGGGTGACTTGTGAAGATGAGATTTCCATTTCTACACCTCAAATAAACAGCTTCATGTCAGAATCCTAGCAGGTAGGCAGAAAAGTGTGCTTCCAAGCTCCCAGCAATCCAGATAAAAATGCCCAAGATGTATTCCAAGTGGATGACAATTTACATGCAATGGGTCCTGCCAGAAAAGCAGTGAAAAAGAACAATTTCCAGCTGAAGAGCAAAGAGGACCCTGTACCATGCACATCCTTGAGCCAGGCAGCACCCTCAGGCACGACAGAAGACCACAGCTTTTCCTGGGGCCAGCAGACACTGTTGTTTCCCAACTGAAACGTGTGCCATCTAAAATATCAGAAGGAGGCTGGTTCGAAAGCTGAGGATAATACAGATTTACGTCCAATTCACACAAGGTCTAGGTATAGGCACCCATTCCTCTGCGTTTCCTAGGAGGCAGAGCAAGTCACACATCAGCCCGGTACTTCCCTGGTACACATCTGGTGTCCCACAAATAGCAGGGCCATGTATATTTAATGGGCACTGGCGCACGCACACACAGATGCACAGCCTAGAGGCACGCGGACATAGCTGCAGCAGCCTCGGCCACTTGCGGCCTCGACGCTGCCTTGTGTTGGTTTTGCCTTTTAAAGTCCAGAGCAGCCTTGTTTCCCTTCTGCTCACAATCGACAGCCAGCCACAGGTAAGGGTTTGTTTTCCAGCTGACGGGCACACGCAAACCCTGTAAACACAGGGTGTCAACAAGGGAGGGTAACGCTGCAAGCAGCACAAATCTGTTTGCTGATGTGACAGGAGTTATATTCGCCATTAATTCTGTCCTTTATTAGGCCTCCTGTATTCGCTCTGTTCTTCATGAATTCAGCCTCATTTCCTCAAACTGCAGGGGAAGCCAAGAACTAATTGGGATGAATAATTTTGGGGCTGGCACCCTTCACCTGCCAGCACCCCATGGGGATGCACCCAGTGCTGGGTGAGCCAGGATTTCCATTCCAGGGCTGTTAGAAGCACTAGGAAAATGAGCAATATCCAGGCAAATCAAGACCAGCTGCAAAAGTCACTGCAGCCGTTGGGAAAAATTTGACCAGCCCATAGGGCTTCCCTTTCTCTAGCACGTTGATAGCTACAGGAAACAGACACTTTTTAAAGTTTTCACAACTGGGTTTCAGGAGGACTCGTCAGCCTTATTAAATATAGTATTTCACTCTGCGAGCCCTTATTTATTTATTTATCTTGGCCCTGCCATTCCCACAAAGCTCCCTGGAGGTGTGGAAACATGGCCTGACTGAATTTCAGACTGAAGCAATGCTCTGGATCTGCAAGCCAAAGAACAGAAGCCAAGTTAAAAATATGCATACATATATATGTGTATATATTTGCAATTATTCTTTGTGGCAAGGGTTTGGGAATTTGTTTGTTGCTTTCATTGTGTTTATAGACCTTCCTTCCAAATCCGATACTTAGAGAAACATATTTTGTTACTATATCCAGCAACCATTATGGCATTTTGATTTGCAATGTGACAGGCTATTCCACAAACAGGACTCCAGCCAGGCCCTGGTAAACAAGAGAAACAAGGCTGGGAAGCGAGATATTTGGAAGGCTTGTTTGTGTGGTTGGTAGCTGTTTATTTAATAAAGATCTTTGCATAAGCTGGATTCCATGTATCAATGCAACCAAAACAGATGCCGCTCAGTAAGTGCATCCAGGCGGTGGTTGATTCTTCCCACTCTCTCTGTGCTGTTCGATTCAGCTATGTGCTCAGATCACAAGTGGGTTCGTCCTGTTCCTCCGTGTGGATGCTAAAAGAGCCCAAATGCCTCAGAGGAAATGAAAGTGCCCGACTTTGGAGCTGGCTGTGCACACCAGTCATTTGCACCAATTTGCATATGATTTGCATTTCATCACTAATCACTGCACAAATGTGCGGAAAATACCGTTTTAATCAGCTGATTGTGGGCAAACAAAGTAATCTCTCTCACAGTTTGGAGCCGGCGAACTCCCGTCGCAGCATCAGAAGTGATGTAAATCGCCACTCAGATGGCCTGGGCTTTTCCCAGACAAGCCAAGCTGCCAGTCTGTGTCCATCAGGACACCCTGCCCTGCCCCTCCGCTCTCCTCTAGTTCCCTCTCCCTGGCAGTGATAATTTCTTCTAGGAAAGCTCTCTGCTCCCTATGCAGTTGTTACTGTCAAGTATATACCAGCAGCCCAAAGCTCACGCCTGCAAGCAGAGGCTGGAGGCACTGAAGCACAGGACTCATCCCAGCCCTGCCAAAACCGATGGACTTGCTCCTCAGCAACCTCTTCTATCACTGGACAGACAGATATGTTCAAGGCACACTATTCAGGCTATGAGGAAGCCAAACATTGCGGAGAAACCTGCTTTCACACCTGGGGATGAGCAGTTCACCAGCAGCGGGCTCTGCAGGACCACCAGCAGCTTCTCCTGACCCATCCGTTTTCCCATCTTTGCTTTGCACTTCAGCTCTTTCTAAAATCTGCATGTGGCTTTCAAAAGATGCCATATGAAAACCTGGGCGGTTCACAAAGTTCTGTGCCCTTGGACAGGCATAGAAAAATGAACCATCACCGCAGAGGGCTACTCAAGGAGGATGAAGGTGGGTGCCCATCACCAAATGGGCAGTGAATTACAGTGATTTCAGGGGCTAACTGGGCGTGCCTGTCAAACTGCAGAGGCTGTCAGTGATGCATGTTCCCCTTACAAAGCCAGCTACTTTTTTGGATAGGTATTTTAGAAGTTTTCTTACCGGAAATAAATAATCTAGCAGTGATTTACACCTCTCTTTCTGTTGCTTGGCACTGTGGGAAAAATCTCCTTTCTGCTATGGCAGCGGGAGGTGGGGCAAAGTCAGGAAAGATGGCTTTTGCTGATGCTGGTTGATCTGACACACAGCTAGCACCTACTGCAGCCCCTCTCACCAGCACGGCTCTGCTCCTGCACTCTCAGATGATGCTCCAGGACCTGCACCGCTGACCAGGGGGACTGTGGGGCATCCCAGGGGAGATCGTAGTCTGCTTGCTGGGAGGGTGAAGCTTACAGGATCACAAATGCTTACGCATTTCCCTGTCCTGCCTCTCTCCCCTCCTTCTTCTTGGGAAGTCCTTGACATTTTTAGCCACATTCAAAAATGCATTTTGGCATAGTGTGCTTATTAGACATTAGAAAGCTATGCCCTGCCAGCAGGCTTCCTGCTGCTAACCACATGCAAACTCCACATGCAGCTTTTTCTGCAGCAGGGTCATGCCTGATGTCTCGCTCCTGTGTGAGTTTTCAGGTGCCCAATACAGGGCTGAACTACTCCAGCCTCCATGTTAATTCACTTGAGACATCAGTCAGCCGCGGGCAAACAAATCCTCATCAATCAGCCAAGTTACAAACCAAGCCTCATTCATGCTAGCACATGCAGAATGGCTGGTTTTCCTTCCCAAATCTCTCAAAAATAGGCAAACCTGTTCAATTAACCTTTTAAAGGTTTGCTGGTGGGTCAAGACAGAAGGTGGGAAGTTCTGGCCAAAGGAGGAAATTTCTGGACGAGTCCAGTATGACTGGGTTTCCTGAGGACAGAAGTGAATGTTTGTGAGCCTGGGGCTGAGATGTTCAGCAGAGAAATCCCAGCTCTGCTCATGACCCACTGTATGAGGTCTCAGGAGAATGAGCCAGGCCAACATTTCAGTGCAGCCTTTGGAGGAGGATACTGAAGTCACCCAGACAAACTGGCCCTGTGCCCAGTGGCCAGTGTCACGCCAGTGGGCAACGGGCCAGTTCGGCAGCTCTGTAAATACAGCCTTTTTAATGAAAGTACTGAACTGGATCTGGATGTCTGGCCTTAGCAAACCCAGATTAGCCAAGGACTGACTCCCTGCTGCTGGTATTTTTAGCTTCCCAAAACAGTCCGGCCATGCATCGCCCTACAACCTCTGCCTGTGAACCCTTTCAGCTTGATTCAACTCGGAAACTGATTCGACACAAGCGTCCCTGTATCTGTTACTCATCTCCAATGTCCCCATGGTGCTGATCTTCCACTTCTTTCCACATCATGCCCGCTTCTGGCTGTCTTTCAATCCATGCAAATGAGTGGGTGTCTCCAAGCATTGGTGGACCAGTGCCCCAGGAGCTGCCTTGGAGCAACTGGGCACCAGGTTCAGCGGCGTGCTTCCCAGCAAAACCACCTGAAGGTGCACGCGGTGCCTCTTCGGAGCCTCAGGTGCTTTGCTAATCTAACAAACTGAAACATGCACTGCCTCTCAGGTTCATTTCGCCACTGACAAAACACATGTCTGGAAGCAGCAGCTGTTTGAGCTCATGCACCAAAATCACTCAGTGGCTTTAGGGAAGGGAGACCTGATGGGGCCAAACTGGCTCTGAGGCAGAAAAGGCTTCGCCACGTTGGATTTAATTGAGCAGCCTTGGTAGGTGACGTCTGAAATATCCCAGCCAGCTGGTGGCATGAGGAGGGCTGCTTGTGGATCAGGACATCCAGATCTGTTTGAGCATGCTGGAAAAGCGATGTCCTGCTGAGTTGAAGCCAAACAGATATGGCCTCAGCTGCCTTTCAGCACTTCCAGGGCTGAGTGCTGGCACTTTGGGCAGAAATGCCATGTGCCTCTTCCCAGATAGGTAAGGCACTGCACAGGCAGAAACTTGCTGATACGGAGGTGTGAAACCTAGCATTGAGCTCATGCTTAAAAACGGAGGTCCTGCAGGACTCCTTATCTCTCCTGCCCCATGAAATGCAGCCAGATGAAGCTCTGAAAAACAAGTCATGGGTTTTTTTCCCCCCACTTGTGATTCTCAGAGGAAGATGGGGGTCTTTAAAAGCATAGGCAATATTAGTGGTCTGGCTCTTTTGTTTCCAAATCTCAGACCACCAGAATTAAGTTTGAGTCTGGAATCAAAATCTACTTGCAAAAACCCACTGAATCCCACCCCAAGCCCCTTTAATGTGAGCTACAAATCCTGCTGGACTGGGAGCTGCTCCTTGCTAAGTACCAGATTTTATAAGTGGAAGGAGAAAGTTTTTTCCACTGCAATTCAGCGGGAATTTCTTGTGTGTTTTTTTTTGTGTGGTTTTTTTTTTCTTTTTTCTTTTTTTTTTTTTTGTTTTTTTTTTTTTTTTTTTTTTTTTTTTTTTTTTTTTTTTTTTTTGTGAGAAGGTATGAATTGAAAATTTATTAAAGGTAAATATTTTCTGGAACACAGATGGGGCCCTGTTGTGCAGATGTGAGCATTAAGCCTTATCTGCATCACAGTTTCCAGGAAGCTGCTCGCTTTAACTCCCCAATCAGCAGTAACACACAGCCCACACCTCATCCATGGGCACATCTGGTTTCGCCTTGCTGAGGACCGTGGCCATCCACAAGCAACAGCGGGGAGGACGGCTGCTCGCAGAGAAGCTCAGCTCTGCCTCTGCCTCAGCCTGGCAGCAGTGGCACCACCAGCCACCAGCTCGTGGGGGGTTTGGTAGCACAAGTGACTTCTGGCCTGGTGAGAATGCCCCCGCGGACACTGGACTGGCTCTGTTATTTCTCTCATCCTCAAAAGCTCCTTGCCCTGAAGGAACAAGATGCTGAAGGAGATCACCACAGACCCATTTCTCAAATATGCTCTTTATGACCCCAAATGTGTGGTTTCCATTTTTATTAAAAATGAGGCATTACTCTATGTCCTATGATCCATTAGCATACCTTATGCTATTGGTTAAATGCCAATTCATTTACAATCTTGCTTTTGATGTTCATATCATAAGGGTCACAGTGCCCCTACAAACACCCTCATCAGATCCTTGCCAAAATGGCTCAAGCTCTCACTTGTATGAAAGCAACCTCGCAGTCCTAAATCAAGATATCCTCACCTCCCCATTTAAACACACACCAGTCCAACAAAACAGCAGATCACAAAAGCTGTTTGGCCTTCTGGCCCAAATAACAAAACTCAAATGCCTTTCCCCACATCAAAGGCAAGCCACGGGACTCCCACTTTAGTTGCACCACTCAGCATGGTTTCCAAGCAGATGGGGCCCAACTCCATCCCATTTACATCACTCCAGCTAACTGCAGATGGACTCAGCAATCCCATCCAACAGACATCATGACAGGAACTCCATTATATGACCAATCCTCTAAAAATACTACTGCTTTACAAGGGGGAGGGCCCAGGTGGGAAAGTCCCAGCACTTCTGCTCTGGCACATTTTAGTCTGGCCCTGCTCGGTTTTCAGCCTGCTCAGCATTACAAAACAGCAATCTCACATCACACAATTAAACACAAACCTCTCCTTCCTGCACAGGGTCATCTGTAGTGGGGAGAAGGTATGTGAGATGGATCCCTCCATGCTCACCATCGCCAAGGAACCTGCAAAAAGACTTTGCAAATCCCTTTTTCTTCCCCAAGTACTCATTCCTGTCTGCTTTCTGCTAACAACCCAGCTTTTATGTGGAAGGATAGAGAATTGTATGCAGGGAGTTTGGGGAGACCAGGCAGTAATATTTGTACCCCTGTGAAACCAGTGGGAAATGTGCTGCTGGTGCCAGGCACGGGAGTGCTTCATCCCTTGCCCATCACTCCCGTCCTTTGTTGCACCCTTTCCCCGTCAAATGGACCCATGCTGTTTGGCTCTTCATTTAAAAAAAGCAGCTGGACTGAGGCTGCTGCCCCTGTCCTCGCACGGTGCTCCTGCTGCAGGGGCGCATCTTCTCTCCAGCCAGGGCTGTGGGCAGCGTGCAGCACCCATGGGTGTCTCAGACCTCAGTAGATCTGGGCATTTTCCCCCCCCGAGCCTTCACAATCTTACAGAATGTCCATCCCCTTGATTAAAACATCTGTTTATTATCCCTTTCTGATCCCCACACTCCATGCAGGGAGCAGTACCACTTGCCAGGTATCCTTCAATAAAATACTCCTCAGGGGCAGGGTAGCCCCTTTCGATGTGCGCTCTTCCCGGCATGTTCAACGCTGAGCCCCGTGTGCTGAGGTGACACACACGTCTCCTCCTTGGCACCTCTGCTGCCTCCATCCCTCCTTCCCCAGCAGCAGGGGCTATGGGGCAGCCCTGACACCTATCCCAGGAGGGATGCTGAATTACGCCAGAGTCAGCAACCTCCTTGGCTCATCCCTGAGTCTTGATCCGCCAAGACAAACCCAGGCCGGTCACAGAGGGCTCCTGGCAGTGCGCCCAGGTGCTCCTCTCGCTTAAGTGCATTTCCTCTGAGCGCATGCCTGGTGGAAACAGAATTAAGGGAGACTATTGCTGCTCCTTTCCTCTCTCAAGGAGCCAGGTACTTCCCACGTGCTGGCCTGCTACAGAAAGGATTACAAGCTGTAATTAATGCCTGGCCTGTTTCCCAGGGTCTTCTCTTCCTTCTTTGGAGGAAAGGGAGAGGGAGGTGTATGGTCGTGCCAGCCCCGCCAGCACGATGAAAGTGCCATCGTGCAGTCAAGCCCCGGGACATTCCCGGAGCCCATCATCAGTCAGAGGCATGCTCCAGCCCAGGCTAGCGGGGCAGAGAGCAGTGCTCATCCCCAACCTTCATCTCCTGCTAGGCTGCAATATGAGGGGGTGCCCTTAAACATGCACTGGGAGATGCAGTTGCTCCCACTCTCTGTCCCAGTCCTTCCCCAAGTCCCCATTCCTTGGTTTTGGGGAATGTGCAACATTACCAGGGTAGTGGAAATACATGGCTGGCAGCAGCTCTTTGGGCAACGATGCCAAGGCTAGAGGAGTTGTTGGGAATCAGTGGGAGTTATTTCTGCAGTAATAAAGAAGGCGGACAGTGCTCGGGGATGGGTAGAGGATTGCCATCTGGAAGATGATAGGGCATGCAATTGTTTTTCCCCAAGCTCACCCTGACTGCTGCCTCCATGGCACGATACCTTTGGAACAATGAAGACATGTTGGAGGATGTTTGAAAAGCTCAGGAGAGACCAGTCGTGGGAGAGGCAAGTCTTCATGAGAAAAACTCAGGGTATCAGGGTGAAAACACCCTGTCTGTTAGGCAGGGATGGCGATGGCACAGAGGCATGTCAGGCCGGCCGGCCGGGAATATCCACGGCAGTGTAGGCTAGAGGCACGGTGCTGGGCAGCGGAGACCATGCCGCAGCCTCTGCTGCACCCGGGAATGCCTGGCCAGATCTCCTGGCTTTCTTCCCTATTTTCCCACCATTGCTCTGTCCTTTTTTGCAGGAGGGGAAACCTCTTCTCTGCCTGTATCAGCTGTCAGCCGTCTCGTGAGTGAAGGAGGGCCAGAGCAGGGTCTGTGGTGCTGGGAGGTTTTGGCACAGTGAAACCTGGGGAGAAACGAGCGTGCCGCAGCCCGACCCGGAGGAGGGGATTATAATGCGCCTGTTGCACGTGGGACTTGACGTCCAACATCGTTAATGCCTCCTTAATCACTCATAAGCCACTTTGCTCTGAAAGAGTAATAATAATGATAAAAACCCACTCTTTAGTCTCTTTGCTTTCTATTTTTCTGTTTGTAAATCCCAAGGCCTTCAACAAAACACTGTCACTGCTGAGTGAACTTAACCGTTAACCTACAAAGAGCCACTGATGATTATGACTCTGAAAATAGATTTTATCCATTCCCTCTACTCCCCTTTACTGATCTAGACACAAATGCTTAGTGATTGTTACTTGGCAACCATGGTAAAAATGTACTGAGCCACAAGTGGCTAGAAAGGATGAAATCACTGTAATGAAATTTCCAAAATAAGTACTGTAATACCAGAACTCTTATTCCTAAGAGGAGCAAATACATCTCTTCCTTATATCTTTTTTTTTAAATTTATTTTTATTAGCACGGTACAATTTTTCTTCTTGCTTCTTTGTGACTTGATTCAGCTTATTTTGCTGCAGTAAGCATGCCATACATTTCTATGCATATATATGGTCGCACAGCATTTGGGAAAGCACATGTACCCTCTCCTGAAGTCTGGTCAGAAATACACAGTTGTAGAAGGTGGGCAGGGACCTCTGGAGGTCTTTGGTCAAAGCAAGGCCAACCCTAAACCCAGGGCAGGGTGCTCATATATGTCTCTGTATAGATGCGTGCATGTGCGCACAGACCATTTGGGACAATTTCCAGACTCTCAGAAGCAAGCCCAGAGCACATAATAAAAGGTTAATCCATCTGAGACTGCTTTAAACTAGATATCACAAGTCCAATGAAAAACTGGGATGGATACCAGTTATTGATTAATCAACTGCCTGAACCTATAGTTGTCAAACGTCCAACTCGTATCTCCATAAATCCATTCTTCTCCTATGGCTCAGCTCCTGTATTCGATGCTATCTAGCCCCAGGGACTACCAAAAAGAAGATGCAACTTGTAGGAAATACGTTTCCAGATAATGAATATCTAAGCCTTAATCTTTGATAAAGTATTTCACGGTGAGAAATGTTTGTGTCGTGGCTTTCATACAGAAAACTCTGTGCCTTTATATCTGATTGAAAGATGTCCTTGATAACCTTTGATTAATACGTGTTTCTCTGTTGGTCTCTCAGTAAAGCAGGAAAGAAATTAATATTTTTATGTTTTGCTCGAAGGTCCAGAAGCTGGCCAGCTTCTGGACAGACTGAACTCCACGCAATCAGAGAGATCTAAAACCAACGTACACCAAGCTTAATTTTTCAAACAGGAGCTACTTGAAGTTGTCTAACTCCTCACCAGGGAAATACTTAATTCCAGAGATTAAACACCCTATCTGGAGACTCAGAGGCAAAATGTAATGCTGATTAGCATTTGTCTCAAAGCCTGATTATTCACACTGTTCCCCTTTTAGGGAACATAGTTCTTTCAAGCTCACACATAAATTTGTGCCCACAGATCTGCTTTCTCCTCTGATCAATACTCATTAGTTGCAACTTTTCCTAGATCTGAGTAGCAAGGGCATCCATTCCTCTCCAAACCAGTGCCAGGGGGGATAAGCAATCTAAAATCAGATTCATCACAGTTTTCAACCCATCCCATCCCCAGAGCACTGCATGCTGCTTCATGCGAGGACAAGGAGCACAAGGAGGTGCTTGTCCATCTCTGCCACAGTACCCCTGACAGCGGGAAGGGTTGCGAGGCAGCTTCAGCTCCTGCAGCAGGAATACCTGCTCAGCTCCCTTCTGCCTCTTAGGGTGGAATTTTATCCATGGCGAAGCAACCTGCACCATCTCTCTCTGCAATAAATGGCTTAGGAAGCAGGGTCTGTCACTTGTCTAGGATATTTCCAGGCTGATGCAGGCACTCCAGCGTGCTTGCAGTGAGTGTACGGTGGGTTGAATGCCCTGGGTTGCAACAGAAGAAGCCTTTCCATGCTCTGCTGCTGCAAAGAAATGAAAAATCCTGATGGCAAAAGCCACGCTGTGAGTCCCACATGTGGTCTAGCGTGGCTACTCATTGAGGATGCTCCCCGTGCAATGGCAGCAGTGCTTGTTCAGCCCGTCACAGCTGGTGATCTCTATCTGAACCCACCAGGATCCCTGGGCTCCTCCATAGCCGAGTCTGCGCCCCTTTGCACGCCGCCTTGGTGGTATGGTGGTATGCTCAGAGCAAGGAAACCTGTGAGCCTTGGATGGACCCTCGATCCATTGCTGACACCTCCGATCCACTCTCAAATGCTGCTTTCCTATTTTCCTGTTTGGCTACAGTGCAAGTACAAGTCCGGAAAAGACATCTGCATCTCCCTAGCCTTCTACCTGCAAGAGTTTGAGACCAGCATCCAGAAATCTCTGGGAGGCCCCTGCAGTGAAATGGTGGAGGAAGCGGCTTAACTGTGTGAAATGAGATGATACCAAATAAACATGTTCTTCCCTCTTCTTTGGATTCATCTTCCCCACCAACCTAGCCCCCACCTTACACCTGGCCAGGGGGTTTGGGCTCCTGGGCCAGGCAGGCTGTGGGATGAGGCTGCTCTAACGGACACAGAGAGAGCATCTGGCCCACTTTGTTGGGATTTCTTCCTAGGAAAAGACGGGGAGAGGGTTCCCCAGCTCCCTATGGTTATTTCATGCCTCCTCCCCAAAGCCTTCAAAAAGTGACTGCCAGAAATCCCATGGGCACAGGGAACAGCTTTGGGACTCCCTAGCTCAGAGGGAGATGTTCTCATCTGTAAAGCAGCATGAAACAACGCTGAGAAGGTAAGAGATCCACACAAACAGGGCGAGTTTTTAATTAACCTGCCCAGGCCAGTGACACCATACTAGTCTTGGAGAAAAACATACTACAAACCCACACACAGCATTTTGCATCTGTTTCCTGAAGCCTGTGTTCAGCTGGGCTCTAAACTCCTCCAGGAAATATTTCTGCTTCTACTAGCACTTTAGAAATGGGTTTGGACACTGGCTTTTTAATCAGTGACAACTCGAGCTGTATCAAATTTCCCATACTTAAAAAGCTGATTTTTCACAAGTGCACTTTTAAAAGATTCCTGCAAAAAATCCCCTGGCCTGCTAAATTGCATCTACTTTCTAAACATACAGTGGAGACATGCAGAGTTATGGGTGACTAATAGGTATTTAAGCTAGCTATTATTTTCTTCTGCAAACAGTGGCAAACCACAAATGCTAATCATATGGGATTTCATTATCTCTTGTGCCGAAGACATAGCACTCCAGAGAGCTGATGTGCAGGGAGAAATTAAAGCTCCGCATCTCAAAAACGCAAGCCCTAAACGAGCTGCTCGGCAGAATGACGACCCAAATCCACCTCAGCAGCTCTTCTGCAGGGTCAACTTGTTAGCATCGACTTGCTGGCAAATTCCTGGCACGAGCGGTTTGTGGGTATTTAATGCCTCAATTACAAGAGTCGTGCCCAGCAGCAGGGTGGTCTGACCATACAGAGACACAACATCATCCCCGACCTCGTGGCCTTCTCAAGTGCTGTCTTGCCTCAAGCGAGCACCCTTTTGATTTCACACCATATTCTTGGTGGCTTGGCAGTAGCTGCGTTGCACTGAGAAGACGTGCGCATCAAGATCCACATTTTTTGTTTTGTGCCTATGGGCAGGAAAGCAAAGATAGTCCATATAACCTTAACTCTGCACAAATGCACGTGATCGTACATCTGAAGTTCTGTGTTCACGTACTACATCTCCAGTAGCCAAATGCAATGGTATCGCCTGTGTAAATCGTTTTGACCACACAGGAACAGGGCCAACACACACAACCTGAGTGCTCCTGAGAGAGTGCGTGAGAAACACTCATTTTAAACCATTCCACACCGAGCTGCCATCACTGGGAGCATCCTGAGCTCAGCAGAGCTTTCAAGACTCAGCCACAACTGAAACCCATTTCCTGGCTGACAGACACTCTTAACATAAAAGCTGGGCCCTGCCCGCCCCTGCTCTGCACTCCAAGGCAGACAAACAGCAGGAGAAAGGAGATATTCCTTCTGTCATACAGGCAGCAAAGGAACCTTTTCTGTGAGAGTTTAGAAGGTTGTTTTTTGTTTTGTTTTTGTTTTCCCCAACACCTGGAACAAAAAAAGGTTTCCTATTTTAATCCCCCAAAAGCTGATGACCTCCCTGTCTCGAGGTCAGCACATTCCCCACCTGCCAGCAAGTGACAGATTAAAACAGCCATCTTCACTGCGGTTCTCCAGTCTGGGAGCTTTTTGAATCCAAATGAGACAGGCTATTTGTCAATTCACTTTTAAATAAAATGTGGCTTTCGGCGGGGCAGGAGGACAGCCGAGGAAATGGCAGCCTCCCCTGTGCCGTGCCGGCAGCCGGTGGCTGGGGCACATCACACCAAGGGGAGAGGCACAGCAGGAGGGATGCAGCAAAGGAGTGACCGAGGTACCAGTGCCAGGAGGTGTCCTGCGTCCACCCTCTTCCAATTCTCCATCCCGCTCTCGTTTGGCTTGTCTCTACCTTCCTCTCTGTCTGCCTCAGCTTCTGCCTCTTAGAGACCAGAATCCCTGCAAGCTACCAGGGCAAGCAGCACAGCAGCAGCCGTCGGCAGGAGGGGACATCTGCTTAGCTCGGACAAGCAACGATCAAGTCCCATCAAGAGTGCGGCATGGACACAGTAGGGTGTCCAGGTGTCCCTACCCTCTCCCCCTCCACTGAAGACAGGATCAGTCCAGGCAGAGAGCTTAATAACCTGTCCCCAGCCTACAATAAACATAGTAGCCCTTAAATAACTATTAGCTGAGCCAAAACAAGACTGCCAGTTCCCTCCACAGCTTCCCAGCCAGCAAGAGTGGGGATTGTACTGGGGAGCAATGAGCTGCTGCCCTGGGTGAGAGCTCCCTGCAGCACAGGCAGTGCTGGGGCTGGGCTGGCACACCTAACCCCAGCTCCACGGCTCTCTTGTGTCTGCAGCCGGGTGGAGAAGCACAGTGAAGCCTGCTGTGCCATCGGTGTGCAGCAGCGTTTGAAACTCTGCCAGCCGCCAGAAGAAATTGATTATATTTTAACACAGGTTATGATTCCCTCCTCTCTTTTAAGAGCTACGGGGTAGCCCAGCAGTCCACTAGGCTCTCTGGCCAATGCTAGTTTAGCAGTTTATCTTTGTGTCTGGGATAACATCCTACAACACATGACGAATCGCCCTAACCTCCACAGGCGTCCTGGGACACACATGGCCACCAGACGAAAGGATGTGTTGCCTCAATGGCTCTAAAACTGCTCAGAGATAAAGAAAGAGGTAAAGGCAGGAGGTGTCAGGAAGGCAGCAGCTGTTGGAGGAGCCAAGGGACAGATTAGTTTGCATAATTCATTCCTGGACTTCAAGGGGAGGCTCAGGAGCCAAGGTCTCCTCTTGCTGAAGCGGAGATGCGATCAATCACAGCCACTGCAGTTCCCTGGTGACATTTCTAAGTGTTCTGCTAAGCGGAGATGAATTAGAGACAGTCGTGGTGTAACTGTGGGGTGCCCAGGTCTCTCTCCCAGGCTCCTGCAGCCACTGAGCTCCATCCTTGCTCTCCTCTCAACCACATTTCCTGAGACAGATGGGATCAAGGAGATAATGCTTGTACATAGTGGCATCGGTCCTGATAACAAGCTATTAACAAGAGGCGTTTTCAGACTGTACCACTTTTAACAGGAGACTGACAACTGCGGGGTAAATAACATAAAGCGGATAAAACCCAAGTGTTTCTGTGTCTGTACGAAGTGCTGCTCACAGCCACAGAGCAGTGTTCAGACCGTGAGCCACATGCTGGAAAACTCAGCCATGCGGTCTGATCCAGCACACATCACCTCTGTCTCAATCCTTCTGTGCCTCAGTTTCTCCTACCTCTACAACAGCATGACACCAGTTGGGCTCTGTGAAGCACCTGGGGATCTCTGAGCTAGAAGTACTGCCTAAGAGTCTAGATGTCACTGCAAATTGCTGAGCTACTGCAGATTTACGTCAACGGCTTCCTTGGGTTAAGTATGGGACATGGACAGCAGCACGACTGGTTGGGATTTGGCCTTTGGAGCCTAAACATGCTCCAGATTTCTTGTGTGACCACTTCAGCTCTGTCAGTATCAGCTGCCCCTCTGTAAACAAGGAGAAATCCTTCGTCCGTCTTGTGCACAGTGCACTCCCTGGGGCTGCAGCTGCTCTTCACTCTCTGCTTGCCCAAGCATCTTGATCTCAAGAAGAAAGCCCTGAGCTGTGATAATTCCCTCTCAGCTCTCTTTGAAGCCTCAGCTCCTGCAATGAAAGGACAGGAGAGCTGTGTGTGCCCTTTGCTCCCGCCAAGGGCAAGGATTGCTCCATCCTGCAGGCGCCTGTCCACGGCATCACGGCCTCTGCCCAGAGGGATGCTTCCCCTGCTGGGGCTGTGCCCCTCAATGCCAGGCACAGCTCCCAGCTGCAGCTATTTTTTTACTGGGTTGCTATTTTTACTGGGTAATGCTTCTGTAGATCACAGGACCTTCCACTCTGCCTCTGCCCAAGGAGCCATCAATCTGCTGGGCAGCTGTTTCCACATCTGGGAAGGAAGGAAGGAAGGAAGGAAGGAAGGAAGGAAGGAAGGAAGGAAGGAAGGGAGGAGCCCTTGGGCTGAAGCAGTGCTGGGGCAGCACAGTTTGAACGCGGTGCCCTCTGTCGCCTGCTGCATCCATTTTCCCAGCACCTTGGGGGGACCTTTATTTCTCACCAGTATTACCAGGGCCATAAACCTCTGCGATGAGGTGCAGAGCAGCATGCGGAGGCACCTGAGGAGCATGCAGGAGCCCCTCAAGGGCATGAGGAAAGCAAAGGGGCAATTTGGTACTGCTGATGCAATGGCTGGATGCAGATGCGATTCCCACCTCGCCACCCAAGCTCACAACAAGCACAGACTTGCTTCAGCTGATGTAAAAGGCATCCCCCAACAATTTAGGTGCCAGTGCAAGGATGAAACTGCTAGCATAGA
Source organism: Aramus guarauna (assembly GCA_013400195.1). NCBI lineage: Eukaryota > Metazoa > Chordata > Aves > Gruiformes > Aramidae > Aramus > Aramus guarauna. Next base: position 223,272 of record VXBL01008713.1, read on the forward strand.
CCAGAAGGTCAGCATGGCAGGGGTGAGTGAGAAAGCAGATGTAACCTCAGACCACAGGGCAAACACAAGCAGCTTTCAAAAGCTGATGGAAGGAAAGCTCGCTCCTAAAAGAGGAAACAAGGTGTGAATTAATGAAGCCACTGAGTGAGGAGACAACCGTTACTGCTCATGCCAAATGCTGTGGAGGCAGCTTGCAAATAGAGAGCAGCAGATGTGGTGGGAACAGGCAGCGCCTGGGGAGCCAAGGGCCCCGTCGCCACGCAGACACCCGGCCCCAGCACTGCGAGCTAAAAATACACTGCTCCCAGCATGATGCCTGGGAAAGAGTGGAATTCCCGTGGCACGGCCGAAAAAGCAGAGACCATGCCAGCAGGGCGCAGTGGCATCAGAGCTGCTGTGCAAAGCCACCGTCATCCCTATGAGGGAGATGGGCTGGGAAACGAGAGGCTCTGGGAAGATGCAGGAGGAAAATATGCAAGTTATCAGTGATTCCCATCCAGGGGACAATCCAGATGCATCAAAGGCAGGTCCATCCCTGACACTGAAGCTTCAGTTGAGGTCTATGATTTGAGCTTTTGTTTACTTCCCATTGGAAGACCCTGCCTCCGTTGCCAAACTTTTACTACCATGGCTGACGTTTGTCCAGGCTCAATGTCAGCCCCGCATGGACCCTGCTGCGTCACTTGGCTCAAGCAATGCACCAGCCCTCCCCATGCACAGACGTGTAGTACTGCGTTGATGGTGTGATGGAGCAGCCCCTTGCAGCCTTCCCACCCAGCTCTGCTGCCCACTTGAGGCCAACGCAGATAGGGGCACGCAGGCATGTGGGCAGTGGGGCAGTTGCTACCTATAGAAAGCCAGCTTGTTTCCTACAGGGCATGGGACATGCAGTGTGCATGAGATGGGAGCGGACAGGGGAAGAGGAGAGCCTTGGGGTCGGCTCAGCTCAGCACTCCAGGGGCAGAGCACCACTCAAAACTCGTACCTCTGCTCTCGGTTCAGTTTGTGGGGCGAGTCATTGCCAATCAACAAAGCCACTTGCCAAGTGAGGAATTTCAATAGGTGACATCTATTAAACAGATGAAGGGGATGCTGCTTATCAGTGAGAAGGGTGAGATCTAGTCTCCACTGGAAGAAGCACATGTTTGAATCACAGGCAGCAGTGTTTTTGAGGTTGCCCATCTACCCGCTTGGTTGGTACAAGGGTGTGCACGCTGGCTACGACTCACTTTGTTCAGAGACGATGTTCTTGCCAATCTCAGCAATATAGGATGATGTAAGTATATCATCCATTATTACTATTTTCATTCTTGACACATGGAAAAATTAATTTTCTTTTAAAAAGTGATGTATGAAGAACCCAGATTTGCCTGAATAATATACGAACCTATAATCTGGCTGTTACCCTTTGTCTGAAGCATTAACATTAGCAGAAGGCAATTTAGGATGATTGCTTTTAAGTTGTAAAGCCAATGTTCAATTAGAGCATGAAATGAAAGACTTATCACTAGTACTGGCATAGAGATTTATTCTCAAAGTATTTCTTTTCAGCCATAAAGATGCTGTTTTTTTCAAAAGTGACATGTTTAGAACAAGACGCTTTTGTCTAATAGTACTATGAAAAATGGTGTGGAATCAAACATTTTTATATTTAGGATAATGACAGCATTTTGTTAAAAAAATTCAACATCATGCTTTGAATTTCAGTTATTGAGTTCGGTTTGAGGAGATTTCTAGTCCTCTGGTGGGTCCTGCACCGCTGGCTGTAGAGGATACTGTTCACGTTCTCTGACACCTCTTTTGCTAGGGCGGTGGTAATGAAATCTGCGGTGATACCACAAGTATTTTAACGACCAAACAGAGCTCCCAGCAGCCTCCTGCAAATCTGAAGCTTTGTGCGATCCCAAACAGAACTTTCTGTGCATCGAGTCTTTGTGAAGTGCTGGGGACCACAGCCGTAAGCAGCCTCCCCTGCCCAGCAAGCAAAATAACTGCAAGTTCATGGCTCGTAAAATAAACCAAAAATTACGAGAGTGCCGGAGTGTGGTGCCAGAGGGGTACCCACAAGCCCAGCTGGCACTTGGCTGCAGGTGGGGAGAGGCATGGGGGTGGGCAGCCGGGCTGAGCAGGGCATGGAAGCCTGGGCTCTGCTTTGGTACCTGCTAGCATTGCCGGCGGTGCCCCCGGTGTGGCAGGCACATCTGGCAAACCCTCATCTGTATGCAAACCCTGGGGCTTTCAGCGTGCTTCAAAATGCTCATTTGCATTTTGGTTGCACTTTTGGATGGCCAAGACACCAGGTTTTCTAGTGAGATCTCAAGAGAGGCATGGCAAGGGATGGATTTGTGAAGATCCAGCAACTACAGCAGGAAAAACCGTGCACACGACACACGGGGTTTCACTGGGGAAATAAAGGGAAAGCAGTGACAAATAGCCTGCTGGTATGTAACATGGTTACACAGCAGCTGGTCTGAATGCTGCACAGGGCTCTTCAAGTGATTGCTTTGTCCCAGATATTGATGATTTTCCACATGCAGCGCCATTTCTTTGCTGAGTGTTCCCCAGGCCCCAGCCTCCATTCGGCCCCATGCTTTCCAAAGGGAACTAGCACCTGCTCAAGCCACTGGTTGCAGACTCAGGGTTTTGCACTGGGCTTGGTACAGAGAGTGACTGCTGCAGGAATAACAAAAAAAGGGCACTTGCTGTGCCATCAGTGCTTGGAAATTCCTGGAGGGCTCCAATGAGGGTGAGCAGGGGACAGCCGTGGTCAGGGGGGCTCGGGCCAGCACCGCGCTGACAGTGGGGGGACAGAGGAGGTGCACATCTGTGCAGTCTGCCTCTCCCTAATTCCTCCCAAATCAAAAAGACACTTAAGTAGAGCTTAAGGGATGCTGGGGCTCCTGGAGGTGCGGGAGAGCAAGACCAGCAGGGCTTAGCTCTGCCTGGGACAGAGGAGCCCTCCCTGTCCCTGGCTGCCATCGGGGGCAGCCACAATCTGCCTGGTCCCAGGGAAGCTTGCCAGTACGTCTTGTTCCTGCTCGGCACTAATAATTTGGCTAAGCAGTCAGAGCTGGCAACTCGTCTGCACAGAGTCCTGCACTGAATAATAAGCCCTGATGTTGAGACACAAGGTAGGGCCAGGAAGGAGCAGCCAGCAAGCTCCGAGAGCTGGTCCTCTCAGTCCGGCGCTGCCTGCCATGCCTGGGAGTCTGGCACCGCCGTGCTTTTTGCCCCTCCAAAATGCATCGCTGTCTCCCAGTTTCTTCCCCGTTTACAAGCTGTGATCCAGACACCCCTGCGCCTGCTCGCAGCCTAGAAGCACAGTACAGACCAGAGTTTAATTTCCCGAGATGGCGGCTTACATCTTTCTCTGATCTTCTTGCAACATTCGTGTAAACAATATGCATGCAAGCAACAACACACAGCAGCTCTCTGCTGGCATAAAATGGCCAAGTCCAATGGAGAGGCAATAATTTCTGTAAAGCAAAGGTCTAGACCTGAATTGCCACCAGGACTTCTTCTTTTTGGTAGAAACATTATCCAGCCACGGTTTTTTGTGGTAAGGTTGGCAGTTGTTTAGTTTTAACAGCATGATATGGCTAGTTAGAGCAAGACAGCTGGGTATCTGCAATTAATCCACGCTTAAAACAGACTGAAAAGGAGCAATACAGTCTGCTTGGATCTTAAGGTGCTGATATGGAAATCCCAAGGAAAAGATGAAAGGAGAAAAAGGACATAATATCTCCAAGGGAAGTTTATTCCCACGAAAAAAATCGCTGGGTTCATTTATATAAAGCTGTTTCTCAAGGCTGTAGCGATTATCACCTTGCTGAGATATTTTCCAGCCGTGCTTTGCAGAGGTCTGGATGGATCAGAATTACACCTTGGTTCTGGCAGCCTCTGGCAAAAGTTATACAGCATCAAGAAATGGAAAAAAAAAGTACTAGAAAGTTTCTCATAGTGAGAACATTTGTCACTGAGATGTTTCACGAAATAAACCCTGGGCACAGGACCAAGAGAAGTAATTAGACTGGCCATGCTCCATGTTTAAGATACTTGTCTCGGGCTTTTCAAAAGTAAAAAGAATATCAGGTCTTTCTCCCAGAGAGCAAGGAAGAGAGGGATTGATGGCATTTGTTTCTCAGGCTCACATATCCTTTAGGCCTTTACCCTGAAGCCATGCTGCTTTGCCCCTCAAAATGCTGCCAGCATGAAAATCTGCTGTTTATTGCTGTCCTGAAAGCCCTGCCATGCACCAAGCTGCCTGCACAGTGTTGCTGGAACGGGCAGGAGCGGGCAGAAGCTTGCCCATGTGGGAACACGCCACGTGGGACTCACGCTGCAGTAGAGTGGAATTAGCCCTGGAGTCATGCAAGGACAGTGTCTCCAGAGAGGCACCTTGCCGCATGCCTATGGCTCAGGAATGCCAACGGAGATGTTTTCAGCATGCCTTTTGCTGGCGGCTCCCCCAGGCCGTCCATCTGCCGCCTAGGTCCCGAGGGTGACTCCAGACTGCCGAGGAGCAGGCAAGCCCCAGCCCTTTGTGCACAACTCCCTGCCCCTCCCCAAATTCCTCACGGCTGGGAAAGGGAGGGAAGAAGATGGAATGAAACGCCCAGCAGCGTAGAGAAGACTGTGGCTGGAGCTTCCACCATGCATCAGGAGATAGGTGACCACAGCTGGATCTAAAGGAGCTGGAGACAACGAGCCACCTCACACACTGCCAGCTTTGGACAGGGAGAAGCTAGTTTGTGAATACCTCTGCTTCTGGACTCCATGCTGTGGATTAAACATTTGGGCTGGCACATGCAATGGACCCTGTTGCTTGCTGAGCTGAGCACCCACCCATCTCATTTCAGGAATGACTCCTGTGAGGAGCTCGGGCCGCATGGACAGGCCTAGCAAGGGGCCAGGAGGGCGCTGGGGGAGAAAAAAAGCAGAGGCCATAGCTTTGGGGTTCACCTGGGACAGCCTCAAATTTATCCTCATGCTGGCAGCCCCTCGGTCTGCTGGGCTTGTGGCTGTTTTGGAGGATCCAGCTCCTGTTGTAGGAGTGAGGTGGCGTGGGGAGGGCAGGGGTGGGATCCACCTGGGAAATGTGGAGTCCTACAGGTCTGTGTGTTTGGAAAGACTGAGTTCAGCTGGCCTGGGTAGTGGGGGAGAGACCATGCCGGCTGCATGCAGCCCAGCCTGGACTTGGGAGCTGCTTCTCCCTGCACTAGTCCCTGAACCCAGCGACTCCCGAGGCTCCTCTGGCATCACACCGCCTTTCTCAGCAGGGATCTGTTTGATTGGATTTTTTTAAACTAATCCTCCATCCTAAGATGCGCCTGGCAGGTTTTGAAGTAAAATAATAGCAACTGGAGCCACCAGTTAGCCAAGCAGTAACACAGACATAACAACAGCCCTGTGATTATGGGATGTGCTGCAGTCCCTGCTGAGATTGCCCATGCTTCTTAGGGATGTTGTAAGGATCAGCATATTAAAGACTGCAGCTAGCTGATACTCTACTGCCAGGTAGGTAAGTACTCGAGCACAGATTAATTGCTAGCTTCAGAAGGTAATTAAAGGGACTCTGAGCTCCCCTTCCACCCCAGGCAGCACAGACCACACATCTCAGCCCATGTGCCTGCAACTGCACAAACCCTCTGCCTCCTAAACTGTGGCAGCGAGCTGAGATGGATAGATTTACACAATATTTGTTTGCCAACAGGCGATCTGGCATCAATATTTAAAGCTGAATGAGTCTCAAGAGTGGGATGAAGAGCCCTTCATAAGGCAGCATCCATCATTTTGGTTTTTAATTTTGCGCTTGCTCACTTGCTGCACAGCATTATATGCACACTGGGTAAATGAATAACGGATAAATAATTCACCAAATTGCTCAACCTTTTGATTCTCCCAATCATCACGGAGCTTGGCCACCCAGCACAGGGATCCTGGAAGTACCAAGTGCAGGGAGATGGGTTTTGGGGGGTGGTACTCCATCGATGCATTACACAACATTTCTGAAATCGCTCTGCTAACAACTGTAATACCACTGCTGCCCAGCTGGCTCTATAGAGGCAGGTCAATGCCTGATATCCTTCCAACACTGCTCAGCAGCTCTCAGCAGCCCCAGCAGCCCCTGAGCCATGTCTCTGCTCTCTCTGCCTGTGCACTGAGCACTGGACTCCCATCCCTGCCATTCCCAGCATGCTGCAGGGACGGCAGCAGCACCATGGGCAAGTGCCCAGGACTTTTTGCTGCAACATCTTCATGCTCCAAGGGCAGCCAGGGAAATCCCAGTCCTCCTGAAGCTTGTGCTGAAAATCTGCTGGCCAGGCAAGCAGTAACATCAGCCTCTGCTGCTATTGCTTAATGGGCGGATGGACTTTTGTTTCCTCCCTGGGCTGTTTGGCATAAGGACTTTGGACACTGCTCTTCACAGCTCTCACCAACACCTTTTAAAGTGGCACTTCCTGAGCCGAAGGTAAAAGGGACAATGCTGCCAGTGTCTGCTCTAGAAAAGGCAATGAAATCAAGGGTGCAATGACACTGGGAAGCCCTCCCCACACTCTCTTGTGAGGCTACGAGCTGACTGCATCCCACTCCACAGTCACAACACATTTATTCCTCCTGTCCCTCCTGTGTACTGTGCTGCTGCCTAAGGTTTGGCAGGTCTCTTCTTTCTAATGCAGCTCTCCACTCACCCTTCACTTGTCATAAACAACATTGAGGTCTGCAGGCCATGCGTGCCAGGTTCAAATGCTGCAGGATCATTTGCTGGAGCACCCAGAAGCCTCACCTGCAAGAAGCGCTAACAAACGTGTAACCGAATTGTAAGAGCATAATAGGCATAGGTGAAGCTGTGGAGCAGGGACTTACCATATGCAACTTTTGTCAACCTTCTCCACGGACCAGATATTCATGCTCACCAGCCACCCTCTAGTCACACTGACAACATTCAAGAGACCTTCATGTGCTTCCACCCTGTCTCACCTACATAGCAATAACCTCTCCTGGTGCTCAGCTGTGCACAAGGGTTCCTGCATTGGACTGGGGCACCTTGAGCTCTGATGATGAACAATCACAGCCTAACTCTAGGTTTGGGCCTCCCAAACAGGACCTACAAGCTGTTGGTGGCAAAAGCAGGGCCACAAAACCCCGGGGAGCCCTGATGCCATGGCTGGAAAGGCTCCACCTACCCATGTTCTCTGGGTGCTGCTGTTCCCACAGCAGGGACACTGCCACATCACTGCCCCTTTGCAATGTTGGCATGGCCAGTGCAGCAGCCCAGCTCTGCCTCTCAACCATCAGCACAGCATGCACCCCCGTTTTGAGATTTTAGCCTTAACCTTGGTCAGACTTCCCCAGTGTGCTGCCAGAGAAACTCAGCTCTGCTGGGAGAGTGCCTCAGGACACTGGGGGAGAGCAAATCTGCCACAAGTGCTGCAAAAGCTTTCCCTTCCAGCTTCTTCTGGCCACCAGACACATAAGTGAGCTGCTTGAGACAACTTTGGTCCACAGCCCCACACTGGGACCTGTCTTAATTTATGGTGGCAAACAGAAAATCAGCTCCACGTATTTAGTGCAAAGGGCTCGGCAGTTCCTGCTGGAAGATGCTGCATGCACAGGAGCTGATTTTCTCCAGCAGTGATCAGCAGGCTCTGTAAAGGAGCTTGCTTTGTACTGAAAGCATTACAGCTGCGCTAGGACTTCTGCAACCTCTGGTCCCAGGGGGGTGTGCAGGTGGTGTGACCTGCTCCAGAGCAACCTCAGCCCTTCTCTGCCTACAGAAGTGCTGATCTGACATGAGTCACAATCCAGGTCTGCTCTGGCTTCAGACCCAGTTTGTGAGAGAGTTGCTTTCTTGTAGCTTTGTGCATTTCTGGGTCTCCTGATGGGATGCTGGAGCTCACCAGCTCCACCTGGTCAGAGCGAGCCAGTAGGACACACAGTATGTCTTAAAGTTTAGCAGTCAGATTGCTAAAACATGGATCCTGAAACATGGAAAACAGTTTTGGTTTTCCTGCAACATGGTTGCAGTAAACAGTCATTTCCCAATGCTAAACCACTTCAGTACATCCACAGTAATGCTTAGCTGGTGTTTGTGAAGGTATTTTCAGACTGCAGGCCACCAACATACAAAGTGTGGGTCGCGAGTACCCTGAAGATGAGGCAGCACAAGGGATGCACAGAAATGCTTTGGGCTTCCCTGAAGAGCTTTCTGCTCCTCCCCTCACCCCTATTCTCCTGTGTTTCTCCCAACTGCAGCTGTCACACAGACACACACGGAAACTCATTGTGGCAGCAAAAGTGTTGCTCAGCTTCATCAGGAAACACGTGTAGGAAATCCTTGGGAAGCCATGCACACCTGAGCAGTGGCAGGGGCTAGGAGAAAGCATTTTCAAACCACCCCACCAGGAAAAGCCACAACCTTGCTCCAGCCCCTGCTGCAATTTCAGCAGTGGTGGTTACAGGGGATGCAGAGATAAAATATCCAAGGGGTCCGTGTTAAGGCAAGAAGCAAGCTAAGCGCTGTGGCAAGAGGAGATCTCAAACTCCAGTACAGCCCAGCATTAAAATTTGATTTTTTTTTTAAACCGTTTTTATTATCCTGGATTTTTGTTGTTGTTGTTGTTGTTTTAAATAAACAACAACAACAAAAGTCATTCTTTTGGCAGGCGCATGGAGCTGCATTTTGCCATGGGAAATGGTTTAGCACGTGGTAGCTGAGTTCATGACCAAGTGGAGCGGTGTCTTTAATACGCTGCATGGACACTTCTTTTAACAGTAAAATTCACGGGGGTTCAAATGAGCAGAGAGCAGAAGACAGCAGTGTAAGAGACCCTTCGCCAGCCCTCATGGACAGGGCTCCCAGCAGTCTGGCCCAGGTCTCTGGCCAGCACTGTGCCCAGGGTGGACACACAGGGGTACAAGCAGAGATGGGGTCGTTCACTCCTATTCCTTCCCCCTCACCACAATCCAAGGAAGAGATACAAGAGGCCAGCATCAAAGTGAAAGGTGACCAGATCCCTCCGCCTCCTTGGTTCGTTTTGTGCTGACCTTTAATAATTGCAGAAGGGGAAATGGGCTGGTCAGTTTGCATTAGAAATTCACTGAAGTGTCTGGTGCTTTCTCCTGCTTATCAAATCCAAGCCGCTTGGATGAGCCCAGTGAGCAATTAGTGCTACAATCTACAGCCAGAAATTTTAGAAGTCCATTTGCATATATTTAGGAAGGAAAATGTTGATTAATTTGTTCTGATACACTCCCGAAAAAACTGCTCAACTAGCGTCAGGGAGCTCAGGCAGATTATAAATTGCCTTACTCAAGATTGTAAATATTGTATCCATGCCTCCCTTTGCATTTTAAAGACATCTTCATGGGCTGTGCATGTGTGGAAGAGATTTGTTTTAATATTTTACCAAGGAATGCATATTTCATTTATGTAGTGCTTGCGAGGGAGGGATTTTTTATTTTGAAAAGCTTCTTCAACTGTGAGGAGAGCAAGTGTGGATGATACACAGACATGCAACTGCAATAAGCTAGGATGCTGCAGCTGCCCTGAGATGTGATTAAAAATGCACAGGGTAGGAGTGAGAAAAAAAAATAGAAAAAAAGGAGAGCAAGAAAAATGGAGCAGGCAATGCCTCGGTGATGAGCGAAACAAGGCACAAAGCACAGCGCTGAGCCTTGAGCCTCTCCTCACGGCAACTGCAAGTGTGCCGGAGGCCAGCTGGGCAGAGAAGGACCTTTAAACAGTGGCTGCTGTTAATTCAAGGTGATCACCTCTCGCCATCAATATCCAGACATTTACTGAGCAGGGCTGGCAGAACATTAACATCAAGGGATCTTACATCTGTATTTGCATCAACAAAATATGGTGATCCCTCCAGTGCAGGATGACAAAGCTTTAAGGCACTCGGACCTGCTGATGGCCTCTCATGCAACACTAGCAACTGATACCATGTTTTCTCTTTTCCTCTAAGGAAGAAGCTTTAAACTTCAAACAACTTTTTGACCATGAGGGTAACAGATTCAAGCTCCCTGGCCTTGTGGAGTGATCTTCACAGACCCCTTAGAGGTCACCCATAGTCCCTGACAACTCAAAAGCAACAGTGCTCAACACAGCAGGATGTTGCCCAGGATGTGCAGGACCCTATTTCTAATGCACAGTGCTGCAGCGAGCGTTTGTTGGCAGGGCTCTGTGCTGTGCTGGATGATGCTCTCCCAAAGGTCTGGTCTCCTCCAGCCTGGGGGCTGTGGGAAAACCTACTTTTTTCTTCAAATGTAAGCAATTTTCACCCTATACACTTGCAGACTAAAAGTGAACTGTGAACTGGGTACGACGTGAAACCTCCCATGGCCAATACAAGAGCCCCCATTATCACTAAACTAGCTGTGTCATTCAGGGGTACTCCGACCCAGGAGGTTTCTTGCAGCACCAGGGCTGCCTGAGTCGATACTTCTGCACCAAGCTGTGAAAGCTGGCTCCCCTGGAAAGTTTCTGTGTTCTGCAGCTCCTTGCTGTGGTGGGCTGTAACTACTCGTGCTAGATCCCAGTAAGATTTTTGCTGGGAGAAGCAATGAGACTGGAGTCTGATGCATTTGAAGACCAGAAAGCGACCACTCCCCACCTTGCCGAAGCCAAGGATCTACCTGAAAAGAGGGCTCCCCTTCTCAAACAGACAGCAGAAATGTCCCCGAGCCCTGGATTCCCAGTGAGACCATCACACTTGTGCTGGAGGGTGACAAAACCCCATGAGACCCTACCACAGCACCAGCTCCAAATGCCAGTAAAGCTGCAGACCTCAGCTGCAGGACTGGAAGAAAATGGGGCCCATTCTGTGTGACAAGCAGCGTTTTAGGGAGAAAGTTAGGAAGACAGACTGAAAGAGCTGCCTTTTAAAGGGCTGCTAACATTTAAAGGATGCCTTGAAGAATTTTGTCTATTTTTGTGCTGTGACCTGAGCTTTGCTGATATAAATCCAGATCGGCTGCACTTCACAAACACGGCAGTTCTGACTTCAGCCTGGTTTAGCTCTGGCCTTTTATCCTTGGGAAATGCAGCCCGCTCCAAAGATGGGAGGAAGCATATAGAAGAGAACAATGCTATGAAAAACGCCAGGAGTTCAGTCCTTGAAGTCAAAGAGACAGGCGTGTGCTTGCAGGGGACAAAATCCACGTGCAGCTAACTGCAGTTATCCTTAGACTCTGCAAGCAAGTGGCTAATTCAGCAGCCAGCCCATCCATCCAAGGCAGCTAAGAAGTGGAAAGACCTAAAAGAATTTATACTGTAAGTCACTTGCAATGCTATCAGGGGTGGATTTGGCTTGGATGGGGATACGGTTTGCTAGTGTTCAATGTGCTACTAATAGCAAGATGCAGGACATGCTGAAGACCTATGCCAAAAAAGAGCCCCTTTGCTCCTCTGGGATCTCTCCAGCTTCCAGCACCTGATTCCCTCTGGCCTCGCCAGTGATATCTGTACAGGTTGCAGAGACACTTGCAAGCCCTCTGCAAGCTGGACTTCACAGAGGATGCCTGCTGCGTGGTGGGTCATGGCAGTTGCTTGGCCATGGCAGTGACTGTGCCACAGGCTCTTTTGCGGAAAACCAGACCTGAGGGCTGGGATAACACAGACAAAGGAGGCAGGGATCCTGTGCCCGGCTGCCAGTGGCCAGGTGGGAAGCATGCAGCCCTGCAGTTTCACAACAGCTCCTGATCGCTGTCAAGGCCTTCGGCCTGGCTGTGCCAGGCACTGGCAAGGTTTCAGAGCAGCACGAATACCAAGCAATGCAGCTGGAAACAGCCCAGCACATTGCTCCTTGGTGCTTACTCAGGCCTTTCCCTAAAAACCCTCCATGGTTTTATTGCACACTGCTGTAAGGTAGAGCAATGCTGTCACACAGAGAGGAGACATGACATACAGCCAACACTTGACTTCTGCAAGGCTCAGGACAGACCTCAACATCCTGAGAGCTCCCTCCTAAAGCAGCCTCAGACGCATCCCTCTGCTGAGTTGCTCATGGCCGAGCTGGTGGCCTGGCTTTTGATTCTCTGATTTCAACCACAAAGCAGCAAAGCAAGGCAGACCATTGCTCCATGTTGGAGTGTCTCCAGGCTTGGATACACTGAAAACCACTGCTCTGAATGCTCCACTGCAACTAAAATCAACTGTATTAAGCAGGGCCGGAAGACCCGCAGCTGCCTCCTTGGGAGCAGCAGGAGAAGGAAAGGACTTTTGCTCCTGCACAGCAGCTGCCCTGCAATGTGTCTTCCAGGTACCGACAGCTTATCTAGCAGACATAATCTGCCTGAAATTGTCTGCATTCATCACTGTTGCAGTGGTATTTGAGTGCCTCACAATCTTTACCATTTCTCTGCAATATAGGGAGGTGCTACCTGCTGGGTGCTGGTGGGGAACCGATGGGGATGGCATGCATGAGTCCTCAGGGTGGGAGATGTCCCCCCTCAGCCCCTCCCCACCAGGCTGCCCAAACCCTGTTCCCCCTTCTTTCAGAGCACAACCACCACCACTCTGGGGTAAGCAGCAAGGATGAGGAGCTTGGTTTCCACTCCTCTTTTCTCCTAATGTTCTCCCTAGCTTTTTAAAAGCTCCTGCTTCGCTCTCATCTCCTCGGCTGCCAGCAAAAAGCCTGTGGAGCACAGGATGGGCAGCAGGCACTTGCTCGTAGCATTTGGGAGACACCCATGATTCCCCCAGCTGCTGGCCATCAGCAGGAGGCCCCTAGCCCAATGGATGGCAGTGGGCAAGCTTGCAGCTTCCTCTGCTGAATGTGGCTGCCCCCCGAGCTGTGCTACCACAGCTCTCCTTTTCTGCAAGAAACTGTGCACAGCCTCCCTCCGCAGTTGTCTGGATGGCCACACGCCCTGCCTAGCCTCCAGCAGTCAGCACCCAAGGGGAAACTCAAATTGCTCTCTCAAACACATAACCTTGTGTCTGGATGCACAAGGGAGGTTTCCAGCAAAGGCCGGGCACTGCGGGCAGGGTGCTGCAGTGACCAAATATTTAGTTGTTGCATCTGCCTCTGGTTTCATCCCTGTCAAGTGGCATAAACAATCAAATCAACATTAATAACGGCATTTGGTGGAGGCTTTTAGGTTCTTATCTTGCTTTTAATGATTCATTCAGCTTCCCTCAGCTCTTGCAACCCAAGCCTTCTCCATCTCTCCCTTCCCAATCAAAGCCTGCCGGGAGCCACCCCAGGACCTCTCAGCGCTGTCTGGAGAAATTAAAGGGGCTTGGGCTATGTACTGGCTGCAAGGACTAAAGGACTGATAAGGAGAAAACGATTTCTCCATAGAGGCACACAGAAAACCATCGCATTCACTTGAGCTCATTATTCTTAATTAGCAGCTCCGTGGACCAGAACCAAGATACTCTTTCTGCTACCATGTTTGGCCACACCACATTTCATGATGGCATGCTGGCATCATCCTCGCCAGCCCCCAACCCCCTCCTGCGACTGTCACGGAGTGGAGATGTGCCACCGTGCTGTGGCCTCGTGGCCAGGCTGGTGCTCTGCTGATGTGGTAGCCACCATGGAGGGGATGGGGCAGCACAGAAGGGAGGGTTTTTTCTGTGCTGCTCCCTCCGTATTCTTTTGTCCACTGAGTTCTAGTGGCACAGTGGGGAGAAAGTCCCCATGGCTGGGGGGGGCAGGATCCAGGGCATGCCCCACACCACTTTGCCCCCTGCCCAGCCACAGCAAAGGTGGGAGGGAGCTACCTTCACCTCTGTGCCATGTCGGCCCGAGCAGCTCTCACCCGAGTTCATCTGGAGTGGAGAAACCCTCTAGCGCATCCCGCATCCGTCAGGCAGCTCTCCCTGCTCCTTGATGCTGATTTATGGTCGTCTTGTCCAGCTGCCAGAGGAACCCTTTATACCAGATAGCTTTTATCTCAAAATAAGCCCTGGAAAAATACCACAGGCTTTATTTGTCATTCGCTCTGGGAAACTTTTGAGCTAATAAATAAAGCGAAGTTATTTTAAAGGGCAGCAGCTTTCCTGAAAACTTAAACTCAGGGCTCTGACAGAAACAACAATACCTCCACTGCCTAAATACCCATAACCTCAGCTCCTGCAAAATTAGGTTTCTCAGGCTGCAAAGAACAAAACTTTGCAAATCAAATTGCTTCACATTCATGTAATTAGCAATTATCTCCCTGGTGGAAAATTATTCCCCCACACAATATTTGGGTGAATCATACCCAAGTAAGGTTTTTTTACTTGTTTTTTGCATGCACACACACACAAACACAGAGGCACATCAGGATCTTGGCCAAGTTCTCCCCTTTAATCTGCCCTTCATTTCAGTGCAATTCAGACCATAGGTCTCAGATCTTAAACCACAGGAGACTTCCAAGTGTTAATGTATTAGCAACCCCACCGCCCCACTCACAGCACAAGTGAAGTATGGCTCAGGGTCATGGTCCTGCTCCCTGATGTGGCCAGGCCAGGACTCCCGAGGACAGCTGAAGAGTTTCTGCACAGTTTTGCAGAGCTGTTTACAATGCTTGGGCAAAGAGATGGGAGTGTTAACTACCCCATGGAGGTGCGGACGTGCAGGAGGCACAGCATCATGCAGGAGAAGGACCCTTCACCATGAGCTGGATTTCACACCCTCATTTTCACATGATAGGTCAGGGTTGTCACATCCTCTGCCAGGACTCGCTTTTGCCTAAACCTCATTGGAGCAGCAGCCTTGTGAGACACACCTCCAGGAACAACTATATTTCTTATTCTCCTGGTTTTATGGGAGCAGACATGGCTTTTAACCATTTTCGCAGCTGGAAAAGTTGGCAGGATGATGAAAAAATGAATGGACCTTGGTAAATTCACCCAGTGATGTTGAGTCCCCCTGCTCAGGACACTAACACAACCATAAGCACTCAACGCAGCCATCAGAACAATGTATATCCACGCATGTATCTATATTTTGATGGCAACTCATGAAAAGCTGGACTTCAAAGCCATTTAAACTCTTCAATTGGTTCAGCTCCCAAATCAGCAAGAAAAACACAAAGAACCAGACCACGTGCTAGCGTAAACCAGCACTACTTCCACCATCCTCTGAAAAACACAGCCTTAGGGCTTTGCCCAGATAGAGAGGGTTTACATACACTTTGGATCTAATCCAGGAGTCCTTAGTCACCTCTCAAAGGCAAAACCCCTGCAGCCCTGCAAAGCAGCCTGGCATTTGTACCCATGAGAGAAATGCAGAACGGGAGCCACAGGAGGGTTTTTGCTTTCTTTTTAGACTGGCTGTGACAAGGACCTGTGGGAGTAGTGGAAAGCCGCCTGCACCCAACGGAGAAAGCAAATACAGCTCTGGCAGGCAGGGCTGGAAGGTGCTTTGAGCAGGATCACACTATATGCAGAGCTGTCCCCAGACTTCATTTGTCTGCAGCCTGCACCAGCCCTCTCCTATATTATTTCAATATGCACCTGGACCAGGACTGCTCACTTTAGGTTGCTGTTGGCATTTCTGCTAGCAAGGTGAATGGTTCACAGGGTACCTAGTGCTTTTTTGTTGGAACTGGTTTCCCAGTTGGAAGGGAAACGTGACTTTATAGAAATGTGAGAATTCTGAATTCCACCCCCAACACACACATTGCAATGCCGCCCTGGGATAAAAAAAGCTCATAGTCTGTTTTTATGTTCTCTTTCCCCTCTATACTATTTAACATGGTTTCACGACTCAGTAACAGCATGTGTGATACACTCCATTTCTCCCAGGATGGTGAACCTGAATTTTCTGTATAAAACTATTAAGATAGCAGCTCCTCCTGATGAATGAGACACCAGACCTCCCTAGAGCAAAACACCCCTCCCTTGGCTTGTCATTGGGTAATTTGTCACAAAGGGACTCAGTGATCATGAAGTTAGCTTAAATTTTTTTTTTTTGAAACTTCATAAAATGAAGGAATCTGGCTCCTCTTGAGGTGGGTCTAAAGCTGAAAGGCTGTAACACAAGCCAAGTAATGCAGCATGGTGTTCACTGAAGGTGCTACCACTGATCTTGTTTCAGGACATGGAGTGGCCAGACATCCCCCCTGCTTTACGTAGAACTTGCTGGTGTTGTTCCTGGCCTCCCTAAGGATTCCCAAAGGTGCTATCCACCCTCCTGTGCTCATGGAGGCAGTCTGGATCTGCAGTGGTGGTAGCACTTCATGGCCCACCTGGAAACCAGAGTCTAACCCAGACCCTCCACGGACACCTTCACTGGCTTCAGCAGGGAGCGGTGATTTACACCCGAGGAGGAGCTGGCTGTTTGCTCCGGGGTGGGTTGCTGGAGGGGAATTAGATCTGATTACGCACTTGCTTATTTGGGTTTCAGTGCACATAGCGAGGCAGCTACTCTGTGGGACAGGCAGCCGATAGCCATGCAGGGTGGTGCAGCTCTGAGCTCTGGATCTGCTCAGTCTCATTAGTTTTCTCGCAGGGCAGTAACAGGCCTTTGACATTTTGGCTTCCTCTCCTGCCCCCATCTCACATGTGGCACAAAAATTTCCAACTTTTTTTTTTTTTTTTCCAGTGTACAAAGTGGGTTTGTGCAGTAACCAGATTAAATTTGGAGAGAGAGTGAGCCATCAACCGGAGGCATCTGGTGTCAGAGCAGGAAATTTGCGGATAAGCATCTAAGAGCACTCCGTGCAGCACTATCATCTTGTGCGTAGTTCAGATGGCTTCAACCTGGTCCAGGCCTCACGAAAAGATGGCAATGAAAGCCAGTGATCAATAGTTAAGAGACCTGAGAGGGGCTGCATCTTTGAAAATAGCTCAGAAGTGGAAAACAAGGAGGAAGAATGAATGGTCAATTTTCAAGAGAACAAGCTCACCGGCAGGGTGCCATATATTGCATGAGAGGGTATACAGGGCTTTGTAAATTCTTTAATGCACGCACATGCGCGTGTGCACACATGCCTCTCCATACATGTATACATATGTATACACATAAAAATATGCGTATATACATGTATATGCATATTTTACTCAAGCTTAGAGAGAACTGTGGGAATCTTCAAACACACTCAAGAAGGGTGAGGGAGTGGGAAGATGAAGTCTGAAGAAATTAATGCAAAGCAATGCACACATCGATGGGAAAAAACCCAAACTACTCCTACACGCCCTACATTGTAAATCAGCTGTAGCTGCTCATGAAAAGGACTTCGCAGCAGTCTGCCCAGTGAAGAACTCTGCTCTGACATCAAGAAAACAAAAGAAACCTTTGGACAGGCAAACACTAGATTGAAAAAAATAGTATCAAACCAGCATGATGACATTCAGTAAATCTGCAGCAGGGGCACATACACGGTTTCTGTCATTCCGCTTCAGAAAAGGAGAACATCAAGTAACAGGGTGACAACTGATAAAGGGGTGCAGAGATTTCCATAGTAAGCCAGGCTGCACACAGTGGATTTGTTTAGCCTAGAGATAAAGCAATATATAAAAGGTCTGCCTAACACATCTCATTTATCCTTCCTTGACACAAGAACAAGTGATCTCTTGGTGAAATTAAAAAGCAGTGGATATAAAAGAAACAAAAGGATTTTTATATTCTCGCATAAAGCATGTCAAATTGTGGCACTAACTGATGAAGTATTTTTGAGGTCAGGAGATTAGTATGATTAGAGACAGAATCAGATGTTTAGGTGGAAAATACAGTTACTTTAAAAGAAAGTTTAAAAAAAAAAGCAGGCAGGTCCTTGTGTTTTTATGAGGAGGTATCAACAACATGCTTTCTCATTCAGTCCTGGTCAAACAACTAGGAATAAAGGACTGGTCTAAAGGTGCTGGAGGAAGGTTCGTAGCCCCAAAGCAGTGATCCTGGAAATGGTGCAGCTCTCCCACCACCACGCTGTGTGTCCTGAGACGGGTACACAGAAAGAGAGATGCTGGTTTATGGCAGGGAGTCAGGGACATGACAGCCCAGCACCAATGACACCAGTACTGCAATACCTTCCAACTCTTATGCTCGCCTTCAGTCTGGTCGTTGGAGGGCCTAATACAGGCTGAAGATCGGTTGAGGTCTGGAAAGCTCACCCGGCAGAATGAACCCCGAACAGGGAGGCACCCTTCTTCTCATTTGGGAGAGACCGATCTAACCTTAATGGCCAACAGCATAATTTATGCTAAGAGGAGCCTGAGGAATGCAGATGGTTATTGAAACGTGTAAATGCATGCAAATAAGATGAACAAAAAGATTTGCTATGTCTGCAGACAGAAAAAAGGGTTGAATTTACTGGTTTAGGGGGGAAATTTAACCCCCGTTTCTCTGGACCATGTAAGACTCAGCGTAACTGTCTGAGAAGGGTTTCTCCAGGCTCCCAATGGATAGAATTTCATCCATCAGCTGTTTTTATCCTACAGCAGCCTTATTTCCCCATCCTCCCTCCCTAGCTTGACTCCTCTCAACCTTGCGCTTCACAGCTGCGCACTCTGGTCGGAAGAGATGGGTTTGGAAATGAAATTACTGCAAGACGCAGAGGGCAAGCAGGCAGCCCAGGGTGCACTTCCAGAGGTCACGTCCTCCCGGCCTTTCCTATGGGAAAGTGCTCTCTAAACCTGCTCACACCCTTCTCCAACAGGTTCAGAGCCCAAAGCCGACCACCCAGTTACATGCCTGTGATGCCTTTCTCCAGGCGAGTTACACTGGAAGGACTGCTCTGCTGCAGGGAGCAAAAGGATTTTTCCTCTCTCCTCACTGGGACCCTCATGGTGTTGCTCAGAGTCCGAAAGTGACGCTCCCTGGGGAAACGCAAGCAAAGTGGCCGTTCCATGTCAGTGGTGGGGACACAGAAAGGGATGAGATCTCCCCATGGTGGGCTCAGCTTTGCGGTGGGAACAAAATTCCAGTTTCCGACAGCTGTGAGGCAGGATCTGCAGACTGAGCCCAAGCAAACCCATGGTCAGGACATGTCTGCAGAGTGAAATAGCTTCATTTCTTAGTTTTATGTGCCTTTGGATACATCATTATTTTCTTCTTGTGCCACAGATGCATCGACAGCCTTCATATGGAGCAGCTCTGGGATGACAGACAGGTGAGGAATAGCGTCACAGAAACAACGTGACTCTGCCAAGGTCCTGCTGTAGCTTGGCACCTGGGATGGGCGCAGGGCTGAGTAAGTTGGTGCTCAGTGGGTTCTGCCCACCATGCCATGCTACCTCCTTGCTGCAAACTCCCAGCTGTGCTCTCCAGCAAGAACAACAGCAACAGCAGCTGGTTCGGGACTTCCCAGCCACAGAAACAGAATTGAGTTTTGCCTGGTACTGAACAAATGCAACCAAGGCCTGGGCAAGGCAATGCAGCAGAAGAAGGGGTGCATAGAGGCCTGCTGGTCACTAGAGTTGGTTACTAGCTCCCTTTCAACAGTCCCACCAAGGGGAAGAAGACCCTAATGCTATTCCCAGTCCCTGCCCTGACCTTGGTAACCCTGGTGGGCCACCATCTGCGGTGCTCTTCTGTTTGCTATGGGGCGATGAAAAAAGATGGGTGACATATAAAAGCCAGCCTTCTCCTGGGACTGCTTGAGCACACATGCCTGCAGGAAATCTCCATTGCAGATCTCCCTTTGGCCTCTTTACACTCAGAGAAATGTTGAGTGATAAGATCTATGCACAGTTTTCAGCTGCTGGTTTGTTTTTGAAGGCAGTGTTGTTCACCAGATGGAGGAGATCTGTGGTTGCCCCGAGTCTCTGCGAGGTGGTTTTTTTGTGGGAGAACCAGCTCAGTCACCTGTCACAGATGCACCACGACCCTGTGGGACCTGTGAAAGGAGATGGAATGAGCACATGATACCTTCCTACATTGGTGCAGGGGGTACCACATGCCTAACGTGATGAGGACATTGCTGACCTTTACAAATAACTTTGCTAACCATGCCTGAGCCTGAAGATCCCCGTGCCTGTGTTTCCTTCTGCTCATCCTTGCCATCCGCAGCTCCTGTGGGCAGGTGCGAGGCAGCCAGACAGGACAGTGCACTGACTGCGTCTCAGACAGCCCAGTGCTGCTCACAGCCATTTACCCCAGCAAAGGGCTTTTCAGCACTGCTGAAAACAAAATACTTATGCAAGCCAGAGCTGGAGGAAAAGGTGAGTGGCCCTTGGTCCTACCAAGCCACCGCTCCTCCAGTGCCAAAGTCCAGGCTCCCCAACACATGTGGGCAGTGTCTGGAGGGAAGGGGAAACTAGCACATCCTTGATTTCTTCCTGTTGGACTCTCTTCATCCCGTTTGCCATCAATAGGCTTAAACTGGTTTTCAGACAATTCAAGTTGGTGATTTTTTTCCAAAGGTGTCTCATGGAAAATATGCAGAGGTCTTCAGCCCCAAAGCAGCTGGCAAACACTACTACAGAGGGGCTGGGGGGTTTCCTTCCTCGCCCCTCCATCAGGGCTGCTTCACCAAGGGGCAGTGGGAAAGCCTGCAAGCCCCCTCACTCACCTTCCATTGCCCCTGTGAGACAAACAGCCCCCCTGGTATGGGAGCGGCTTCACTGTTGGCCAAGTGAGGGTAATCATGCCTGGCCGAGACCGGGTTCCACCACTGCACTGGGACAGGGGTAATAGCTGCAACGTGTCCCCATATAAGTCAGTGGGGCCTGGGGAGGCCCCCTGGTTCCTGGAGGATCCAAAGTGAGAGACTGGGCATGGTTCATGGTAAAGGGAAACCTAGAGCTGAGCCACCACTGAGAAAGAAAGAGGGCTCTGGGTTTTGCATGGACAGAGAGGAGATGCACAGACACATGTAAGAGGAGGTGAGCCGGACAGTCACACATCTAAGAACGGGTAGAGAAATCATTGGACTGGTGGCTGCAAGGTCCTCCCCATCCCATAAAACCCTGTCAGAAAAGCAGGGGAAGAGGGGGCAGCAGCTGATAGGAGGAAGATGCCAGAGCCCGGAGTGCAAGACACTCATCTGGGACGTACAGAAGCGCAGCTGGCCCTGTCTCAGAAGTGCAGCTGGCCCTGTTTCTCGCACATCCCCAGCAATTCCCCCAAAGCTAGGGATCAGACATTTAAATATAAGGTATCTTGATCCTTATGCAAGGTCTAACCCTACAGTGGAGTCCTTTGGGAAATAAAACCAACAACCACAAGTCCCTTCCCTTTGGAGCAGGAGCAGGAGCTATGTCTTTGCATCCCTAAGCACGTCAACACCACATTGGACATGCTCTCCTACAGCCCCAGCTACTATTTCTGTCCCTGGGTTTCCGCAGCTTCTTCCAGCGATGCCAGTGTGGTGTCCAATTAACTCATCAGTCACAGCTCCACGAACTTTGCTGGGTGCAAACTCGCAACTACATAAATAATAAATAGGAAAATTAACATCTTGTCTCTGTTTCTCTGCTCCTTTCAATTGCAAATGCATCTGGTGCAGGCACCGTAGTGTATACACACACACACACGCACATGCACACGGAGAAGCTAGGTGCCTGCACTCCAGTTTGATTAATTCTGCATTTGGTGATGAGTTCAGCTCATGGCAAGGCTGTACACACAACTAGAAAATAACACCGGCTTTAATAGACCTAATTTTCATTAATCTTGCTGCTTCACTCTCTGCCTCACCAAAGAAAGGAACTGAGGTTAATCAGAAAAAAGGAGTCTCCTTCACAGAGCTGGTGGGAGTTCGCAACAGGGCTGCGTTGGTTATTTTCCATATTCCCCCGAGGCCCATGTAGGAACAGACATTTAGTCCAAACTATATTACTTGGCTAACAAGATTTACAAGCAGTTTGAGATAATGCAATCATTTCCAAAATGAAGGAAAGGCATTCTCTAAAAAGTAAAGCTGGGAGGAGGGAGCTGAGGACTCATTTTCTCAAAACCCATTATGTGCAGCCTGGGTTTTGCGTATGTGAGTGTGTGTGTTGCTTTCAGACTATGAAGACTGAATTAAAGGCCAGCTCTGTATACTCAATGCTAGCCTTTATCTGCAGCATCATTTTTCATCTTCATCTGGATTTTTTCTCTCCCTCTGCCTCCCATGAATCTTACACAAACAACAAAATCTAATCAGGCTGCCTAACCTCACCTCATCACTGCTGCGTGTTACTCCACACAGCCTTCACTTGTCAGCAGCGATCCAAGAGCAGAGCATGTATCAATACAAACAGGAATGCTTAGCTAATGTAATAATGCTCTCACAGATGGATGCCTGCTTTGCAGTGTGTCAGATCCCCAGAGATCACGCCTGTTCCTTATTCACCTTGTTCAACTGTGCAGTAATGTGACTAGCTCTCCAAAATGATCGATCGTCATTGAATCATAGAATTCAGAGATGGAAAAACCAACTGCATCATTCTGCTGTCCTCATCTATGTATACAACCATGCATGTACACACAAGCTCCCTGCTGCCAGTGCAGGATCTCTCCCTAGGGCTGAATACAGTTGGGTTTGAAATTACTCTGGTGATGGGGGTTCCAGCATCTCGCTGGGAGTCTGTGAGCTAACCAGGCAGACGTCACCCACTGTACTGACAGTCCTTCCTCCCCCAATGACTAACTTTCACTTGCTCCATCATACTTGCCATGTATCCTGCTGAGTCCCCCGCCAGAAAGCAATTTCGTCCCAGCTCCACCAAGCTCTGCACACGCAACATTTCTGCTGTTTCACTACAAGCGAATCCCTCAGGCTTTCTCCACCCTCGTGTCCATAGTCATCCTGGGGCCGTGCACTGAGCCGTGCCTATGTAGGCAGCTGAGGTTTCACTGCGGAGGGATGAAGAGAGCGAGTGGTTCTGGTGCAAGGGGCAGGATGACCAAGGCAGAGGAACTCCAGGATGGGTCAAGGACCATGCTCGGCACAGGAGAAGATTCACTGAGCTGTGGCTAGAGGAGCAGAAGGAAGAGAAAGGGAGCAAACCTTGCTCCCCCCAAAAAGTAAGGTGGCACATTAGAAAACCTGCGTGGTTTTAAAGACAAACTACCTTCATGCACTTCATTTGCCAGGTTTCATGCGCACAAGGCTGTTTAATATTAAAAGTACTATTTATTATTTACACAGCAAAAAGTGCATGCTAAGGAGCTCTTCCAAGGCAGACGCACCAAGTCTGGCCCCAGAAAACCTCCCTCGCTTTTCCCAGTAAGGCCAAGAGGAACAAACTCTTTAAGAAAGTTTGGGAATATATCCACCGGCAGCATGGGTATATGTAGGTCATGGCGATGCAGCAGAGCCTGGGGCCGCGACCAGGCTGGGCCACGCTGCCTTGAGCCAGTGCTGTGGCTGGGCCTCTTCCCCCAAACTCTTCCTGCAAACCAGGTCTGCTCACAGCGTGGTTCCCCTCTGCATCTTCCCTCCTGAGTTACACTGCGGGGAAGTTGTCCTGCCCTTGGTATTTTCTGATTTCTGGCAAGGTGAAGGTGGCAAGGGTTAAAATAAACTGTTTTGAAACAGGACAGTGCCGTACATGGACAAAGAAAAGGGAAGAGTGAGGCTGGACTGGGACCTCAGCAATCCAGGATGGAGGCGCAGGGGGAGTTTCTCTGGGACATGAGAGTTGGGGGATGGGACTGCAAGGCTGCAGGGAGGGATTCTTGCCAGAGATGGTGGGAAAATCTCCAGATCTCTTTGGATATTCCTCTCATTTCAAGTGGTTACACAATAGCGCCGGGTTGCCAATTAAACACAAGAGCCATTAAAGCTAAAGGTACCTGCAAAGGCCTTAGACCAACCCCCTGGCAATGATTCTTTGAAAGAAAAAAAGCATATTTCTCTTAACTGGTTAATAGTTCAGACTCTGGCTAGAGTTGCAGCAGCCTACAGTAAACCTGGGGGTCAGCTAACATCGCTGTCTTCCTGCCATCCTTGTGCCGCTGCTAGGAGCACTGGATGGCCCCTTCCTCCTGTGGCAGCTTTCTCCTGGGGTGCTGGTCCTGCCTGGTGGCCTCAAACCCAGCCCCCGCTGTGTCCAAAACCATACTGCAGCTCAGGGCCAGGCAGGCAGGGTGTCCCCCCCATACCACTGAATGTCCTGAGTGCTTTATTTTGGAGATGCTGATAGCTGATAGCAGGAATCATCTTCCGAAGCAGAGAGCGGGCTTCTGGATTATGCCACCAGCAAAGCTTGTCTCCCAGCGTGCCACCACGACCAAGACAGCTGAGACATAAATGGTCACGATGGCTTCGAGGGGGTTTCGTGTTGATGCATTCAGAGTACCTCACTGCCTGCCTCCCAGACACAGGAGCCATTTAAGAGACATGACTTTTTCAAGAAAGCAGCTGCGATGTTTTCCCCTTGCACAGAGCAGTTTCTGGCAACTTCTAAAGAGAAAAAATTAGCAGCAACAGCTGGCACACAGTGTAAGAAACTTTCAGATGATACTTGTATCCTCACCACACTGTGATGAGACGCTTTCATATCAGACTCTTCTCCAGCTTTTCATTCCCACACAGATTTGTATTTGTTGATGAGAAAATGGAAATCACAGCTCCAGAAAATACATGTAAAATCCTATTGCACCCAAACACCCTGCAGATCAGACAGAGACTGTGCCTCATGACCAATGCATGTGTGCTTAGCCCCAAAACACAGACAGATAGCTGGGGAAAATTCCTTATCCAAACCGCACCACGCTAAAAATTTCTACATATGTATGATGGAAGCCCACACCGTTTGGCTTCCAGATGCCCAGTGGTTTGCACAATGCATCTCAAAACTGCTCACTGCTTGTCGGCAGGGCTGTGTTGCACTGGGTCAGCAGAAGCTGCCTGATAAGCTAAAGCAGCCCAGAGCGCAAAGTGATGGAAGAAGCAGCAGGCAAAACACAGTAACTCATCGGACAATGTAAGATATCGTAAGTAATAAGCAGCAGAAGCAGTCTACAAAATGGTTTGTAAAGGGCTTGATGAGTAACTCAGCTGAGCCTCTGGATTACACACAAGACAAATCATTTCATTTCTGTCCTTATGCAGCAGCCCATCTGCAGCGTGCAAGGAACCATCCCTGCTCCTCACATCTCAGGGGCTTCAGATAAAAGGGTGAGAATAGCTGGTAAAACCAGGCAACACAAGGCAAATTTTTCACTTATACCTGAAAGAGATGAGCAATTCTGCATGCCTGATCTCTGTAATTGGGGAATACTTGATATGCACAGATGTGCAAAGCCCTAAATGGACACACAACCGTGAGAAGTTCAAGAAGCAGGCTGTGCTGGCTGATAGCTGTTCTCAAATTCAAAACTGGATTTGGCCGGAGGCACTGACTTATACCTTATTAATCTGCATTGATTTCTGCCCTGTGCAATACTGTTGAAATTCAGGGAACAAAATATCTGCAAGGGGGACCCATGGTTAACCTGCCTACTGTCACGTGCAGAAGCTACAAGCACCCAGTTCTCTGACCCCATCCAGCCACCACCTCCAACGCATCAATCCTGCTTCTGTGACAGAGCCTCCCTGGATGTCTGCCCAGGGGGGTCCTACTGCCTCAGTTTCCCTACTCTCCCAGGATTTTTCCCTAGGATATCTCCATTCTGGCTTCTCATGAGGGCTGCCCGAGTAACCTACTCTCTACTTTGAATGCCCATGAATCAATGCAGAGACATGGACAAGCCAACAAAGAACTTGCCTTGTTCTCCTGAGAGATATGGGTCAGCATCTTTGAAGTATTTCCTCTACTTGCAACAAGGAAACTTCTGATGCACATGCAGCATGTGTGTGCAGAATGCCTTACATCTCAGGCACGTGCGTCCTTGCAGGTTCATCAGCAAATGTGTATCAAGGCTGATGCGGCCAAAAGGCACTTGGGTCCTCACAGAGCACTCCGACTGTCAGACTAGTAGTAAACTGTGTGCATTCACCCAGGACTGACAGGCCTCTGGGACTTCAGCCCCAATAGCCCTATTTCTCTCCCTGCACAGGGACAGCGTGTTGCAAAGGTCCTGTCTGGGGAGAAGCAGATTCCTGCAGTTTGAGCCTAGTGCCTGGCCAAGAGATAATCAAGGGGGAAGATGAACTGCTCCTGGAAATGGCATCTGTGGCTTCAGAGTCACACAGAAAGACCAAGCGTTTGGAGTGTAACCACCCCCAAAGGTTGCTCATCAAAGCAACCTTAATTAATTAATTGCATTTGCAGCAAAACACACAGGTGTGTCTATCTTGCCAGGGGTGCTGGGGCATTTCTGGAGGGTGTTGAGTTTGGGATACATGTGCAGCTCACTCTCTAGTGAAGCCCAGGCTATGCCCATGGATGCCCTTCCTTTCCCTCTTGAACAAGGGGTGGGCAAGCAGCTCTCATCCCCAGACGTGGGCTCTGCCAGCGAGCCAAGCTGCTGGGTGGAGGAGCCTGGGGCTGGGCAGGGCAGCCAAGCATGAGCTGGCTCATTCCTGTGTTCCCTGCCAGGCAAGTCCTGGTAACTGCTATCAAGCGACAATGCACTTCTGGGCTCTTGCCAGGCGAGATGGGTTCACGTCAAATGGAAAGAGATCAGGAGGTAACGTCTTCAAAATGCTTCAGATCACTGCCTTGCATTTCAGTTCACCGCACCAAGGGAGAGTCGCCCCAGATGCCTTCCACTCTGCATCCCTGTGTGCAGTGGCACCACTGCCACCACCTGAGAAAAGCCCCTGGCTGGGCTTTGGCATCTCTAGTATGCCTCAGGCATAGGGATGGTGGGTCCCAGCTCACCCAAAGAAGAGCCATTCCCCAAAACTCATCCGTCTCTCACGTAGCGTTCTGCTGCTTGATGTACCATTGACAACATGCTTTGGCCTCCACAGGCTCACTTGGCTCATGCTCGGCAGCAGCAGGCAGGCTTTCAGCTGCAGATTTCACCAGCAGCCCCAAAGTGGAGCTCTCCATACCATAACATTTCAAGGTAACCCCGCTGTTCCAGTACCTCTTGCTGTAGATCGTTCAGTATTACACAGAGTTGATTTTAAGTCTTAAAGGGTTGGTTTCACCATGCCACAAAGAGCCATATAACTGTGCCTTGGTAATCACCTAGTTGCTAGAGCAGAAGGGTTTGTTATGAAGGAGGACAGAAGTGCCTAGGAACTTCCTGTAAAAAAACCCAACTTAAAAACCCCACAGCAATCAAATAGTTAACGCTGGGTTTTTTTGGTTTTTTTTTTTTTTTTTTTAAACCCTGGGCTGCCATTGCTTCAGGCTGGTTGCAGGTAGGAGGCCCTGCAGCAGCTGGCTGTCTGGTCCTGCTGGAGTGTGGGGTGCAGGATAGGACTGGGCAGAGCTTGTGCCATAGCTGACGCTTCCAAGCACAGTTGCATCAGCACCACGGTGAGCCATACGTAAGGAACAGCCTGGCTTCCCAAAGCACGGCAAAATAACAGCACTGTCCAGTCTCCCCTCCAAACTCATGATCATGAGACATCTGCCTTCAATCATCTGCTTCAAAACTAAACCCCACATCTCTAAAGGCAAAGAACAAGGCGCAAACAGTTCCCCGTCACCTGAGAACCCCAAAACTGTCCAGGGAAGTGTGCAAACCCCACTTTCTCCCGCTCTACAGCTGGTGGCTTGTCAGTAAGGCAAGGGGAACAAACCCCTTCTGGCTGTGAGACGGCTTCCAAGAGGGCTGTGGCGAGGGAGACTGTTTCTATTCTGAGCTTCATCTCCCAAGGTCTCCAGCACCCGGCTGCTTTCCCAGAACTTGCTTTAATTTCTCAGGAATGAAAGGAGGGAGAGGCAGGCCACAGAGACCCCCTTTCTAGGGGGTTGCCTTTTGGCACAGTGACAGTGGGCTTTCAGCGTCATGGCGGTCAGAGGGAGGCAGGGGCACGTGAGTATGCCAGAGCACCGCAGGCTCTGCTGTTTGCTTGGCTAGGTACGCTTAATCCTGCACCATCAGACACGTCAGTCTCTCTAGTTCTCTTTATTTCCTAATTTATTCTCTGAGGCAACGATGTTGGCTGGTTCGTTCCAGTGTAACTCCTCTCCAAGGCAGGTTCGGAGACTATCCCAGCTTCCACCAGCTGGGTAATAAACCAGAATAATAGTACATTGCAGCAAAGCAATTAGCAGGGGGAAAGGAAAGCAGAGCAAGGAAAGGAGCATGAATGAGAGCTGGCGTGAGCCACCACATCAGCGGTGATTTATTTTCGATTTTACTTATTAAAACCACTCTGGGTACAGATTGCCTTTCCCCACTTTGTCTTCATTATTGCTCCACCTGCCTTGAGACTGGGCAACATGGGCGTTTTGATAGACTAACTGGAAGGCTGGCTAATTTCCTAGGTGCTTCCTCTGCGGTGTGATGAAACCACTGCTCCAGAGAGCTGTGGCCGCCATGCCAGGCAAAGCCGTTGCTTTCCCTGAGACAGGTCTGTGCTGCCTGGCCTTGAAGCACAACTGTGTCCTTACCCTTGAGGCACTCTCTGTTTGCACTGGCGTGCACAGGCCAAGAAAACTGCAGGCCAATATATTTCTTCTCTCTGCAGATGTCCTGCCATCAAGATCGAGAGACAGGAGAATACAGGTGGGCCCCTCTGACTAGCTGCTTCAGGTATGGCACAGGGGACTGCCAGGGCCATGGAGAAATCAGGCTCTAGGAGAGACCTCTCCAACACAGAAACTGCCCAACTGGGGGGAAACCCACACCATCCTCCCATACGGCTTTGTCCTGACCAACAGGCTGGTGCCAGCATGGACCCGGGGTCAGCAGGGCTGCCTGTTCTCATGGATGCAAACAAGTCCCAAGGTGGTTACTCCAGGCAGATGTCTTGAGACATTACAGCCCTTATCTGAGATGAAGGTTGATGTAGCACAGATTTTTGCTCCACTTAAGACCCCCATTTTGGTACTGTAGTGTAAACAAGCTTTTGCTACAGTCCATAACTAGCACTCCTTCCAGCTTGTGGGACCTCTTCAGAATAGGATATGGGATGTCCAGTACAACATCTCCTACCAGTCACAGTCACACCCTGGTCTTCAGCATTTCCTTGAGTCATACTTGGCAGGCACCAGGGCTTGCTCTGTGCTGCAGGAAATTCAAGGCAAGGACACTCTGCAGCACCAGAAGTTACGGTGGTCAAAGATATCTTTCCCATAGAAAATCAAGTTGTTTCAGAGAGGTGCATCTCAATCACTCACCAGTGGAGAGTCTGCACATCAGCCGGCATGGACTCTTATTTGTGCGGGAAGCAAAAAGCAAACAGGGAGTTTCTCCCTTCTGCACTGATGGAGACCACAAATATCTCCCTTGCAGGTGGCAAGCTGCCAATGACTCCCAAACATGCTGTGGTCTGGACATTAATAGCTTCATCAGTTATCAATCAGCTTTTTTTCCTCTCCTGCCTTTAGGACACCAAAGTGCTGAGGGCTGGTGCTGCTCCAAAGGGATTTATTTCCTTCCACAACAGTTTTGCACCCATCTCTTCTCCCCAACTTGCTCGTGTCTTCCACATCCCCAAGGGTTTGTGAGGCCTAATCAGTCAATTCAAAGGTGTTCATAGCCAGGTCCAGCAGCATCTGCCATCCTGCATTTTGGACCCGAACAGGACATGCTGCAGTAACCAAAAAAAGGGCACTGATTTCCCAAGTCAAAGGCTTCTTTGGAGCAATGGAAAAACACCTACTTCCCATGCTAAACTAGGATTTGCGCATCTGTCTTCAGTGCCTCGCACAAGGAATTATGGCTGCCTCATCGGCAGGATTTAGAGCTGCAGTCAGCTCAGAAAGATCACAAGGCTGTATTTACTTTCTGACAGATGTACGGGTTTATCACATCCTCTCCCTTGAATATATATGCCCTTGAATATATATACACCCAAAGTGTCTTTGGGCAGAACTCCGAGAATATGACTGAGAGAAGATCCTGGCCTTTTCCTGGGCGAGTTAAGCTTTCTGTCCAAGCACAGCAGGATTGATAGCACAAGGCAGGCTGGAGAACAGGTTTCCTCACTTGTGCAATGTACCAATTTGGGCCTAATTTGCCCTGTCTGCCAGCTACTAATACAAGTACTTTAACCAGACATGTTCTTAGAGTGCTTTCCTTGCTCACGCACACTGGGCTATATGATTGCACACTGTGACTGTGCATCTAAAATTATGGCAGCTGATAAACTGAAGGCAGAAAAGGAAGTTAGAGCTCAAGCAAAAGTCTGCCAAGTTTCTAATAAAATTCAAAACACAGCAATATTTAAGAGCATACGTGAAGCCAGCATTTGTCTGTGTTTCAGTCTGCCTTGAAATCCCCTGAGCAATCAACCCACGTGGAGGCAGCTTAAGGAATGGAAAAATCAGTCATTTCTATTTCTCATGTCTTTTTTAGTCTGCAAAGTACAATATGCAGTGGGAAAATGAGATCCAAATCACTTACTCGGCAATGAAAGCAATTTTGGTTGTTTTCAACTTGAGAAAACCAATGATACCTACTCCTAAGGCCTCGACGCTTGACCAATCACCTATATTCAAATGTGGAAGTTTCTCAAAAGAGTGCACTTGTTCGCTAGCTCCCCAAACAATCCTTTATTTCCATTGTCCATTGGCACACACGTTGTGATCCAAGAGGCTTGTTCACGAGCCTAAGTGACAAACAAAAATCACTTCCTCCTACCATTACAGCTGCAGTTTTAGCTATTTAGTGCTGCACTCCCAAGCACAGCTTTTTGGTCAGTTTTTGTTAAGTAAAATTTATGCTGGGGCTGCAGTTGTGTTCTCCATCTCATACAGACAAGGTGTGGGAGATCCCAGCTGCTGAGGTCCCTGTTCTCCCCAGTCTTCCAACGAAAAAAGCTCCTCTAGTTGTGGGAGACACAACAAGAGACCCTGGCTCAGTCAGGAGGAAGGTGAGGGTCACATTTATCACTTGCATATCACTCCGTGCTAGCACATCCATGTGCTCTGAGCTCTGAAAGGAGAGTGCAAATGTGATTCCCTGAGTGCAAATGTGATTCCTGGAAACAGCTCAGCAAGGACATTTCTCTTCTCTCAAGTCCAAGCGAGGAAGACAATGCTGCTCTTCCCATGCCACCTCTGTAGGCATTGCTGTGCTTGGAGCTGTGCCAGCATGAGCCAGAGGGCCACCTACATGACTTGCTGCTGTGCCATGGACACCATTGGTATAGCTGAGTGAGTCAGGAGGGAGAGGCCAGTCTGGCCTGGGGCACCTACAGAAGCTAAGCTGTTCTTCTCTGGGTGCTTGGAGGGGACAAGGTGTTCGGATCAGTCCCTACCACAGCAACGTGCAGGAGAGTACAAGGACTATGCTATAGCTAACTTCCCCTAGGTGGAAGGGGAAGGCTTGTAAGCTCTTCATCCCAACCCTAACCAAGTTATGGCTATGAGGAGGTCCACCCTACAATATGGGAAACAAGCTCCAATCCCTTGACAAGGTGGGACATGGCAGTTGATAACAACCTAATATTGGGGTTAAAGGAGACCCAAAGGAGACAATGTTTCCCTTTCTGTCTGGGGCAAGCTCTTTGTTGACATTTTGACTCATATCAACATGTTTGCAGCTTTCCCCACCTCAGAGAAGAGGGGAAAGCTCATGAAACACAGCTCTCACTTGCAAAAAAATGTGTCTCTCAGAGGCCGTAGCCAGGCTGAGGTGGATCGCTAGAGAAATCAGAATCATAGAATGGTTTGGGTTGGAAGGGACCTCAAAGATCATCTAGTTCCAACCGCCCTGCCATGGGCAGGGACACCTTCTACTAGACCAGCTTGCCCAAAGCCCCATCCAACCTGGCCTTGAACACTTCCAGGGATGGGGCATCCACAACCTCTCTGGGCAACCTGTTCCAGTGCCTCACCACCCTCACAGTAAAGAATTTCTTCCTAATTTTTTTTCTGATGTAGCCCAGGATACGGTTAGCTTTCTGAGCTGCAAGTGTGCATTGCCAGCTCATGTTGAGCTTTTCATCAATTAACACCCCCAAGCATAAATCCTTATGAAAGCTTTCACTAAACAAGATGCCAATGGCCCTGAGTTGCAGCTGATATTTCCTGAGCTCTGATGATGTTAAATTGCATCCTGGTGTTTGGTACAACCCCTTAAAATCACCACTTTGTGCAATAAGACCAGTTTTCTAAATATCATAGCTGACATATTAGCTGCTTGTTTTATCAACTGTAATACCAGCTCACATGATGCAAGAAATAGTGTCCTACAATCAGAAATGCCTTTGCTTGTGACAGTTTTGGCTCTAAATTTTGTCTCTGAAGTACTAATTGCCCTTATGTTGGGAATTCTTCCCAGTTTTTCTTTTGAATATAGGCAGAATAAATCACTGCATTTAAGTAGAGACCACTTGCTGCTCTGGCTTAAGGAAAATTTCTTTATTTCCACTAAATGTCCACAATTCTCTTTAGAGAAATAATATTTACTACCATCAGAGCTGTCCAAAAATGTCTTGTTAAAAGATTTTTTCCCCCCACAAAACTATTCTTGCAATTCTTTGCTGAAAATGTCAAGCCCTCTCTATCCTTCAAACTAAATGTTGGAATACCACATTTTCCCTCCCTACTTTTTATAATATTATTTTAAATATTCTTTTTATATTTCTTGTATTACTAATTTTATTATTAATATTATTATATAATAGGACATATCTATTTCCCTGCCATTTCTTTAAGTCCTCACCATTGCTGTTTCCTACCCATTTCTTTGACTTTCCTTCAGGCATTTCATTAATTTTGCAAAACTATCAAAAAATGGAGTGGAAAAAACAAAAAAACTGCTCTCTCACTTCTTATTGCTGATCAGACTTTCTAAAGTTGATCAAATTCTGAAATGCTACAAAATTACCACAGCCATGGTTTTACTTTTCTTTTGCCGTATCAGAGATTTTTTTCCCACAAACACAAAGAATTCTGGAAAAGATGGACAGTAGAAGAAGAAAGACGTTTAAGAAAGAAACTACAGAATTTTTTCCCTAACCCTCCTTGTGACTTGACAGTCATCTATAGTCCTGTTTGGGAAGATGGAATAAGAGCCAGAAAGGAAAAAAAGTGAAGATTCTAGGGTTTTGGTTGATTTAATCTAGCATTTTCTTATTTCGACACTGTGAGGTTTTGTATTTTTTCAATTAAATTTCTTTTTCCCCTCTTCAATCAGCTCTACCCTTCAGACTATGTAATAATTTTTCCTATTTAGTATTTCTCTAGCTCATCTTGCATTTGCTTCCAAGAATAGGGCTCAGCACTAATTATTTCTGGTTCTGGGAATAATTAACTCAGACAAGAGCCCTCCTGATACACAACCTGCATCACTCCTGCCCACACAGCGCATTGTGTCTAGATTTATCACATCTAAACACAGTTCCATAATTCTTTGTGCAAAGAAAATTGTAAGACACAGGGCACCATCCCCTGCCCTGGTATTTTGGTTTCCCTCCCATCAAAACATACTCCATAGCCTCCATCCCAGTGAACAGCTGTCTCTAAGGACCGGCTACCTCTAGGATGTCTAAGGGCAGGCAGTTTCCTAGTTACAAGGTATTTGTCTTCCGCACCAAGTGGCCGTTTACCGCTGGTGAGATATGGAGAACGAAAGCTCTGGGGCATTATCAGACTAAGTCAACACATACTATTAATAATCATTACTTCTGCATTGCATATTGCTTGGCACCCTCAGCCAGATTAGCTCTGCTTTTTGCATCACAGCCGTACACATGCTTATTACCACACAGTTTACAACCCATGCAATTACTTGGGTGATTACTAAAAAACTACAGATACAGCAGAAAGACTTTTTTTATCTCTTGAACCATCAGAAAGCCTCCAAGGCTAAAAAAATTCCTAATAAAGTGATTGTCACAGGGATTAAATGATTTTTTTCCCCCCATACTTGCTTGAGTGTTTGCTTTTTTTTCTGGTTTACATGCAGAACATGAACTCTAATCTTTCTGGCAGTAGCATTGCCAGCCCTACTTTCTCATGGCGAGTGGAGAAGCTGGCGAGCGAGTGCACAGCTGCCTGCCTGGGGTAAGATCCTCCCAGCACAGACAAGCAAGTAGAAATCAGCAGCTTGGGGCAGGATGGGTGAGAGGGAACGAAGTGACCAGCTCAGACAGGGACAGAGGGAATCACTGCCCCATAACTGTAAATTTCTGGCTATTTTCAGAGCATGACTGAGGAAGTTTGCTTTTAATTCTGAAGCATGATACTTACAGTCCTTTAAATTGTCTGAATTAAGAGAGGGGGGAAAAAAAAGAAAACCTGGAATAAGGACAAAGCAAACAGAAATTATGTTCACAGAAGCCTCCTCATACCTCTCAATGTCTTGTGCTGGAGAGAAAGATAAATGCTAAAATTTTAAACTTTCCTACTTCCAGCATGTATCACAGACAGAAAATCCTGGCTTTGCAAGGGGACACCAGAGACCCACACTGTTTTGGCAAATTATACCATGAGTTTCTGCTGTCCAGTATCCTGCCCGACCTGCCTGGTACAGATAGACCAGCAAATCAATGCTCACAGGTTTTTGGAAAGTCCCATGTCTCCCAGGTACACAGCTCAAGACCTCCAAGCCGTGAGTGGCTGCCCTGATTTTGTTCTTATAATGCACATTAAGAGACACGGACTGACTAGGAAGCAGGTGCCAAGCAAGATGAGAAAACCTCAATGAATTATTTCAAACAAACCATGCCCAAAAATCATGAGCTTCTACGTCAGGTTTGAAGTGCTGTGCGGAGAGCCGAATCCAGCCTTTCAGACCAGCAATAGCTAAAGCATATTAGAAAACCTATGAAGGTCCATTGGTTTCCCTCAAGAGATGCTCGGCAATTGAAGCCAGCAGGAGGAGGCTGTGGGCAGGACACGGCTGCTGTTTTTCTCTTCCCAGCAGACTCAGTCCCACCTGTGGGCTGCTGAATTGCAGAAAGCTCAGCCCAAAGCCCGCTGCCTGGCAGGGGAGCTAGAGCAATGATGCATGCCAGGAGGTTCCCACGGGCTGGTCCTAGAGACCCCTGTGCCTCCATTTCCCACCTGCAAGTACAAGATTTATGGTTTTCTTAGGCTTGTACAAAGTCCGCAAAGTCCTGTGGGCAGGATGTGGTCTTACCGGGTGTTGGCATGGCAGGGCCCTGCTTTCGGTCCCTGGATGTGGAAATACTGCTCTGTCATGTGAAGCAATAAGCTGCTGTGGGTGCTGGGAGAGAGTGAGTGGAGAGTTGGTGCACAGGAGGGAGAATGCCACAAAGGTTGGGGAGGGGGAGCAAAAGCATGTGGCCCGCATGGTGACAGTAGAGGCACAGCAGTGTGCTGCAGAGGAGGTGAAGGACGGCAGAGACAATGTAGGGGGAACCCATCTGACCCGGGTGTTATCAGTTGATAACACACTGCTATAAAGGATCCTGCCTGCACCAAGAGGACTAGCAAGCAGGGGGGGTCCCAGTACAGGCAGGATGATTGCATGGCGAGAGCCACGCTGGGCTGGATAAATCCCAAAGGGACACTGCTGGGACTAGCACGGGAACACAAGCAGGAGCAGGCTGGTTTTCCCTGCATGATGCCTGTGCTGGAGGACAGGGACATTTCTGGGGCAGCAGGCCCTGCACACACAAGTTCCCTTTCACAGAGTCTCAGGCAAAAGGGAGATGCTGGATGTCAGCTCCAGCCACACACAGCAGGGCAAAGATTTTCCTCACTGCCCTGAGAAATCTATTTTTAAACTATTGCATGTGTTTCCTTTCATTACCAGTCATTTGCTTTGAAAGGAAGTTACAAATAAGGAGAAAGCTCCTCATTAATTATGTGACGGGCCGGGCCCATGCCTTTGGCTGAAGTGATTTATTGCCTCCTCCCTCTCTTAGCAGCCACACAGGCTTAAAGGCTGCATGAGGAATAGCTGCTCAGCTCTCGATGGAATTGAACTGGGTGAAGACCAACGTGGTGGAGATGGGATTGACCCCAGTCATCGGCCACTTCTCTTTGAACCTCCAGACAGCTCTTTGGAAGTGAAGTCCCCAAAAAGGGGACTGATCACAGGTTAAAACCTGCCCCCAGCTCTGCCGACACCGTGTTTGGTGTTATTTACTCTGGAGCATCAAAATTCACTCCTGTTTGGCATTTCTGAAAGCTGTAAATACAGACAGGACAAATGGACAGAGATTTCCTAAAATCTCACCTGCAGGCATTTTTCCACACACAGAAATACCCCTACTCTCTGGGAACTGGGCTTCCCTGTGTGATGAGAGAGGGAGGAAAAAGCTTAAAAAGCCTTAATGGAAAAGGAAAAAAAGGTGTAAGGAATAACATAATGGAAGGGGGGAGGGAAAAAAGAAAAGAAAGTGGAAACAAAGTTTAAAACAAGCTTCAATAGCCATCAGGGAAGCAGAAAATAAAATGAACCTCTGGCCTCCAACAAGGTGTTCAAATGCTTCAGTTCTGGGTATCACCATAAGAGCTCAGACAGGCAAACCAGAGGGATGTTATTTGGAGCAGTTTGTTGGCTTTCCCTAGAGTTTAATAATAGCAACTGTATTTATACGACTAAAATGTTTTTGTTAAAAGGCTAAGTACTGGTATGTCACGCTAGTCACTTTAATTTAAAATAAATTCTAAAAGTTCTCACTGGAAAGGCTTGCAGCTAACTATAAATATATGCAATATGCAGATGGATTTTTTGAAAGCAGATTTATTCTTCTTCCGAGGCATTAAATTGCACAACAGTGCAGCATTTCTGTGGCACAAATTTCCAGAGGCCTTGGGATTCAGGATTTCTAAGTGATCTTGCTGCATTTTTTTTTCTTAACCCTTCTGCACAGAGCAGCAGCTCTGGCTGGTTTGATGTGGGTTTTTTGATAGGTGAAGAGATTTTAAACAATAGAAGAGAGGGAGAATAGGGAAAATGGAAAAGGAAGAGTCCCGGGCAGGGTGACAGCCCTCATCCTCCCTGTTACTCTGAGTGTTTGGAGGAAAAACATGGTCAGTCAACTATGAGACTGAAAGCAGCTACCCAGACTCCAGTGCCAGGCCTTCCCCTTCCCTCCCAGACTGGGGAGTGCTTTGCTGGTGGGTAGCAGAGAGCAGAGTCGGGGTGAATCCCTTGATTCCTGCAATGCGGAGTGCCCAGCCCCACCTCCCATCCCCTGCATGGCCACGCCAGGAGAAACCACAGCGGGATGCAGGTGGCCCTTTATATTGAACACTTATATCTCATTTGCAAGCCTCAGGATGGTGAAAAGGAGATTCATCTGCATTTCAAACCCCTGGTCCTGCAAACCGGCCCAGCCCTGGCCTTTCCACCAGCACCTTGGCCAGACTGTCCAGCAGCGCCCTGCCAGGAAGGGGAAAGCAGCCAGGCAGGTTAGAGCTTGGAAAGGGAACAGCAGCTTCCCTCTTTTTTTGTGCTTGCAGAGAGTCTAAAAACATCGCTGATGGTCTTTGCACGCGCTTTCTTTGGCTTGTAAATGTTGCTGGAGCGTGTGACATCATACATTCGCGTTGCCCTAGCAGCGGTCCCACAGCAAAGCAACAACGCTACAGCACGGGTGCAGAGGCCAGTAGCACCGCAGCAGGCTTTGCAGCTCTGCCCTCACCTGAGCCTTTGGCCCCAGGTGAGCCCTCC
This sequence comes from Aramus guarauna, assembly GCA_013400195.1. Classification (NCBI taxonomy): domain Eukaryota; kingdom Metazoa; phylum Chordata; class Aves; order Gruiformes; family Aramidae; genus Aramus; species Aramus guarauna. The sequence goes on from VXBL01008713.1 coordinate 260,756, forward strand.
AACACGTGGCGCAGCTCCATGCCACCGGAGCAGCCAGAGGACGTGCTGCATTCACGGGCAGGACCAGAGTTTTCATTGCAGCTGCTATAAAGGATAATTATGGTGAATTCCTTAGAAGGGACTGAAGTCAGCCTGCTACCAGATAGCAGGAAATATTTATAACAATCACTTCCAACTGCAGCCTTTCATCTAAATCTAAACAGAAAGCTGAAATCCCCAGGCCTGTAAGTTGATACCTTGGCTATATATGGTCAAAGAACTACACGGGGGAGAAAAAAGATGCTAAGTCCCTAGCAATCCTCGTACAACCGGCACCAAGGAGCTCCATTAACCTCTGTAAAATTAACAAGCCCATATTGTCAATCAGCTTTGAAGTATCATTGTCACGCTGTTGCATTAAGAGCTCTGCTCTCCCAGGGATGTCTCAGCACGCCACACTCACAGCCACTTGTACCACAGGGTGCAACACGCTGGAAATGTACAAGAGTCCCCTGGCCTCACGTGCCTGCAATAAGCGATTCTGAATTATAAAGTGCTATTAACTATTGCAAAGTCATCAGGTGACCCACTGCACTCCTGAAGTAAAGCACCACTGAGCAGAGGCAGGGCATTTTACAAGACGCTCACTGGTGAACAGGGGAATAGTGTTTTCTGGTATTCAGGCTTGCAGAAATGAGCAAAACCAACTCCTGCATGAAAATGGACCTAGAAAATCACAAGGCATTGAAATGCTTTGCTTCAGACATGAGTAGTGACTATAACTTACCCTTTGTGAAAAAGTTCTTTCGATAGCAAAAGTCCACATTTTCCACTAAAATGTCAAATTTTTTAAAGACACCCCCCCCTCTCCCTGCCGTGTCCTTCCACAGCAGCAGCAATGAGCTGCAGAGCTTTACTCAGAGAGGTGCTCCATGTGTCACACGTGTCCCTGCAGCCACTTGACTCCCCTGGCTGGGAGCAACAGCACAGGGGCACAAGGCTTGGCACAAGGTCCTTCACTACCCCGGGATTAACCAGCCGGAGCCTGGCTGGGACAGCAGTGTTTTCTTGTCGCCCTCCTCTGCTTTTAGCGGAGGGTTTGCTAACCTAACACCACAGATGTCAACTCTCTCCTCCCTTCCCCTTTGGCTTGCAAACTGTTGCCTACCTCCCAGCTTTCAGGTTTACTGTAATGCTGGAAGAGTCCCTATTTCTGGCTTTGCTGTGCCATTGGGAGGGCAGGGACTTTGCCTCTTAGGTGAGACAGAGTAGGGATGTATGCTCACAGACACACGGGCTTGAAACCCAGCATGGCAGGTTTTCCTTCAAGGGGGGAAGAACAGGTTCATAGCCTGTGAAGAATCAACAACCTTGGCTCAGTGATATTAAGTGCTTTCTCTGTCCATAACACTGCTGTGCATATGCACTCCACCAAGGAGATGGTGTCATGCTCAAAAGCAAAGACCTGGCATTCCTGCTCTCAGTCTGCTGCACGCAGGCTCTTAACAGCTCCCCTGTAACATTAGTCGCAAACCAGTCAAGGGAGTGCGTCACCACGCAAAAGCCCTGAGCCGGAGCCCACAGCGCTTGGTCCTCAGCATAGGACACCCCATAAAGCAGTCTGACAGGCAGATGAACCCATGTGCCTCTGGAGTAGCCTGTCTCTTCTTCATTGCAGTTGAATGCTTTCTTGCCCACCCCTAATTCATTATTTGCAACTCGGTTTCAAGAAAATAGCAGTGAACATCTGAATTAAAAAAATAGAGATCATAAAAGAAAAGTCACGTTTCCTTTTGTGAGATCTAACATACTGCCTCAACCTGCTTATTGTTACTAGGCAAACAGCAGCAAATTCATTTCTGCATATGTCCCTGCCATATGTGGTGACAAAACCATGAGAACCAATTCTATTTAAATAGAAACTCTCTTTTGTTTCTGTAACTCATGCTATATCTCAGCATGGCATGGTCACAAAACCACCAACCAACCAAATTTTGGTCTCAGTCAGTAACAAAGCAGCAGTTACACCAGCTAGCTACGCAGTAGTAAATGGTGAGTTTGCAGGGTGGAAACAACCATCAGACACAACAAGCCTTTTTGCAGTGATGGCAAGGAAGAAGATGTAGGCTTGAGAACTGCAGTGTGAAATACAAACCCCAATAGCTTTTGCTGACAGTTATTATGTGGGCTGTATCACCGTGCATATTTGGTATATCTAACCAGTGCCAGAGACATCTTGATGCCTGCTGACCCTTACCAGCTTCTTCATGCACTCCAGAGCCACTTTGCTGTAAATCTTTTCTGCGTGCCTCAGAAGCCCAGTTACCACTGGTGGACATTGCTCCCTGCCTGCGTGCCACAACCAAACACGCGGTGCTCGCAAACACCAGATAGGAAATCTGGAAGGACAGATTTGAAAAGGAAGGTGCATTTCCTAGATGTGCCCAGCCACAAGATTGGAATGGAAAAGGACCAAACCCCAAAACAGAGCAGTGGTATTTGCATGCAGATTCATGCAGTTGCAACCCAGCCAGTTATACTCCCTAGCTGACAGGAAAAAGCTGTATGCCTTCTTTCAGGTGAGTATGCAGCATCCTCAACAGAAATCTGAGTATTACAAATATTTGTTGGATCTTCTCTCAGCAATTTCAACAGATATAACCCAGGGGTTTAGCTACTGGGAAAACTCTTCAGGTTTATCTTCAGTATTTTATACTCCTCTAGACTTTAAAAATGCACTCCCTTTGTCTGCAACTGATAGCTTTGAGATTTGAAAAGAGCTCCTTTGCTGAAGGAGCAGCTGTGGAGCCTACCAACAGGAGCAGTGGCCAGATGATTAACCCTCCTGCTTCAAGGCATTTTCAGCCACAGCCATGACTGAGCTGGCTTCCCTCTTCCCGGCTGCAGCCACCCTTGCAACTCTTCTGGCAGAAAGGGGACTTGCTCTCTCTTCACCCAGGAGTTGCTCCCGTTCCCTGCTAATACATTCTCCTTCTTCCACTCAGCCGAGTCAGTGCAAAGAAAGTTCTCATTGACAAGATAATGAGGGGGAAGAAGTACAAGCCTGAAAAACACATCGCTGATGGGAGCATTTCAAAACGCAGCCAGCTTCCAGAGGGCAAGAACTATTCTCCACCACATCAATTATCTACAGAGATGTGAGAAACTGGTTGACAATGAGAAATTAGATAATAAAAGCTCTGATTTAACTCATTAAGGTTTCCGTTATGGCTCCAGGTATGTGTAGTCCCAGTGCATGCTGAATTTTATTTATGCCTGCATTGCAACCATCTTTGGAGAGCACTGCTACAGGGCACAGAGTGACAGAAGAACAAATTGAAGGTAATTTTGTTCTGCAGCTCGGGAGAGGTGAGCCATTTCCACTGTCACGGTATGCAAGCAAACCTCCACCTCCCTCACGATTGAACCCCAACCAATGTGACTGCACCCCTACAGCAGGATCATGGCCCCAGGCCTTCCCAGCGCAGTAATTCTCTGCAGGCCACTCACGGTTAGTGTTGCGATGTGGATTTCTGTCATCGAGGACTGAAGTATGCAAGGGTGACACTTTATTTTGTCCCAGGCGTCTTCTCTAAAAAACAAGCCAGCCCCTCCTTCTAAATCTATATTGTTTCTCCTCCTCCTGCTTTTTAAATGAAAACCAGATATGCTTCTGTGGAGTTTCCAATTTTCCTCATTTTCACTGAGAGGAGAAAATGCAGTGAGGTACTTCTGGGGAAAAACCCTCAATCAAATATTTCCCCAGCTGTTGTAGGAATGACAACCAACAAGCCTGTACAACCTCTGTCACACAGGGAGGTAAGCCAAATGACCTTTACAGGCCATCTCTAACAGCTTTGACATACGTAGCTATGTTCTATTTGTAGTTTAGACCAGCTGTGAGATGAAGCCTTTCTTTACAGCCTACCACTTACGTTTAAAAATCGATGGCCTCCATCTTGACCAAAATCTGCCTGCAGCCAGCAGAGAGATCCCACAGAGCAAAGAAGAAAACCTTGCTCGCATGCCAAGGTCACTTGAGCTGCTCGGACACACCAGTAGGCAGAGAAGATCCTCAGGAGATATGAGCTGGGTTTTCCTGGGAAGGTTTTACCCTCCTGGGTTTTGGCTCTCCTGGCAAAACCTGGAGAGAAATCCTTACGCTGGTTCCCCTCACTTGCAAGCGCCAGGGCTGCATGACCTGTTTTGTAATGGGACTGATGGAGAAACCAAGGGAGGAGCAGGAGAGAGCAATGCTTGTGCTGACATATCTCCAGTCACTTTGCTCACTCCGCAGCATGCCCCCATCCTTGGGAGGATGTCCGTGTGGGAAGGGCTTCCCCTCGTGGGTCAGCAGATGTTTTAGCTTCCAGTGTCCCAAGGTTTTAAACTCAGCCAGTTAGTCCCAGGTTTGTTACAAGCTCACTGGAAGTGTCATAAACTAGTCTGTCTCAGCCTCTCCTTTTCATACAGTAGCTTCACACCATGCTATTGCGTTAATGACATGCTGTTCTTTCTGCCTTAGAAGTCATTAGTACAGTGGTGTTGGGGAGATAACTGCTGCCAAATCAAGGCCCCTGTCTTGATAACTGGTGCAAAGAGAACATCCTATTACTCCATTTTTAATGACCCAAATGCAAGCCTAAAGCTACTCGTGTTCAAATGCGTTAGCAGAGTTCACCAGTTCTCCTCTAATTAGTACATGTGCCTAAGCTCAAAAAGAAATAAATGAATAAAACTCATGCCACAACTCAAAGGGTGCTGTGCCCCAGCAAGGACTGGAGGGCAGGCACTATGCACCACTACCCATGGTTGCTGGTTGAGATCACCATCATGCTGAGCTCTGGGTCCAAAGTTGGCAAGTGGCTTTGCAACTCCCACCTGCTCCTTTGCAGGACTTTCCATCACATAACTAGGGTGCTAGAAGCAAATCCCTACTTGCAAAGAGCTGTTGCACAAGTTGCCTGACTTGATATACGCCTTTTCAATGTACTGGCTTTCACAGAGAAATTGAGATGCTGAAGTGTTGTTGCTTCACCTTCTGCCACAGTTGCTGTTAGCAGGGGGTTTCAAAACACTTGGCCTGAAATCCATCCCCTGCTTAAGTTTCCAGAGTTAATGAAGGAAAGTTTGGTTCAAAATACAACTTGAATCTTCTATGAAGCAATAAATTAAAAAAAAAAAACCAAAACCCACAACCCCAACTTCAATTAATTTATTCAGACTTCCAAACTAATTTACTCAGTTGCAACTTTCCTGAAAGGTAAAGCTTTCTTCCCTAATTAATGTTCTCACAGATCAGTACATTTCCCCTCATGTCCAGCACCTTAAACCTCTAACTAGCATGCTAACCAGCATCTTAAACCTCTGTTCTACCTGTGAGGGAAGGGATTAACACCATATTAAATATGGAGCTCTTCATGTTACCTTTTTTCTTTCCCTCTCTCACATGCGTGTACCCATCCACACAGAGTGTGACTACCTTGACCCATAGCAGAAAAATTCAGATCAATTTAGTTCTCCCTTTCCCATGAACAGTGATTTTTCTTGGCAAGGCCAGAATTCTCTTTTCCTCATTGCTTTTACCTTTGCTGCTTAGTGCCAAGCCAGGGCTCTCTCTGCAAGCACACTGAAGCTGAAACTTGTGCAATATCAGCTCAATGCATTTAAGACACGGATGTCAAACTCATTCTGTAGCAAGAGCCAAACAGCTTTTTCCAACTAGCTGTTGCAAACTTGAGCAGCCCAACCTTGCTCTAAGCTTTGATGGGACTAGTTGCCTCTGAACATGACACTGAGAACGTTGCAGCTCTGGAAGTGCTCACCAGCAGCTGAGTGGAAGCACTCATACAAACCATTGTGATTTTGGCCCCTCTTTCATCTTTCCTTCCACTCCTCCTTTTCCAGTTTTCATCATACATTCACCTCTCTTTTACCTTATCCTGCTTCATGCCCATATATGCAACGTCCCTGGTCAGTCTTTCACCTACTCTGATTGCTGAGGCATAGGCACATGCCATCCTTAAGTATATGGGCACCTTGAAGTATACACATCCCTCTTGGAGACGGCTACAGCTGCTGCCTAAGTCCAACTACTTGCACCAAGAGGAAAGGGCAGTGGTGCAAATTAGCTTTGTAGCTGAGCTGTGCAATAGCTAAGGCAACGAACATGCTGTGCCCGTGAAGCAGAGCAGTGGCTGAGCAGTGCCACACTCCCTTTGATGTGTAGGATTAAGTCCCTGGTTTTAAGCCCTGAGAGTCCGACTGTATTTTCCAGAAGGTCTCTGTTTTATACCATGCGCATGCTAAGTGTCCAAGTAGGCTACTGTGGCTCTCCCTTCTGCTCTCCTCTTCTCCGCCTTGCACCTGAGACCCCAGCATAGTATCAGTGTGCCTATAGCCCAGCCATGGGATAACAGCAATTGGGGTTGGAAGTCAGCACCTCCTGTGCCCCACCTGCATGGCCTGGCTGCCTTGTCCCCACTGCGAGCCAGCCCTGTGCTTCCACCCACCTAGGTGATAGATATCTCCTCTCACAGGTTTCCTCCCAGTGCTGCCAAGCAGCTCAACCTGCATCACAGCCAGCAGCTAACAGCTTCCCAGCATCTCCACTAAAAATGCACTACTTTAGCAGTGTAATGAGCTCCCTAGGTTGAGTCTTTTACTGACTCCCCACAAATCACTGAAAGGACAAACTGCTGCTTTGGTTCATTAGCAAGTGCTTTGTAGAAATCTGTTTGTATATTTGCAAGAGACCAACATGTTCATTCATACTAGGTCTAGGAAGACTTGAACTGAGAAGCAACTCAAGCCTCCCAATTTCCCTTCCAGCTCTGCAGGACTGACAATAGAGAGCACTTCTCCACCCAAAGCACAGCAAATTCTCCCCTGGCATACCAAGGGCCAGACAGGGCACTCTAGTCAGCATTTTTCTTAAAACCCTAACTCTTGGAGCTCTGGGATTCAACAAGAAATTTAATTTTCACCTAAAACACAATGAGTGAAGAACCCCCTGAGGCTTTAGCTCTTGGCACAGCAGAAGAAAACATCACCAGAAAGGCTCAGGCAAATAAAACGAGCCTCAATGGCATCGGAATCACTTTCAGGTCTTGTAAAATTTTAAGCAGACGAATGACCAGGGAAGCTGTTTGTGACATCGCAGATGCAACTTACGGGTTTTGCACATGGACCTAGGAGAAAGTGGGGCCAAAGACCAGGCAAAAGACAAATGCTAGGAGACAAGTGTGCAGGAAAAGTAGCTCTCGCCTTTTGCTTGCACTTTTCAAAGTTACTCCCTTCAGGAGGCAGAAGCCCTCTGGCACTTTATATTTACAAATTAAAACAGGCACCACCTCCTTTGGCACCCAAGGCTGAACTAAAGCCTTCCTTAAGGGTTTGAAGTTGCTGAGGAAGAGGAATTTTGGAAAACTTCAGGCTGGTTCTGCAGTTCTACTCTGCCAGATGATACGAATCCATCCAAGTTTTCCCTCATCATGGTTTTACTACATTAATACCCATAAGCAGCTATGGGATAAAATCTTCTGCTGCAGTCCACAAAGCTTGCTGGCTCAGCTGGCACAGAGTGCAACAGTGAATGTTTGAACACAAGGCAGGCACTTTACATGGAAATCAAACTGCCCTCCTGGCTTGGAGAGGGCAGGCTAAAGGATCAGAAGTCAGGGGCTATATATGTGCTGTGGCAAAGGAGCAGGGAGGGGAAGCAGCTGCTTTAGTGGCTAGAGCAAACTTGTGGGAAAATAACCTACGATAACTTTGCAGGATTTTGGAGCATCAGCATAGCGCTCCCTGGAGATACCAGGAGCTCCTGGCTGGCAGACACAGGGGCAGGAGCTCCTGTGCACTGGGAGAGAAGGGCACAAAGACTGTTTTTCAGGCCAAGTATTTACAATCCTCCCCAATTTCCCCTACATTTTCAGGATAGCCTCTCCTTGTGTAGATGTCTGCAACAGTTTGTGCCCAGCTGCGTGGAAGAGCAAAGCAATCTCCCTTTTAGTGTCAGAGTTTTGGGTTCCCATTACCTGCTCTAGGAGAGGGAGGACACCACACAAAAATAAGGAGCTGGTGGTCCAAGTGAATTTTCCTATTTCTTCTCTTCAGATATGTTTCCCAGGTGAAGTTTAATAAGCACAGCCCCTAGCCCACTGCTGCCTTCAGATCTGTTCATTAGCACCTTTGTGAGGGCTTTCCAAGACTGCCAATTCTCAGGGGGCTGAGATGTGGTGTTTTAATTGTATATAATTAAATACTGCTCCCTTATCTAGATTTCAAAGTTTACTGTTGGGGCTTCAGTACCAATGCTCTCTTCCCTTCTAATTAGCTTCCTTAATCTGTGCAGCCTTGCTTCTTCCCCCATGGGGACAGGGCTCTCCTGCAGGGAAGCTTGGATTGCATCTAATTATTAGCAAAGGAGACAGACGGCAGGCGAGCACTGGCCCTGTCCCAGATACCTGCTGTGAGCAAAGAGCCCAGATTGGGTGGCCACAGGGAAGCTCTGAAGGTTGCATGTGTACGCACTCATTTGGGCTTTCTGCTCCATGTGTAGGTTGCTTTGCATGTTACCCCATCACACATTTGTGGCAGAAGACCACACAGGACAGAGGCCACCTGACTGAAGTGCAATTCAGATGATGAATGCTTTTGCCTGGCTAGCACATAGCAACAGAAGAGGAAGAGTTCCCAAGACCTCATCTGACCCAATCCTGTCCTAAAAGAGACAATACACCTGATATCTTCAGTGAATTTCTGGACAGTGTCTCTAAGCTGTCCTCTGCTGTTGACAGAGGTCACCCACTCCCCCACGCTACTCCTGAGCGGACCCATCGGTACTAGGAGGAAATGTTCCCTCCTGTCTAATCTGAATTGCCTCTATTGCTTCCTCAAGACCCTGCAGACTCAGAGAATATCTTATTGCCCTTTACATAGCTCAAGGCTTAGACCTTCCCTATGTCTGTGTCTTTCTAAATTAAACAGCCCCAGTTCTTGCAGTCTCTCACCTTGGGTCACATTTCTGAGACCACCAGTCATTTTCTGTGCTTTCCATTCGACTCTTCCCAACTTCTTCTGGAGTTGAGTGCTCAGAGCTGGACACAGCTGGGCAGAGAGAGTGTAAGGATGGTTGCACTCCTCATGAATATCTTCACAATGACGTCGGTCTCATTCATTGCAAGAGCATGACGTGAGCTCAGATTTGGCTGCCAGGTTACAATGGCACCCCCTGACTCAGTCGTTCCCCTCCCTCTTGAACTTGTGCTTATGACTATTCTTGCACAAAAACTTTACAGTGTCTTGCTTCTGCTCAGACTATTTCCCAGACCATCTCTGTAAACCCACATCCTACCTTCCATAATGCTTCCAGCCTCTTCACTCTTTCTGTCTGCAAGTTTAAACACCAAACTTCTCTTTTCCAGGCCCAACAAGCTCCAGTTCAGGACAAGCACCTGCTGAACACCTTTTCATCCCCATCCAGTGACATGTTTCTCTTTCCAGAGAGGTTTGACCCCATCAGCCCAGTGGCCCATTTAGCCACTTCAGCACTTCCTTACGACAGTACTGAATAAGGCAACATTAAAAGCCCTTCTGAAGCGGAGTGATATGACAACCACTGCTTCTCCCTTACCCAAAAGGCTGGCATAAAAGGAAATTAGGTTGACTTGATAAGATTTGTTCTTGACAAATATATGCTGGCTGTTATTCATCTCCTTGTTATCTTTGAGGTACTTACAAATAACGTGTTGATTTATTCCAGGATCTTTTAGGTACAGAAGCAGACCTAATCTGGTTGAGCTGCTTTTGAAGGCTGCTCCAGAGCTTGCCTGCAGATCTCACCTATTGCCCAGGAAGACTTCCAGGGGGGCCTGCTAGCAGCTCTAAGAGCCCCTCAGGCATTCCCCTCACAACACGAGGCTAGATTTCAGTATGCTCACTGGGTCTGAGGACAGGTAGGTTATATCATCTTTGTCCTACACCTGCAGGCCTCATGAAGACAGGTGTCCACAGCAGGGTGGACCTGCTTCTTGGTGAAATCTGTGGTTCAGCTCCCTTCCCCTTCTCCCCCTGCACTGAACAGGACATCTCCTTCCCCTCTAATTCTCGTCCAGTTCATGCTCAGCCTGACTGACCCAACACTCCCATGCTGCTCTGTTACAATCCTCCCTACTAAACTGACCCATTTTCAGGTTTTTGTATGATTCTTTCTGAGTTCCAGGTCACTGGAGAGCTTGTGTGTCAGGTAAATCTCCTGTTACACTTCCCATCTTTTCCCCTGTGGTAGGATCATTTGTACCTGGGGCATTAATACTGATTTTGTTTATATTATTTTTATCCTATGCAGGAGTGAGATCTTATCCCCCTAGTCCCATCACATATGCAGTTGCTAAGGAAGAACATAAATTTCAATAACCAAACCTAAAGTGTGAATGCAAATCTCCTGAACCAAGCAAATATAAAGCCCTGTGCAGACTCTGGTGCCAGGTAAAACCTGCTCCCCACCTGCCTGAGCCAAAGCAACAGCTTTCGTCTCAGATCCAGCCTCCCGTTCTCAATGAAACCAGTGTGTCTCTCCCCTGCTCATCACAGCTCTATTTATTCCAGACTCCTTGCAGAAGAGACTTTTTTCTTTTTTTTCTGCCTCATATGCTGTGACAGGGCTGCGTGTTCATGTGAGAGCTGTGCAGTATTAGGACAGCAGAGCCCGGGCTGCAGAATGGCATTGCCGAGAGGGAAAGGAGGGCTGTGGCTGAGGACGCACAGCTCCTCAGAGCACAATGTCTGCAGGCTCCAGACAGCCGCGTTTCTTGCCCGTATCTCAAGGCATGCCAGGAGATGTCATCTGTCGCAACACTGGCAAGGGGAGCGCTCAGGCTGCACGGGTAATGTCTGGGGTCAGAGGACGGCAGAGCCAAGGCCACATGAGCGGTGTTGGGACAGGAGGGTGAGCACCAGGGAGCGGGGGCAGGCAGGGGAAATGCCTGCACAGGCTGAGAGCTGAGCCATGAGCACTGCGAAGCTGAGAGGCTGCCTGGGCGGTTTGAGGGGCTGATGAGCGCTTTAACGGAGCGATACAGTTCCACTCCAAATTGTTTGCAAAGGCCCAACATATAACTATTTTGTTCTCCTGGAAGTAAGCAACAGAGTTTGGAAAAGAACTCAGAGCAAATCATTCCTTTGTTTTGTTTTGTTTTGCTCTGTACCCAGCAAGAAACTTCATGTCCTTCTTACGCCCCAGCCAGCGAGAGGACGGCTTTGTCACCTGGTGACGGTGCATCTGGCCTCTGGGACGAGGCTCTCCTCAGGGCCTTCTGGGCCTCTGGTTAATTTAGAGCCACATTGCAGGACCCCAAAATAGTGCAGGGTGTGACTACCGCACACCGGTGTTCTAACAGGAGCAAATCACCAGAGGAATTACTCAAGTATTTCAAAGAGCAAAGAAGCTTCCTGACAACAATGCCATAAAATATAAACCACCTGCAGAAAAAACCCAAAGGTAGTATCTCTGCACAGGACTCCCCTCAGCCCATCTCCATCCCTGTCCTCAGCCATCTGAGGACCTTCCCCTGGAAAGGACTTAGCTCTGATGGTGCAGGCATATGCCATCAGCTCCATCTCTCTCCTTCCAGCACCTAGTTCATGGATCCAGTCTGTGTCTCCATTCTTGCTTTGTTTCTCATTGCCAGACACATTTTATTGTTACTTTGATTGTGTAGGAAGGAGTCCAGACACTATGGAAATGGAACCATATAGGGACTGGACGGAGGAGGCACATGGTCACCCTCTTACTTGCACAGCAGTGGGAATATTTTCTCTCTTACACTAAGATATTTTTAAAACAGAGAATGCCATTATTATTTGTTGTCACCCAGGATATAGCATTGCCATTCTTGGAAACCAACGCAATGCCTCCAATGTCAGTGTTAGAAACATTATTAGTAGAGTTTTTGCTATCTCCCAAGATGTCCTCAGGCTAAATGGCATTTATGACTTGGAGAGGGCTGACCTTAACTCCAACCGTGCCCAAGACTGCAAAGCAAAGAACATACCCACTAGTATTAGTGCAGCTAGGCCATGTACTGGGCCATCACAAACACTGTGGCTATGAAAAACTAACTTTTAATCAAAGCTCCTCATCTGAGTGTACTGTAGAAATACAGGTAGTTCAGCAAGACCAGACTGTGAAGGTCAAGCTAACACAGTTATCCTGTGGTGCTGGAGAACAGGAGAAGGAGCAGAGACAAGGGATAGCATAGGTGTCTTTCCCCTTGCACAGCAGAAATGTGCATGTCCTTGCTAGTGAACGTGCAATTTTGTCCCTGGCGTGAACAAAGCCAGTAGGGACACATACAATGCAGACCCAGACATAGACAACTGTGCATCTCCTGTGCTACACCTGCCTACCGTGGGCAGAGCAACATCACATCCCCCCACCAGCAGACAGCCGGACAATAGCGCTTCATCCGCCCGCAGTACGCGGGATGATGCCTCTGGACTCAGCCTCTCCCCCTGGGGAGGGTCTGTTTCTGACTCAGCCAGTTGTCTGCCAGGTCCAGCTTCTGCTCTCTGTTTGGCTTTGGATGACAGCAGATGTTTCTCTGCCCATCTGCACAGATGCTTGGATGCTGGCTGTAGTCATCTGTCTGCTTTTTGTTCTGTCGCTCTTGTTTTAAGCCCACAAATGTAGCTTTGCTGCTGGAAGAAAACTACTGAGTGCCATCTACTGAGGTCAAACCTGGGGGCAAAGTGTCAGAGGAAAGAAGCCTATTCCCAAGGCAGATGCACAACTCAAGCTCAGCACTGGCATCGGGGTCCTGTGTACCAGCTATTTACCTCTCCCTCCTCAAGGATTTGCCACAGTAAAGGATCCCATGTGCATAGGAGGGAGAGGGATGGATCCCTGCTCTGTCAACAAGACCTGTATATCACAGCTGGTGATAAAGCTGCTGCCAGCAGTGCTCAAGCACATGCCAGGGAAAAAGGAAAGTCTGCAAAGGGGGACAGGGCTTCTCCTATCCCCCAGTCTCATCTCCTCAGCAAGGAGTTGCAGAGCAGCGCATCGCTCCAAGATAACTCCTTCCCATGCCAACAAGCTTCACTAGGGTTGCTGCTTTAATTTCTTAAAACAAGCTTAGATCCTGTGTTTTATAAATTACTACAATGCATTTAATAGGTAGCCTTTTCATAAAGGAGCACAGCGGATGTGTACACAGGCCCTGATGAAGCTAATAACTGCCTCTCAATGGCTTTCAGAGAGTTATTACATATTTAAGATCCAAGCTCCCTTAATCAACCACAGAGATGCAGCTGGCAGCAGTAAATTGCCAACAACAGCTCATTACAAATAAGGAAACATTGGTTTTTCAAGGACAAAAACTATGTCAGTTCTTCAGCAAGAGGTAACCACTCTTGTCCTCACCCTTCTCCCCCCCATTCCCCCCAGTGATGTGCTGGCACAACTTGCTTCATCCAATAACGCAACCTCGCTGCCTAATCCCCTCCACAGGGGACATCATCAAATCAAGTTCCTAGATTTCATGACTTATTTGGGCAAACGGCACAGACTGCATCCCGTGCTTGCCCTCCCCAAACAAGCTACGGGCAGGACTTGTCCCACAACACCATGATGACGTGCCACAGGAGCAAACTCACGGGCCTTAATCTGGGGAGGAGGGGACCAGATCACGCCATAAGATGCTTGGACACACAGTTGTGAGTATGCGTTTTGCAGGCTTGAGACCTGGCATGGCACTTGGGAGTGATTTTTTCAGCCTGTATGTACACACCATGTCTGCGTCACTCTGTGCCCAATCTGTGTGCACAGGACAACAGCAAGCACCTGCAGGCACCTGGACACAGCAGAAAGGGGAAGGTCTGTGAACACCACGTGGCTTTATTTCCTTGCTGTCTCCTAACAGAAATGTGGGGGGTGTCCATTGCAACTGAGACAAGAGCACAGCAGCTTGAGAGATATGCACATGGCTGCGAGATGTTAAGGCTACCATTTTAGGAGTGTTCGGGAAAGACTAAACATTGTGTGAACAAAGAGGAGAAAAAGAAAAGACAGCTCACGCTGTCATAGCTGTATCTGAAGAGACGGTGAACAGCTATTGGCCTTCAGGACCCAAAGCCATGATACATTTCAGCCCCAGGGAACTTCTCCTCCCCAAAACTCCCCTGGAAAGGGAAACAGCCCCCATGCCATGCCCCAGCCTGGTACAACACAGGTGCTCAGCAGCCTGCTGTGGGCCATGGCCAGGGCCACTTCCCATAAGGTGGACCCAGGACACTGGGTGATCCTGCCAAGGACCCAAGATCAAGATCCTGGTGGCCCTATTTGAACTGTCTGCAAGTCCCACTGGACCAGGTGTGACTGCCAGTGGTGAGGGGAAAATATGCTCTCAAACCCAAGATGGGCACTGGAAGCAGGCTGGAGAAGAGTTTAATCTTTGTTTGGGCTGTTTTGATATCTCATGCTGTGCCTCCAAACATTAACCCTGCGCAAACCAGGGCTTGAGAGGAAGGGATGCACACTTACCCACGCAAACAAAGTGAGACAACCAAAGAGAGAGATAATGTGTTCAACTCTGAAATGTGAAAAGGGGAATGTTTGTTTTCTTCACCTTCAGCCTGGTTTACAGCTGTCTCTCTGCCATGTCAGAAGACTCTGCTCTTTGCATCCTACTGGAAGGCTGACCATGCTGGAGGTGTCATTTTTTTCTCTGAAGCTGCAGGCCATGGATGCAAAACTGAGCTAGAGAGGTCACAGGGCTGAGTCAGGATTTTATTTTTGTTATTTCTGTAGAAATACCTCACTCAACTTCTTTTGGAAAAGGGGAACTTGAAAGAGCAGTACCACTTGGTGACTGTGTGTCGTCATGTATCCTCCCCCCCCCCAATCTGTATTTATTGACACTGACTTTTTTAAAGAGTTCTTTGGAGGGAGGTTGTGTGGTCTCTGGGGACACTTTCCCTAAAACATCAGAGGATTTAGCTGATGTTTGTGTCACTGTTAGCATTTCGGTCCTAGATTTATGCTTCCAGAGAAATGCCAAAGCTGTCCTGGACAGGTCAAATTCAATGGGCCAAGAGTGTTACTTCTTAAACCTGCAGCAGGCACCTTTTATAAAACCAGCTAAACTATATCTTATGAACAGCAAGATCTATTGACATAAGATTCTCCATGCATTGACAGGTGTACCTGCATCGGTGAAATACCAGTTTACTCACTTATCCATATAAATGTGTGTACCATCTTCCTCACTGACTTACCAATGCAGTCAAAATTTTTCTTTTGGGGATGTGGGTGCAGACATCTGGAATGCAGATTGTAATAGATCTCTAATTGCAATGTTATCTCTAGAAAAAGCTACTATTTTTTGAGCATGAAAGAACACACAGTTTTTGTATAACTTTGCAGCCACATCTGGAAGAGGTGCCCCTCCTGATGTTTCAAGACAGCAAGGAGAAGAGACTCCATCAGCTGGGGGAAGGATTGCTTCCTTCTCTAAGATAGGAGGCTGGACTTCTGAATTATTTGTAATTCAGTCAGGAGATAAAAATACACTGGCTAGATGAACCAGTGACCTCTTCTATGATACAATAGCTGTGGTAGATGAGTGGGCAGGAAAAGCCTGCAACTACACATCTTCTCCATGTTCTCATCAAGAAAGCTTTAATCATTAATGGAGATGCAAGGCAAGGCTGGAGTCACCCTGCTGAGGATGGTCCCAGAGGGATGGCTCTCTCTTACACTTTAACTCATCGCACCCTGTCTTACACTGATGTCTCACAGTCCCAGGTACCCATGCAGCATCACTGAGACTGACCTTGCTGAGACTCAAGTCAGACATCTTTAGCTTTCCCACACAGCTTGGAACAATCTGTCATGCAAACCCAGCTAACCGGTTTGAAAAACACATTTAAATGCTATTTTTTTTCACTTGCCAACATGCACCCATTGAACACACAAGCTGTGATTCAGGAGCAAGGAGCAGAAAAGCATCACTCCAAGAGACTACCAGGCAAGTGCTGGGATAAAATGTACCATAGGAGGACCAACATCTCCATGACACATCTTTTTTGGTAGCATTGGAATGAGATCTTTGTTTAAATGCACAGGAGTGGCACGGCTTCAGCAGTTACACAGCTATTTTGTGTGCTCTGGGAAAGGGGACATCAACAGATTGCAAAATGGGAACGTGTCTTTGGATGCTTCAAACAAACATGTTACGTAGTTGGGCCTTTTGGGAACCGGAGGAAGGTCTCCAGAAGATCAGGGCCCTCCCAGCACTTTCTAATTTTACTGAGACTTACCACCAAGCCAGCCCTCTAATAGTAGAGGCTTGTACACAGTTTTCCCTCATCCTCATGTCCACCTGCACTGCCCTACCTTTGTTGTTAGTACCCTGTAAAAACACCTTACTCAATTTTATCAAGCTGATTGATACAGCCTAGAATGGCAGAGCTGAAGAGACACTAAAGACCTTTACGAAGGGCAGCAAAGTCATCTCTTGCCTACCAGAGCATGGGACAACCTGAAGTTTTAAAACTTTATTGAATCAAATTTGCTGGGAAATTGCACCATTCCACATAACTGTGATTTAGCTGAAGCACAGCACTAACAAGCAATTACATAGCAAACAGGCTTTACCTCAATAATCCACATATTGTCCTAGCACATCTTTATTCCCATTACAGCAAATTCTTCCAAGGGAGGGTGCATGTAAGCTTCAGGACCACACCACCTTTGTGCTGCAGGGCTGTCCTAAACTTGTGCCCATGACCTGCAGGAAATCTGCAAGTCAGATTGTACTGTCCAACACCTGAACATGGACTGTAGCAGCTAAGTTTTAGCTCAATACCTACTGGCTTTCAGGCACATGCAATTTGTACAATCAGTTTCATCCTTCTCCCAAAGAAATAAGGTATGTGCATGTCCTCTCCCACCTGAATGGAGCATGCCCATTAGTCAACATATGGCCCTGCAGTTGCCACCTCCTCCCACTCTGTTTCCCAAGCCCTCATCTGCACCAGGCTGCAAACTCCTGAAGTGGTGCTTCCCATGTGTCCCTCCCTGTGATTCCAGGGAGAGATAGTTTAAAGGCAATAGCTATATAATGGCAACCCCCTGGCATCCACACAGAAAAAATATGCTTGGGTTCCTAAGAAAGCTGTTTTCCCCTGTTTCTTGCTTGCTGTGCACATGTTGACAGCCAGTAAGAAAAGGAAGGAGGAGGCTTGCCGTTGGGGGGAGGGCAGACCAGCGTGCCCCAGGAAGCCAGGCAGCAGCTCTGACAGGATGTGGTCAGTCCATGTCCAGCACATCCCTTGGTTACTGGGCTGCTGGCAAAAGTCAGTGGTGAACAGCTTAGAAGAGGAAATGCCACCAGCACTGGCAGTAGGCCCAGCATAGCAGGCACAATGCCAGGGAGAAGGCACAGCCATCTCACTGCAAAACCCCACATCACAGGCTGAGCACCAACGGGCAGCACAGACACAGGTGACACTACCTGTCTTTGATGGAGGACAGCACAGAGATCCTGGCCAGAGTGATACCAAGACAAGGGGGAAGCCCAAGTGCCTCTGAGTGCAGTCACAGAACGTGTGGCCATGTGTTTGGCCTGCCATGTAAACATGTCACATCCCAGGGGAACTGAGATCAAACATGAAAGTCTTCCTGCCAGTAGCCCAGTTTTGCTAGTGCTGAGTGACCTGGTTAAAAAGTAAAGAGCCTTCAGGGGATATCCTTATAGCCTAGTTCATTGCATCTCTGCAGACAACTCCCTGATTCTCCCAAAATGGAAAAAATAATAAAAAAAAATCAAATAAATGCATTCTGCTCCACTACAGTTATCCTTCAGGAACCAGGAACAATATCATGTGCTCTTGACCCTTGTGTGAGCAACATGCATGTTCTGGCCTCCAGATTGCTGGAGCTGTGAAGTTCTTGCTCAGTTTTTCCTGAGAAGTCAAAACCCCAACTGGTCTAATAAGCTGCCTGAGAACCACAAATCACTTTTTACTTTCCCTCTCCTTCAAGAAGTTTTATGATTCCCCCGTTTGCTTCATTCTCCCTGTGCACATGGAGCAGATACAAGTAACAGACAGAACTTAAGGCCCACCCTCAGCACTTATCATGGGTCTGTCTCAGCTCCTAAGAGACCAGTTGCATGATACGCAACTTGCAAACCAACATCTAGCTCTCCCTTGACACAGCAGTGCCCTTTATCAGTGACTGCTTCAAGTTCTATGCAGTGGTTTTGTGCTACAGTCTACTGTTGGCAGGGACTGACCTACAGACACAGACTTCACTGTAGGAAGAGCCTGAGGCTGGAACAACGCAACTCCCAACCCTTGCTCCTCCCTGAGCCCCAACTGGGCAAGGAAATGTCTTCATGACATATCCAAGGATAGATGTTTTCTATCATGAAATACTGGGCTAATTTATATTCTCCACATGATGTAATAAACTGGGCTACGGCACTAGTAATTTCTCCACCATCCATCTAGCAACACTCAGGAGTAGCCTCCAACAGCTTTCAGCCACTTTTTTATTTGCAAGCAGCCAAATGTGGCTGCAGTTGCATCTCCTAACCATGAGGCTTCTCTGCATGACAGTACTTTTTCAGGACATGCATCGGACAATGACCCAGGCCTGCAGCCTTTAGAAGAAGAGGTGAAGTGACCTTCATCAAAGCCCTGAACAGAGCACCAGTGGAACAGGCTGCGGCCCAGTCCCAGATAAACTGACCCTCAACAGGCAAGGGGAAGCAAGTACCACAATTCATACACTCAGTTTAGGCCCTTCAGAAGACAAGTTCTTGTGACTGGGCGGTAACAGCCTGTTCAGTTTTGTTCTCTGCTCCACTGTAGAGCTGAGGCTATATATCTGCTCAGTGCATGTGTAGGGTGTGGGAGGCTGGAGTAACAAACCAGTCTCACCTCTCTGCTGCTGGAAGGGTGGAGTGCCCCTGAGCAGCCATCACTCTCTGGTCTGTTAGCAAGGCAAGAATGCAGCATTTCAGTTTCCCCAAAGCACATAAGGCCATTCATGGCTTACTGCAATGCGCTGGCACCCAAACACCTCCAGTGTGGCTCTGGGAGCCACGTGCATTTAATTTCAGGAGAACCAGAGACTGTAAGTAACAAATAAAAACTTCACTTACACTATCTCATCATTTTGGAACTCCAGCTCCCCACAGGTGTCTTCAAAGTCTTCTCCTCCACCTTTGGCTGAGCCTTCAATGGTTTTGTAGGGCACAATAACATTTCCTCGCGCACCAGAGGTTCGCAATACTTTAACTTCCATGGTCCCCACGCTTTCACTGACATGCGTTACTGGCTCCTCAAAGGTGAAGATGCCAGCGTGGTCATCGTCAAAGATGGTGACAGTGGCAGTAGATGGTGATCCTAGGCAGGCAATTGTTGAGACACGACTGGCCTCAAGAATGCCCTCGTCTGAGGCCTCAGTGCTCACACGGACATTGCTGAGATGGACCAGGAAATTCTCATCCTCCTCAAATATGTCATCATCGATTATGCCAACACGGATTTCCTTCTGGGTCTCTCCAGGCTTGAAGACCACTGTCCCTTCAGTGAACTCATAGTCAGAGCCTGCATTGGCGGTCCCATCCTCTGTCCGGAAGTCAACATACACTGTGTTGGTCAAGTCACCTCCCCGGCGAATGATGGTTAGGGCGACAGTGCCACAGTTCTCCAGACACTGGTAAGTACCCTGCTCAAAGTAGAGCTTGCTGATGGGATCATTTTCTGCCACCTCACTGTTGACCTCGTGCATGCTGACAGCTTTGCGGGCCTGGTCTGCAGCATGTCTCTTCAAGATGTTGCCAGCTCCCGTCATGAGCCGAGTGGCCTGAATGCGGTAAAATGCCCTGCTCTTCTGCTGCTGGCTCAGGACCTGGTAGTTGGCCAGCTCTATAAGCTGTTCAATTTCTTTGTCGGGGTGCTTTTGTTTCAGCTCCTTCAGGATCCGAGCCATTTCTCTCCTGGCTTCCTCATCATCCTGATCTTTCTCATCCACCTCCAACACCAGTGTCCCATCCAAAAAGTTCTCCACATGAGAATTAGCAACCTTGCCGTCCATCTCGATATCAGCTTTGGAGGAGGGCCGGTCACCCTCATGCTCAATGATCATGCCTCTCTGCTTGCCAGCTCTGTATTTCTTGTAGACATACTTGTAAAATAAAAGCCTCCTGTCAGCTATCCAGGCAAACACCACACAGATGGGGAAGAAGAAGAAGGTGAGCAAGCCTTCCCAAACCTCCACAATCCCAGGAGAAGACACAGATAAAATAATGTAAAGCCAAGTGTAGGCAAAGATGCTCCAGGCCGCTGTAACAAAAAACACTCGCAAGTGCTTGATCTTCCTTATCTCTCCATCTGGAACAACGTAAACACAGATCGCAATGATGACAAACATGTTGAATGCAGCACTCCCCACAATTGTGCTCGGCCCCAAGTCCCCTGCTGTGAAGCCATGGCCACACACTTCGATAACAGATAAGAGGATCTCAGGGGCAGACGAGCCCAAGGCCATCAGTGTGAGGTTGGAAACCGTCTCATTCCAGATCCTCACTGTGGTTTTGCTTGTCTCACCATTGGGCTTCTTGATGGTTATTTCCCGTTCTTGGGACGTAATGACTTCAATGGAGGACATGAAGCGGTCAGCTATGATAGATACCCCCAGGAACATGTACACCATCGCTACAAAATACACTGTTGCCCGAGCGATTTTGTCACCAAATGAGGGGTCTTGGGGTTCCCATATTGGTAAAATCACACCCTTTTTACAGATGTATGAGCCAGTGCACTCCTCGGTGTCATTCACAGGCAATTCGCTGGGTCCCTCTGCATGTGTGCCATCTGCATGGAAGAGCAATACCAGCACAATGCTCAGGAGTTGGAAGCTCACTGGGAAGGTGGGTTGGTGAGTTGCTCGCGACATGGCCGCTTCCACCAAACAGGTCCCAAACATTCTCAACCTGCAGAGACAAAAGGAAAGATGCATTAAGTGAGGCTGACCAGAGGTAACAGATTTTCCTCTACACCCTGTTTATTTCCCATCTTTCCCAAACATATAATCAAGTTACTCAAGAAGACCCATCTAATGAGCCCATTTGTGTTATGATTACTAGTTTTCCATGTACTAGTTCATGACCATCTAGTTAGTTATCTGAACAAGGACAGATTCAGATGCTACCAGTTGGCTAGCACATACCCCTTTTAGCTACTATGATGTTTAACGCCACTTTCTTTCTCTTCACTGAAAGCCTATTTGTTCAATTGCATTTTCTTGTTTCTCATCTAATTAAAGCCTATCATTCTGCTTCACAGCTGGCAGAAGTGTTTCCCGTTTCAAAATTACAGTGCAGTCACTTACTGGAGTTCCAAGTAAGAGCAGGAAAGGACAGGGAAATCTACTATCTCCCCATCATTTTTAAAGAATATTTTTATACTTGCCATTTGTATTCACTGTAAACTATGTATTTCACAGCCTTTTCTTGCTTACAGTCCTCCCAAGCAGCTACTCCACATCAGAAGTCTGTGTGAAGTGAGCTCAAGCCCTGGCAAAACCTTATTCTTAACATGTAACTTGGTCATAAGGTGCACCAGAAGGGCAGTCTTTAATTAACGATTTTGGAGCCATTCCTTCCACAGAGCATCACTTTGCACCTTCCCAAAACTGGAAAGAGCCCCATATGCATCCAAGCCTGGCTGTCTTGGCATGCTTTGAGAGGAAACCTGTCCCTGCGCTCTCTTCCCACTAGGTCAACTTTGACGGCTTCCCCTTCAAGGGCCTTTCTCACTCCATTTACAACATCAGTCATCAGGCATGACAGCAGTACTTGCCCTTGCCCTGCCTCAGGATTTTCCAGCAGTGTAGAGGAGCTGTTAAAGAGGTTTGCAGTTAGTTAACAGTGCATAAACTGACAGAACAGATGCCTTTAAGTACATAGAGATGCACAGTACAAAAACCTGGGCATGCTCAGTGTTACATTCTCAATTTTACTACCCAATAAAAGCCAGATTCCTAGTTATTAAAGCGATATTTTCTCCTCAAGGAGAGCCTTTGCCATACTACACTTCTCCATTCCAAGTTAATTTAATCACATGGTACTTAAAAATGTTTCTATGAAGAGAGAAAAATGAGTATGTCAGTACCTTTACTTTGCTGGAGAATGCAAAAGGCTGAACTAGCTTTGCTCATAAAAACCCCACACCCCAGAAAGAAGAAAAAAAAAAAAAAACCAAAACAAAAAACTCAAATATAAGCACGTAACTTCCAAGAGAAGGATGGTATTCCCAGGCCCATATCACCATATCAGAGATGGGACACAAGCAGGAGATCCCAAAGTCCAGCCTCCACAATGCCTGGCAGGTCTCACCTCATTTGCTATCTGCCTGGTTTCCAGCAAACAAAACGCCAGGTCTGACAGCTGCACAGCTGCACATGCTGGGAGACACAGACCAGCCCATCCACGCTAAAGGCTGCATCCAGTGACAGCATCCCAGCTGTGACCTGGGCCCCATCATAGCAAGCATGACCTAAGCAGGACGGCTAAGCACACCCTCCCTCTTCCTCCTCTAAGAGGGTTTGTTTCACAGCACAGCTGGGAACCAGGCTGGCTCTCCTGCCACACAGCAGGCTACACATGCAGCATTGCTGGCTGCAAAAGTACTGCCAAACAGGCATTCCTGGAGAGAAGCATTTACCCTCCTAAACAGGGACACACCAATGCCTTCTTGAAGAAAACACCTGGTCACCACCCCCACCTCCTTATCCCCCATGACACAGATATCACCCCTCTGGATTAGGGCAGGGGCATATTATGCAGGGACAGGGCTGCGCGCAAGTGAAGAACTGGTTAAAGGAAGCAATGGGTACCATCCTGCATCCACGTTACAGGACCTACTCCACAAAGAGACATCGTAATGATGGATCAAAGCCCTCTCTTCCATTTGCTTTTATTTAAGGATGCTGTAGTGGGATTATTGGACTGAAAAAATAATGCTGAGAATTTATCAAGACAGTTACATATAAATGGCATTTCCTCACCAGGAACTGTTGGTCTGCCTCCCCCCACCTCCTCCTAATTTTCTAATTAAGAAAAGAAAAAGATACACAGATCAGGAAGTGAGCAAGTCAGAGAACTGGGTGATAAGAACAGATAAGATGAACAAGAAAAAGCAAATCTCCTCTATGAAGACAGATTTAAAAGAAAGGAGTTGTTTCTGCTGGAAATCCCGCTAATGCTACAAAAAGCTCTTACTGCTAGAGTCAGAAGCCCTGAACACTGCTCCCCTGATCACAGTCCCTGGGTATCTTCTGCTTCCCAGAATGCAGGCTGTAGATGCTACTTACAAATCTGAAGTAAAAAATTGAAAAAAAAGGTGTTTGTAAAGAAGAGTACCTTGTTGCAGGCCATTTGGTGGATAGCTAAGTTGAAACAGATGTGTGTTCATGGTCATTGAAGTTTAGCTGAAGCATGAATTAGTCACCCAACATCTGCACTCCTGTGTTTCACACTGATCCAAACCAAGTCTCTGAGACTTTTGATAGAGGGGCTGTCAAAACACAGGTTGGCTTGGTATCTACTCCGTTTATCCCAGACAGCTCCTAAGTGTAGTTTTGGGTTTGTTTTTTTTAAATATATAGGCTTTAAAAAAATTAGCGTGGGCATAAAGTACTACTCAGCTGCATGGTTCTTCACCCTCTCTTTCTAAAGGGTAGTAGATTCAACAGAAAACTTAAGAGCATCCACCTGCCCTTGCTCAGTTAATTTTCTTCCTGTGGCAAGTTATATCCTTGCACATGTACAATTATTCAGAGCAACCAGGCATTGTGAAATCCCCTTGGCAAGAAGAGGAAACAGATGGTTCTAGAGAAAATATTATGCTTTGGGTCACTGATTTAGGTCATAAAGAATAGGAGAGTCCCATCACACTTTGGATCAACTATACAGTCTTAAAAGGATTCAAGCACTGGAAGTCTCAGCCAGAAAAAAAGACACCCACTAAATCAGACTAATAAGTCAGTTGAACTTTATTTGCCATGTTCTTCCCTTTCAAACATTCTAACATAAGCTGATTTTGGTTTGTTGGTTTGCTTGGTTTTTTAAGTCAAGTCCCATATTACATTAAACAGCAGGAAAAAAGGCCTAGAGTCTTGCATCTGAGAAATCCATCTTTCTGGCCTTCCTATCCAGCTTTCCGTGTACAAACAACATTTGGCCCTCAGATGGCAGGAGATAAAAAAAATGGAACTTTTCTGGAGAGTTCAGATGGGTGGGGAAAGGCTGGAGCTCTGGAAGAAAGACCCACCGGCTTTAGCAACGTGCCAGGACCCTTTGTTGAGCGGCAGTAGCACCCCCCAACTCTATGTTGGACTTTCTCCAGCATTTTGTGGTGTGGTCATCAAGCAAGATTCACATACCCTCACCAGCTTTCCTACTTGGACCAATTCACAATGAGTGTTATTAACACCACGAATTATTGAGGGCTAGAAAATGCTTGGCCAAAACATGCTGGTTACACACACACAATCAGAGCCTGACACTCAAAACATCTCTGAGAAGCAGCTACTATAAAATTAACAGCATTTCTTCATTTGTACAATCCAAAATAAACAGCTTGGTCCCCAGACACCCTCTTACTCTGCATTTGCATAGGGTCTCGGCCCACGGTCAGCACATTGCTGCAGGCGCAGCAATAGGAATATTCCCAGACAAATCATTCATATTATTCTCTAATGAGAAGCAAGGCTACCAGAACGCCAGCCCTCCCTCCAAACCCAACTTTGTTAGCTTTTCATTAAGGTGTCTCAATTGCATTTCCCATCCCGGCCATCAACAATAAAAGCAAATGCGGTAGCTGATTCACAGCATGCCAGGTTAGCAGCCCCAGCAAACCTTGTCTGCCGCGGTGCTTGTGGCCTCGGCGTCATTCCCCAGCACTTCTCAGGTCAAATTTGTCATGGCAGCACTGGGCAGGGGTGAAGGCTGCCCTCAGGCTTGCACGTGTGGTGAAGAGCCCCAAACCAGCACCTCAGGCCAGCAACAACCCTGCCCATAAGCACTACCACATGTCCGGGGGCAGCACCCAGAGTCCTTTTTACCACTGAGGGAACAGAGCTGTCCAGGGGCTCCCTGGAACCAGCTGTCGGAGAGCTTTCAGGTAGAGCTGGAGCTAACCAGGAGAGCCAGAACTTGGGCTCTCCTAAGTCGCAGCTGTGCCCCGTCCCTTTGCGGATAACTCCCCCAGGGCGCTAGCAGTTGGTTTTGCACAGTCATGGAGGGAAAGCCTGCATGCGGCTGCATGGTCTCTTTGAGGCAAGTTCAGTTTAGATGCAGCTCCCGCCCAGGGATGTTGGCCCAGCGTTTAGTCCAACCCTTAGTGTTGTGAAACACCAGGAGGGCAGCTGTTGTCCACAGCAGGGCAAGAAGGGTTGCAGAGATATTTGCCTCCCTGCTGGACATTGGAGATCTAGGTTTTGCAAATTGGTAGGAGAGCTCCTGCTGCCAGCTCGTGCTCCAGCCCCCCAGATCACGAGCTGCCAGATGGGGAGAGAACAGCCTTTTAGACTCTGCTCTGACCTTTCCCTGGCAGCGACACTCCTTCAGGCTGACTGGTTGCTGCATGCAAAGTGAGCCTGAAAGCTGCTCTGCGTTTCAACAAAGCACAGCTTTTCCTTTGCAGCAGCCTCCCAAAAGTCCCATCTCCATTTGGGCACTTCGCCCTTGAAATATCTATCCACTGTAAGACCCTTCCTGTTATTTTCCTACACCTTTGTATCTCACACAGTTTATGACCATCTGCAGCAAGCTGGTAGCACCATTATTTTTCAGAGTACTGAAAAAACACTGCTAGCCCAGACACTTTCATTACAGAAGAAGGATTGGGCAAGGAAGGAAATGGCCTGGGCTCACAAGGAATAAGTGGCCACACAAAGAGTGAGAGACTTTCCATGTGGAATTTTTTTGTCCTAGCATTTGACAGAAAACCTGTACAGAGCAGCTGTAACACAGCAGTGTTCACACCACTACAGCCACCTCTTACGCTACCCAATGGTGCCTACCCCACTGTGACATCAGCTTCATAATAAACATCATCACCGTGAATATACCGCCAGCTTGTATGGGAGAGAGTGTCCCCACAGTTGTGTCACTGGTGTACAGGAGGTGTGAGCAGCACCCTCTCTCCACAGCGTCACTGCTTGCTTGCCCAGGGGCAGTAGGAAGTTTGCTCTTCACATGAGCGTGGCTGCTTTTCCACACGCTGTGGGGACAGAACCAGGATCGAGTTGCAACACCATGGGAACTCCCAGGCAGCCCTTCCCCATCCCATAATCAGAGTTAGGCAGAGCAGAGCTTTTCCTACTGAGATTGCACTGCTGCAGGGAGACAGGGAAGGCAGCTCAAAACCCCCTTTGTTGGTGTCAGGGGCTGGAGAAAGATGGTCTCTCTTCATCCAGAGGAGCCCAAAACTGACAAAGAAGCTAGTAGCTACTGCAAGGCACAGCTAGCCTGACAACTGGAGAGATAGAGCCCCAAAGCAAGCCAGCTACTCACTCCCCTGCCAGTGTTCCTGGTGAACAGACAGCAATCCCCAAAAAGGCCCCACATGAGAGGACAAGCTCGCCTAGCCAACAAGTGCTCCCCACTCCGGCAAAAATGGCTGTTTGTAGTTATGTGCCCTATGCTCCTACCTCAAGGTCAGACCTGAAGTCTCCAAGTCACAACATCCCTTTCCCAGTTTCTCTTGCAGGAGAACAGCATGTAAGAGTCTACTGCAAGGAGTAACCAGCCTTCCCTAGGGAAGAAGCTGCACACCTCGCCTCCACAGGTGGGAGTCATACCCACTCCCCCCATCTCCGGAAGGGCTAGCAAACCTCTCCTCTCCTGCTGACCCTTCCTGGCCATGCTGAAGCCTGTACACCTGTGCCTCATTGAAAGAAGCAATCTGCTTCACAGCAGGGCAGCTCAAGCGAAGTCTGCACTGGGAAAAGACCTGACTGTAGGAAAAAAAGAGCCCCAACAAATTGTCTGGTCTCTCAGCTTCCTGCAGCCAAGGGACACAAAACAGATGCTAACAGCCCCGTAAGGTACAGGGCTCTTGGAGATTTGTCCAGGCAGCCACAGGTCCTGCTAGCTTTGCTGCTGATCTTGACGCTGACCTGTGGCATAGCTTGGTAAAAAGTAGCTCCTGCCAGCTGTGATTCTTACCCATCAAAGCAGAAGGACCCTACCACCACGCTGGCTGTACATCCTAAGCCATGGAGGAAAGCCGCTATGTGTTGCCACTCAGGGCTGCACAGTGTGACAGGACTTTAAACACAGCCCGGAAAACCCTTGGCTCAGAGCCTTGCTCCGGCTCTGCCTGGCTCCTTCTCCCTTCCACCCAGCTCTGCCACTCCAAAACAGGCACAGCCTGTTGGCATCCCCTGCCCATGACCCTCCGGATCTCCACATCAGGAAAATGATTTCCAGGCCATCAGCATCCTGATTGCATCAGTACAAAAAAAACATCAAAACCTTTCCAAATACAGTCAGAGGCACAAGTCCTCCATGAAGCCAATCAAGTAAAATACACATCAGACCACCCTGTTTTCTGTAAAGGACATTAAAATGTTAGAACAATTATCAGTCTGCAACTGATTTTTCCAAGTATCCTATCTCTTCAATGAAGCATCCAATCTCCTCCCACAATCTCCCCAGCAACTTTCAAAATAAACAGATAAATAGAGAAAATAAAACATCCCTGATATAAAATTTCAGCCAGATTGGATGAATTTGGGGGCAGCTTGTAGAGACTGAGCTTGAAGGTGTTTGTCAGAGAGATTCCAGCCTTGCTCTTTAACGTGTGGAGATCAAGCGGCAAATTGTCCCTTTCCCCCATGATTCAAGATCTCAGCAAGGAAAATGCCAGGAAATGAGAAGCAAGCGACAAATACTACATTTCTTTTGGGGTTGTATTTTTTTTTTTTTTTTTACATCTCCTCTCCTACTTGCTGCTGTCTCCAGACCATTTCTCTATCCCTATCACCTGCTTTTGGTCTCTATCAAGCAGCATCAGGCTCTTCCCCATTATTCCTCCTGAGCTGTTAATGCCTTCCTCTGCCTGTGGATCTCCCTCACTGATTTAAGCACAGTGCTAACTGCCTGGTCTCCATGAGCCAGCTTTGAGGCTGTCTTGTTGACAGACTCCCTCTGCGATCTCAGGGCAGCCGTTCACCTCCCTGTGCTCTGTGACTCCCTCTGTAAAATGGGAAGACCCTGACTCCCATGAGTGTTGTGAGAATAAAACACTGCTAACAAGCCTGAGGTTCCTTGGTAGCCTGGGGAGGAAGCATCTGGCCAGAGATGCCCCATGGGGCCAGGAGAAAGGAATTAGCAGGCCTGTTGCTTTCCTCTCTGGCTGCCTGTGTCCGTTTTTGCACTGAGTTTGTAGCTGTGTGTGGATCCCTTGTGCAGCGGGATGCTCTGCAGGAGGAAGGAGCAGAAAGCTTCAAGGGACCAGAGACAAATCCCCAGCACCAGGTCCCTGCAGCCATCAAGTGACAAAGAGGTGGGAGACGTCCCTGGGAATGTATGTGGGGAAAGGCTGAGGTGAATGCAGATTGTGGACCTGTGCGATTTGGACATGGTCCTAGACGGGAGCTGGACAGTTTAGTTTGGGCTGGAGGCCCACCCTGGCACGCTCCATCCATCAGCCATATGCCTAGCCTTGGTGGCAAAGAGTGGTAGCACCTCCCGGGAGGGCCACAGTCCAGAGGAACAGCTCTCCCACCACTCTAGAGGGAGCTGAACGCTAATGCTGAGGAGGTGCCCAGTTTTTAGACCACCAGATCTCAGAAAAGGGAATCTAAACCCAGGTGTGTGCTGGGCCTTGGTTGCCTATCTCAAAAGCAAGGTTAACCACCCGTTCCTCCTCCCCAGTCTCCCCTGCCTTCTCTGTCTCCTCAGGAGCTCTTTGCAGCAGCAAATCTCATTTCTATTTGTAGCCAGGTTTTCTTAGGAAGCCAGGCATATGAAATCACAGTTTCCGTGTCTGTCTGTCTGTGTGTTGACATGTCTCTGCACCCCTCATCCCCCTGCATAGTTTCAGCTAAAATCACCAAAGGGATAGAGATAGTGGAGAAAGCCAAGTTCCTACAAGCTTCCTGAAAATAGCTGGAGAGATATCACTCACACCCTTGGCAAAAGGAAAGACTGGTCAGTGAGCTCAGCCCACATTGGATGCCAGAGTCCCGATGGCACAGCACCCTGAGCACCCTGCAGCAGACCCAGGTGCAGGCAGGATTTGCACGTGCAGATCACAGCACCCTGAGCTTGAACAGAGCTCCAGGTTGTTCACTGTACTGGTTGCAAGGAGACCCAGTACCACATGCCGTTTGTATTGTCTATGATCAGCCTGTTGGTTGGTTGTCCAGTGCAGTGATGCTCGTGCCTTGGGGGACGCTGGGCTCTATTACAGGCTCTGAGTTTCATTAGGATGCTGGAGAACAGTGGCTTTTCCCTGGTAAGCCAACAGGACTGTATCACCCCAAAAACACAGAAGAAAACAAAATTCTGTCCTAGATGCAACACTGGAAAATTGCAACCCTGAGCAGACCAGGACACTACCAAAGGCCCAAACAGCCAGAGAAATGGCTGCGCCTATATGGCATCATGCAAGGTGCTGTGGAGACTCGCAAGAGCGAGGACATGAACCAAGTTTGTGCCATGTCACATACAGCAGTGCCAGGAGAGCAAATTAGGTGCAGCCTCAGCAGCTGCAAGACAGTGAGTATTTAAATCTCAGGTGTAATTCACACCCAAAAGACCACAAAAAGCTCAGTGAGCTTTTCATGGGGAGAGAGAAAAAGTTTCATCAGCATAGAACTGTACTACTCAGTGTTGGCATTCAGCAACACCAAGCATAAAGAGTACATCCAATCTCCTCAAATATCTTGAACATAAATGCTGGTACAGAGGAGGCTTTGAACAATGCAGGTCCCCAGCACTGCAGTTGTTTATGCCTCCAGAGAAATAGAGCTGGTGGGACATAAGAGGAGTCAGGCAATGCATCAACTTTCCTGAGGAGATGGTGGTGGGGGTTCATGGCTTGGCTGGTAGCTTATGGCTCTAGAACTGCTAGATTATTTCCCTATTTGGACTAATTGCCTCTGCTGGAAAAGGGGCAAAGCTGCTATTGAAGAACCAGTCAGAAGGAAAAGGGGAGAAAGAAACATTTATCAGATGCACCCAAGGTAACGCAAATGTCTTTCTTTGGTGATGTCCACTGCCCCAGCGAAAGCCATACAGCACAGCTCTTTTTTCCATGGCTGCCATCATCACATCAATGTGCAAGTGTCCCAGCTTCCCTTTTCTTAAATAAAAGTGCACCTCTTCTCTTTGTGGTGGTGAGAAAAAGCACATGAATGCCTAGGCAGGTGTCGGGAGAGTGCAAAGAGAACCCCAGCCTCTCTCAGCCCCCATTTCCATTGCCTGACTCGCAGATTTCCAACATCTGGGACTGGAGGAACAGCTTCCTGCGAAGCACAAGCAAAGAGGATCCCTGAAATCCAACACTCGCACCCACACGCTTGTGACCTTGTGGTTTTACTACAGCTTTCATTTTTAGACTCCAGTTCTCCCTAGTGCTTGCTGTATTTCTACAACATTTTGGCAGTTTGCTTTCACCCTGGAGATGCAGCTCAGCGTGGGGTTGCTTAGCATGGCTTGGTGGGGAGGGAAGCAACAAGGCTACGATTAAAGAATTAAACTCGAGATGACGGAAGAGCCCCAGCCATGCTTCCACCTAGACAAAGCCTACGTGATGAGCGCTGCTTAATGCCAGCCCTAATAGCACACGCCGATCGAGATGAAAATGGGTATTTCATCGCGGCTGCAGGCGCCTCCGACTGCTCACCTCGGAAACCGTTTCAAGGCAGAAACCCCGGGGCTGGAGGAAAAGCAGCCCTGCCTGGAGGCACGAACACCCCCGCCGGGCGGAGGCACCCCACCCCGGCCGCCGCGCACGGTGGAAGATGCCCGTAAGCCCCCCCGGCGGGAGGCCGTTTGCTCCAGCCCCCTCCCCGGCCCCACATGCCTGGCAATGCCCGGCCCTTGGGGTAGGGGGAGAGGCAACCCCTCGCCGCAGCCGCGCCTCCCGTCGCGACATGTCGCGATTGGCCGGCGGGGGAGGGGGGCGAGCCCCATCTCCTGCC
>VXBL01008713.1:292225-322219 GCA_013400195.1 Aramus guarauna
AGCTTTAGCCCTCCTTCTTCTCCTCCTGCTGGAAATATTTCCCGATTTCCTCCTTGGAGCGAGGGACTTTGAAAGGCAGGACTGGTTGCGGACCCACCCCCAGCAGCCCTGCCCGCCCTGCCTGCCCTGCCTGGGGCAGCCCCCAGCTCTGCCCTGCCTGACCCCAGCCCTGCCCTGCCCGGGACAGTCCCCATCCATGCTCTGCCTGCCCCAGCCCTGCCTGTCCTGCCGAGGCAGCCCCCAGCCCTGCCCGCCCTGCCCTGCCTGCCTTACCCGCCCTGCCCATTCAGCCCCCAGCCCTGCCTGCCGCTGCTCGTCGCATTCCCCCGGCCGCCCTGCAGCCTGCCAGGGCAAGGCCGACCCCGTTTGCACCCTGCAGGAGGGAACAAGCCCTGGGAGCGACGGCGAGAAGGGAAGCAGGACAGGGGGTGCAAAGAATGCCTTTGCTGTGCCTGTCACCGTGCCCCACAGTGTTGACCACGGTTGCTATGGGGAGGCAGGAGGCCAGGAGCATCCCAAGGGGCCTTGGGTTGAGGGTCTCTCCCCTCTCACATCACCAATGTTGTGGTGTTTGCAGAGGACAGCAGGGGCCATGGGGTGACAAGCAAGGGTCATATGGGTCACCTAGGACCCTCTTGGGAACTGCCCCCACATCTGGCTATGTCCAGGTCAGCCCCTGAACCCTCAGAGCCTCCTGTCTCCATGGGAGGATCATCGGGGTTGGGAAGGTGCTGCAGGAAGCCAGCAGCCTGACACAGAAGTTCTTGCTGCACCACAGTCTGGCCAAAGTGTCCTCCCTGTGGGCAATTCTCCTTTCACCACGCCTGAATGACTCCTCCACCCTTCACTGGCTCCAGCAAGGAGCAGATGAACCCATTGTCCCACCCTCCAGGCAAAACTCTGTGGCTTTAGGAACTTAAAATAGGATCAAAGCTAATAACACACACTGGTAGTTGCAAGTACCCAGCGACCTTGAGTAGCCCTCTATGTCCAGATCCTCAGGTGCAACAAGAACCATGGAGAAAGAGAGCCATTATTCTAGCTCCTGCATGCTCTTACACCTTCTCCCTCTTATTCTGTCGACTGTGCCTGTAATTTTTGTCACCCCTTTCAAGACAGCAAGCCAGAATTTTACCTTTAGATTTCAATTTTCATTTGTGCTTTTCCTCCTTTCTTTCCTTTTTTTTCTTAAGATTTTTGCATCACCATGTCCTTCAGCAGAGATGGAAAACTAAATTTCTCTGTTCAAGATGAGGTGTAAGACATGGACAATGTCACAAAACTCCTTTGTAAAGTGCTTTGTGGTGAATTGACCAACGAACAAACCAGCTACTTGTTATTAGTGTTGCATCTGTTATTGACATTATTTAGTTTGGGCTCACTTTAAGAGCTTATTGCCTACACATAGGATGAAAGGCAATTCCAAATAAGTATTTTAGAAAAAAACAATGGTTCTGTGTCTAGTTGCTAACTCTGATTGTCTGTCTCACCTCTTTTGATTTAAAACTCTTGAGAGGAGTGATAAGGTTGCATCTGGCCACATGTGGTACTTTGATGGGACTCAATTCTCCCAGCAGGGCCATTGATGTAAGATGAACACAACTAAATGTGTACAGCATGCACAGTGGCGTGCTCTGATAGGATGTGAGCAGAGCAGTGGATGTGTATCAGTGGCGTTTGGTTTGGCAGTGGCTGCAGGACACAAGATGCTGCACAAGCTGGCATGGCAAACATAGTGTGAGCAGAAGAAAATGGCATAGTTGCAGCAAACACAATCCCTGCTGTTGCTTTTCACCCTGCACACTGAAATCTAATCATTGCAAGAGTAAGCAGTGGAACTCAGATTTTAATTAGCCATCAGCCATGAAGTTCTCCCTAAAGCTCCCTGTTTCCCTCAGTTATGTTGCTGACCTACTTCCCAGCTCTTTCCCTGAATATGGTGCACAACTGCTCTGGAGCACCAAGACATTAACTCTGCTAATGGGGATCCACTGGTCAGCTGCTCTTTGAAGAGCCAGGCATGTCCCCAGTTCCTCCCAGCCCACCTCTCTCTGCAGCTTGCAGTGCCTGTCCTGTCACCCAGTGCCTCCTGCTGAGACCCTCAGAAAGGTTGCTTCAGCTGAAGGATTTTTGTGATATTTGAGGGGAGCTGAAGAAAACAAGAGTTTGTCAGTGTTTGCAGTGATGCTTATTAGTCCATGCAAATGAACCCTTTGTATCACCCAGCCTTAACGGCACTGGGACAGAAAAGGTGAAGCAGAGATGCAGCATGATCTCACACGCACCCGAGAGCAGCTTTCATTTGCTGGAAAAGTGGCTGGTTAGGAGGGATATAAGGCTGGGAGAAGATGTCCCCCATTGCTCAGACCCTCACACACCCCTTTCAGGCACATTCATCTTTCACAATCTCCAAGACAAAGGTGGAGTTGGTCTGCAAAAGAAAGAGTGGAAGTCAGGGAGTATGGGAGACAGTAGGCCCGAATGATGAGAGGAGGTACTGTGTTGTAAGACTGCTCCACACTGCAGTGGCAGTTCACACTGCTTTTTCTCAGCCAAGCTAGCTGAAGTGGTAGCTGTAACAGCACAGAGCTCTGCATGGGCTGTGAAATCTGCTGGACAAGCTGAGCAAATGCTCCTATGTTCTGCCTGGTGCTCCAGGCAAAAATGCAACAAGTCTGCTCATGTCCTGACACAGCAAGTTTGTCATGGTGTGGGCACATCCATGCTTCATCACGATTGCAGCCTGGGCTGTGCTGGGAGAGGCGGCGGGTTGCTCCTGCTACCTTTCCTTCGCTGTCTCTGCAGTCATGCAAGTGAACACCTACCATTGCAAACACACTTACAACCACTAATTAGTAGTCTCAAAATCATGGAGATTCTCATGCCAATGCTAACGAATGGTTCATTCATTCATTCATTCATGCACACCCACAGATCTCTCTGACAGCAGCCTGCATCTCTCCGCAGTTGCTGGAGGAAGTTTCGGGCTATTGTCTACATATGCAGAGCAGAAAGACAATTCCTCTCTGCAAAGAATGGAGTTAGTGGACTGTGGAGTCTCCAGCACAGGACAGAGTGGTGCAGGCCAATTCTCTGCTCAATGTCTTGTGAAAAAAGGCATCTGATCTCCTGCACATTTTAGAGGAGGAAACACAAAACCTCAGGTATTTCTTGTTTGAAAAATTCCTGTCTTACATTCCCTGTAAAGGAGACAAGTGGTCAGGGCAAGGACAGTCTTCAGATCAGACACAGCTAGCTCACCTCCAAGCAGCTGTCCTACCACCCTTTCTTGGCCTTGTCTGGAACATCTCAGTGGGATGCTTTGGTCTCTGCTCTAGCTTTTGTGGGTTCAGGTAATGCTGGAGGATAACCAGTGAGTCCTCATTGGTTAGTTATCTCTGGTCATGGTCTTCCTCGAGTCCCTCAAGAGATGCCAGAAAGATCCTACAGGAGCAGATGGGATGTCACCTCTGGCTTGTCATCCATCTGTCTTTGCTCCTCACTGCAGCAGACTTAAGCGTGCACCCACTGAACCTTCTCAGCTCTCCCCTGCATGTTCTTGGCAGAGACCTGGAGATCCCTCAGAGTGGTGTTTCTAAAAAAGATTCTCAGAAACACCGTTTCCAGCAATTTGAGCATTCAATTTCACTGTCACCTTCAAACCTGCCTTTGCTGGTAGGAGGATAAATCATGCACTTAGAAATGTGACGGGTGGAGTGGGATGCAGCAGTGAATAGGAAGGGCAATTCTGTGTGCTGGACATCATATACTTCTTTTTGAGCTCTCCAGGCAGTGCCTCCTTAGATGTTTCCAAGTAGTTAGTACAGTTTGAGTCCTGATAATCCCAGAGAGGTTGGAGCACATGACATTAATCCATCAGCCAGACAGAGGTCTTGGATGTTGAAGGTGTCTTCTACCCCTGGAAAACTGACAGTAAAGACTATACCACAGGGAGAAGGCAGTGCTCAACAGGATGTTTTGCCAAGTCTGTGAAAAACTGGCAGCCTATGCTTTGGTCTCACCAATGCTTCGGGAGCCTGCAGAGGTAACTGGAGAAGGCACCTTGTTCTGTTTTCGAGCTCTCCCTCAAGTACTTGCTCTATGCTGTGTTTTATGAAGGTTTAAACAACAAATGCAGAACACTAATTGATGAGCATTAGCATTTAACAGCTTGGGAGAGAGTTTTCCTGGAAGAAGCATTGATTGGCCAAATTTTGCAGAGTACTGCTTGTGTGTGGCAGACACAAAAGAGTATTTGCACTGGAAACCAACTGCCACTTGGGAGTTGAAAGCAGAACTAGTTATAGGGGCTGTGCGTGAATTTAGGGAGCTTCAAAACTGGGAGAGCTGCATGTATTTTGCAAACATCTATCCCGCAAAACAAGCCACACACTTCATACACTCTTCTCTTTAAATTCTGCTTCAGAATCTCACTTTTCCTTTTTGAAAAAACTGCTTTCTGATCATCAAGATTACACAGGAAAAATTCAATATCAGTGCAGAATGATTTGAGCACCCGGGCTGTACAGATGTACAAAGTGCAAACTGTCTCCTTACTCTTCTCAAAGGAGTAGAAACTCAAAAGCCTTCTGACAGCTGTCATTTGTCTCATCAGCAGTGCATGCTAAGACTAGTGTCTCATTCTCATTCCCATTTCACAGGCAAAACCCAGTTCCTAGTCTGAGTCACTGGACCCCACTAAACTGCCTGTCCCTTAGCGTCTTTTCCCACTGAAAGAAATGAAGCTTTGTTTTGCTGTTACAAAACTGCAGAACACAGGAACTAAAAAGGCAGATGCAAGCTCAACTGAAATGCATTTCCCCGTGAAAGCAATAGCCCAGGGATTCTGCTGCCTCAAGATAAGTGTCCTGCAAGGGGCCATGGAGCTGCAGTGTGCCAGCCACAGGGCAGCACTACAACCGAGCAGGCACTAGCACTCTCTACTTGATGCTCAAGCTTTTATCACCACCATCCCAGGGCTGCCCTGGAAAAAATTTGGCTAGGAAAAAAAATAAATCCCCCCAAATCCAGAATTAAAAAGCAACACATGTTGTGTTCTCTGGATTTGCCTTCTGCTTTTGAAACCTAGAGTTTTGATGTTTTCCAATTTATTTGGTAACCAGAAGTAAGTTTAAAAAAAAAAAAGAGATGAAATAGGAATATGTAATCACATGACTCCAGGAGCTGGGACTTTAAGAAAAACAAAAGTACAAATATCATGATAATGTGGCAAGATCTGGGAGCTGTGTCCTGCAAACTGAGGACTGTGATGCTTCCTCAGCAGCTCCAGTGTCACATGAGGCTATATCCCTCATTTGATCTGTGTGCAAGGTTACCATTGCTATCAGTGTGAGACACAGGGTGAATCAGATGTAGTGCATGACTCCGGCTGCGACCCCTGGTTGTGAAGGTAATTTGGCCTCCTCTGCACCATCTGTTTGCCAGCCCTGAGCAAGGCCGGATATTCCAGGGAAAACAGACTTTTTTATTAAAAGTGAGAAGTGACTGACCTCAGTTGCATAAAGCACCTTATTTATATTTTATTTATATATTCCAGGTCAAGAAAGCTGCTGGAACACCTTGCAAAAACCAAGCCCATTAGGCAAGAGGATGTGAAATGACTTCTCTTAAAGGGAAACTTGTCTTCACTATAATGGGCTCTAATCTGTACTGTCCTTGCGGGGTGGTCAGAAATCTTCCTTGCCTCCTTGCTGCTTTGACTTTACCAACCTCTGCCTCAGCTCTGCCTCGTTTCACCTCCAAGTGGCCTTGCCTGGCTAGATGTCCCTCCAACATGGACCAGCTCTACTGGAGAAGAGCTCCGGAGTCCCAGGGACAGAGTGGGGCTGAGGAACATGCTGTCCACTGTTATCAGTCAATTTTAGGCCACAAGGACCCATGGGACCAGGAATGTCTGTGCTCCTTAGTCTTTCCCAAGGCACCTTGGAGAAGACATGTGCTCCTGGCTGACTCTGTTCCTGGAACAGCTGAGGCAGCAGCAGCACAGTTCTTATCCCAGTTCCCTTCTCTCCTCACAGCTTAGATGTGAGTCTAGTGGACAGGGACTCCCACTGGTGCACGCACAGATCTTGCTATTTTGACACAGTTTGCTCTATTTGTACTTCTGAAGATGTATAGACCAAAAATGCTCATCTTCTCTGTGCTGCATGTTCAAGCAGTGGTGAGCAGTAACAGATGCTGCATATCCTAAACATAGTAATGGAAGTAAACATAGTAATGGAAGCCTGGCATGTAAAGAGAATTTAGCCAAAAATGAGAGAAACAAAAGAGAAGCAGATTTAACTTCCAGATTACTTAATGGTTATGAGTTTGCCTTTTTGCTGGAGATTTTTTGAGCAATGAAACTGCACCATTTGTGAGACTAGATTCTCCTTTCAAATTCCCCATGTTATCATGTGCCAGTCTGTTCCCTCCCTGGAACTTCAAATATGGCCTGTTCAAAAGCTACTCTGAGCTGAATGGCTTTGTCACAGCTTTCTGGACTGCTTTAAAACAATTGAACATGCTCCTTTGCCACCTGTATCATGGTTAGAAATCCCTAAGTTTCTTATAAAAATCTTCTGCTCTCATGGGAAGCTGTTCCCAGTTTCTGGCAAAACTAAGTTCTGAGGCTGTATCCCTGTGTTTGTATGTGCAGGAGGAACATGGATGTGTGTGCGCACACATGCATGCAGATGTTTCCTAATGCAGATTGTGCAAGCTATGACTTCTTCCCTCTGCATTTCTGCTTATTCAGATGACCTTCTGCTCTTCTGTGAGTGCTCCCCATCTCTTCAGCGGGTGAGACAATTTCCTGAGTGTAGCTGTCAGTCCAGGAACACAGGCTGCTGTGGTGTTTATATCTGTGTAGGCTGGAGATTAGGGAGACAGGGCAGAAGAGGGATATGGGGATTCAAGCTTCCCCTGGCTGCTGCTGCACCACTGCAGTGGCAGGTATGGAGGGAGTGGCAGGGATGGGAAGGCATGACCGTATGGGGAGAAAGCAGAGATCTGGCAGTAGAACCGGTACACTGGTGTGTAGGCACTGGTGTGTAGGCAGCATGATGGGAATACATGTTTTCCTCTTTCATTCAGCTCCCTTCCATGTGCACCACAGTCACTATGAAAGTTTCTGGCCCCTGCACCTTAAGACACCAGTGCAGTATTTTGGTATTTCTGCCAGGGCTGTTAACAGTATCTGGCATTTTATTTGCCATCAGTAGACTCCAGAGTTAACAGCTATATTTACATGACTGGTGGCATCAGGAAAGCCAGAAACAGCTGCAGAGCCACCAATGGGAAGAAATCAGAGAACTGAGAGGTCTAGAAGACACAATTCAAGAGGAAACATTACAGGAATGCAGACTGCCAAGTCGAGAGAAGACATACATCCTTGCAAATCTGAAAGAACAGATGTTTCCCACTCCTACTATCAATAAGATAAGAAGCCAGGAGGTTAAATTACAGGCAGGGAGACTGAAGTTTGACACAAGGAAAAGCCATGAGAGTAATAGTATAGGCAGCTGGATTGTCTGCAGAGAGGGAGAAGTCTGTGTCACAGAAAGGTTTTAAGATCAGGATGAGCAACCCTCTGTTGAGTTCAGATCAGGAGTAGGTGACCTAGCTCTCAACATCATTTCATCAGGAAGATGTATCTGATAGATGAACAATCAGGAGATGTTCAGCACATCATAAAAAGAAAACCACTGTTGTGGTTAGTAGGGTGAAAGAAAAGAAAACCTACCTTTAGGCTTTGGACAAAGATTTGGTGTAGGAAAACAGTAAAGCACTGGAAATTAGGCAACACTGGGAGACCAGATCTAGGCAGCAATGCTATCCAAGCTCATGCAGCATGGGAGCAGACTGGCCTTGGTTCCAGGCTGGCAGCCAATTTCCTGGGCGGATGAGCCATTTAGCCAGTGGGACACTGGGGAAGAGAGCTTGTTGCCGCTCCCAAGCCCACGAGGTTTTGTCCTCCCAAGGTTTGTTCCAGGCTCATAGCCATTTAACTCACTTAACAACCTCTTCCATTAGCTTTTCATGTTCAGCCATAGGAACCTTGAAGCTTACCCAGATGCTCTCAGGAGCTGGCGGCACAGGAAGGCTTGTGTTGGAAACATTTGTCCAGCCATGGTGGTCCCTTTCACTTGCCCTGCTGGGAGTTTGTCCCACTGTGAATTGCAAGTTGAGGTATGCAGACAAATGGCCTGCCCTGACCAAGCTGCAACACTAATGAGACAACAGCGCAATGGCACACATGGGCACTCTCCATAGCACAGACAAAATAATGTTTTTGGTTAACCCTGACTTGTGACTGTATAAGATACAATATGAAGTAAGGGTATAAGAAGCTACCAGAACCTGCAGATCATAAGAAGAGGAGTAATGTATAAGTAGCTGACCAACCCTGACTGGTAATTAAACTAACTAGACAGCAGCATGAAAAATGGTAGAAGAGAGAAACATAAATATAACAAAAGCAGGGTACTAGCTTAATTGCTGACTGAGGTAGAAAGTAACAAGGCAACCATATTGTGAGTACCAAATAAGTGTATAAAGTCAGGAAACCTGGGGCCAGTGAGGGAAAAGTAAATACAGGTGGATGGCTTGTCTGGGAGGAGAAAGACTTGGTAAAGAAGCAGAACCTGACAAGAATAAAAGGGGCAAAACCAGAATATAAGGTAAAGCAAGTGCCATATTCAGGACTGACTGGGGGCTGTTGGTTAGCCTTGTGCTTAATTATTGACAGTTTGAAGCTGGACAATAAGCCTGCTGTTTCCACCTTTCTTGTGTCCAGCTTGCCTTCATGGTCAGGAGGAACTTGGTGTGCTTTGGGATTAGTGAGAGCTGTCTCCCTGTGACTGGTGAGAAAACCCCTGAAGGGTACTACCTAACCTAATCACACTGCCCTTCCCTTCCTTGACAGCCTGACTCTGTCTTTCAAGTCCCCATTTCTCCTGACTGACCCTACAGAACATCCTAAGTGCAGACATTGGTACCGTAGGACTTCAGTAGCTGAGGACTAATACAGAGAACCACATGACAAAT
The DNA here is from genome assembly GCA_013400195.1 of Aramus guarauna. NCBI lineage: Eukaryota > Metazoa > Chordata > Aves > Gruiformes > Aramidae > Aramus > Aramus guarauna. The sequence goes on from VXBL01008713.1 coordinate 301,274, forward strand.
GAGCTACACACATGCGTGGCTGTATCTGAAGTCAATCAGGCCACCACATCTGCCATGTTCAGCACACCTCTAGCTCTTCAAAGAGCCCAACTCACCATAGTGCCTTCTTGCAGATGATTCTTGGGGGAAAGAACTAGCTAAAGTGAAGTCTCTGCACAAGTCACAGCCACAAAAGAAAGGACATGCATCAAATAAAATCCACTCCAAAGTAAAGAAAAGAAGTTACAGGGAGTTTGTGCTGGCAAAACATCAGCTTTTTTAAGGTTAAAGTCTTCAAACTTGTCTTGTTCTGTAATTTTCCGTAGGCTGCATACATCAAGGCACGTTTCAAGATAATCAAACTGTCTGTTTCAAAGAGAAGAATGTTAAAATAGGGTATGTTTTTATCAACAGGGACAAAAAATGTCTAGAAAACATGAATAGTGGCACAGCTTGCAATACTTACAAACTTGTCCTGTTTTGTAGCATTCCTCTATATCCCGTGTATCAAAGCATGCTTAAAAATAGTTTGCTGGGTTATTTTTAAGGTAAAACATTGAAATTAAGGGTCAAGGGCCAAAAGTTTTCTAGTGCATTATCATAGAAGTACATCTTCAGGCATTTTAATACAATAAGGCACTTTCCAGGCATGCATGAAGTAAGGTGCACACCTAGACTGGCTTGCCCCAGCCTCTAAAATGCAAGGACTGTGACTGAATTATGGATCCTCAGATGATTTGTAATGGAGACTCTCAAGTGTCTAGAAAGGGACCAACTAATTTTTCTAAAATACTCATGATTTGTCCTGAATCTTACCCAATGATGGGTAGCTGAACAGACAAATCACTGCCTGCTAAGCAGATTTTCACTGGCAGGCAGTACAAAGTTTTCTCTTCTCCAATAAGAAAATATGCATGCTCTGTACACACTGTTCTCCTCCACAGGATCATAGAGATCCTCATACACACTCACAGCAGAGAACCTTCAAGATTAACTCTCTTGTCAAGGTTGAGCTGGAGACATGTCACACTTCAGGAGAAGGATGAAGTCATCAGCAAAGTTGTAAAATGCTCTAAATATTGGTTACTCTTGTTCTCAGAAATTCACTTCAGATCAAATCAACTCAAGCCAAAAGGAAAAACTCTGTTATCAAGAAAAATGCTTCTTGGAGCATCTATTTTCCATAACCAGTGGCAAAAAATATTTCAAAATGAGAGAAACTTTTAAATGTGTTTGTTTTCCCAGCTGTGCTGCGGACTAGGCCCAATACAGAACATGACAGGAACACAAGTGCAGAACATCATGCAAGGGTCCACTGTGTTAAACCTTTGAGTAATGTAGCCAGATGACACCTTTCACAGCTGTGTATCTCCCTTTTTGCAGTACTTTGCCCATGAATTAACATTGCCACGAAGATTTGGAAAACCTTCTAGAAGGTTTCACAAAGATTTGGCTCATCAGCAACTTGGAAAAACACACATGGGAGGTAAATGCTAGACGTTAAACCTATACTAGCTCCTCAGTCAGGGTATGGCTTCTGCCCTGTGTTAAGAACATTGGTATAACATGTGGCTTACATCTGAAAGGTGTCACAGCAGGCAGCAGAGCAGCAGTAAACATCACTATTCTAGACAATCAATAAAAATGGAGACCTACCTATTCATCTAAAGATAGGGCAATCCAGAACATCCGTCTTGCTCCTGAACTGGGCATTTTTCCTGGACAGGAGATGCTTTCAGAGCCTTGCTTCAAATAGCTATGCTCTGAAAAGCAGGCTAAATCCAGGAGGTCATCTTGAAATAATAGTTGGCAGGCCAAAGAGACTTAACATTTAACATGCTTTAAAGAACCATATGGAATAAGTTACACCGGAGTGAAACAAACACTTGTCTCTCACATCCAGTGTTATTGTTAGCAGCTTATTCAACTGTGTGTATTTCTCGGCAGCGACAATGACTCACTAAATAACAGGATAATACCACGGATCACTAGCATGTTGTGGTCTGTGGCCACAGGAAGGGTTTACTTTTACTGTGTACATTATGGCAGTGTCAACATGCTAGCAGCAAATCCAAATGTTTATTGCCGCATCTAGGGTGGAAGCACAAGATTGCTGCTTGGAGCTTTTCTGTAAGCCAAAAAGCTAACAGGGGGTATTTCTAATGTCATGTTTGCCAAACTGCAACAAAAGCAATGAGCTGAGAATTAGATGCTGGGAAAGTAGATGTCACCTTGGTTTTGCTTCCTTGTTTGAGTGTGTGGATACAGCAATTGCAGATGCTGGGAATCAGCATGGGAGGCGACTGTTTCAAAGAGATGGGCTCCCTATTCACACACTCAAGCCTAAACCTTGATGCGTGGTTGCTACTTTTGGAAGCAGGCATCAAAGCAAGCTGATTTGGAAGGATGAAGAGGTTGTAGGGCAGGAAATAAGACTGGTTCATCAAGCCCTAGGTCTCTGCAGAAAGCCGGAGAGTGGTCAGAGCTGCTGCAGGTGGACAAGCACATCCCCTTGGCTGCTTCAGGACTCTTCAAGCTTCTGCCTGAGGCCTGACATGCTGAAGTCCTGCCCAAATCCCATCCCCTGCCAGCCCCTCTATCACCTCCACCAAGCTCATGTCCTGTCCCTTGCTTCCTAATGCTTGCTGAACATCACAGATAAAACTCAGTATCTTGGCGAGACCTCCATGTAACCTGGGAGACCTAGCTGCCTGGAGGAGCACTTTCAGGTAGATTGCATCAAAAGATCCCAGCCCATCTCCCCGTGCATTAGGGGCTTTACAGATAGCCCAGGATGGCGGCATGCCATTTGTCTCCTTGCACATTGCTGTCCAAGGCAGTCTGCAGGGACACATCTAGTTGACAAAGAGGAGACCACAACCCCATTCTGGCCATGTTGCAACACAATGGTGTCCAATACACCTCCAGATAGAGAAGAAAGAAAAAAAGGAAACATTTCATGCACAGGAGTTTCCAACAGGTACTCAAGGAAGCCTTGATGGGGGGATAGAAAGGCAGCAATAGTTTTGCAGGCCACATTCCTGCACTTTCCATGTTTTGTTATTTTTCCATTCTCACATTTTCCTCTAGTTTCCTGCTTTTGCTTATATAAGAGGGAAAGAAAAGCCAATTTCATGTTCCAATGAAAGGAAGGACAACTTTCTGTAAGACCAGGAAATACTGCATGGTGGTGTCATGCGGGATTAGTCTGCAACCTCCAGGACACGCCGCGGTCTGTGGGATAACCTGGGAGACATCCCAGAGACAAAACTTCTGATGAAACTCATCTTGGACAGGATAAGGGGCTTGAAAGCACTGAGACTAGGAGACTGAGTGTAGGAAAAAAGCTTTACACAAAGTTCAATATAGTGTAATCCCATGGGGAGTAAAACAACCCAAGCACTGAATCTCCCAGCCTGGCAGAGGAAAATCTATACCTGAACAGCACTCCTTGGCAGAAGACATTCCTGAGTGTTTTTCCTCTTTGGGTATTTACAGACAAGTCATTAGTCACCTTTAAGCTAAGTGGAACCCAAACTAGTTGGGCATATGTCTTCCCACTGTACCTTTACCCAAATCCTGGAATTTTCCATAATCTCAATTCTGTATCTTCCTTCTACCTGTGTGCACCTTTCTGCATAAGTAAACTGATGTGGAGTTTTCCAGAGTGAAATGCATGCCTTCTCCTCTCTTCTCTTCTCTTCNGAAAAGGCTCAGCTAGACAGATCACAAACTGAAACCTGCATTTTATGTTAGCAACGTCAGAGTTCAGCATTCCAAGGATTTGGGAAAGATCCTAAAAACAAACATCCCAAACTCAGGAGGAAGTTCATCATTAAATATAAAAGAAATCCAAATATGTTGAAGTATGGAAATCAAAACAACTTCAGCTTTGCCCTGCAGTGACCCCATGTAATATGAATACATTTATGATTAGATCACAGTGATGGTTGGAGCCCTAGAGAAGAATAAACTGAGTTTTGAAGACCTCCGGATTCACTGTGTTGTTGCTATATTTTTCCCCCATGTGTTGCCAGAATAATACTGAGTTTCTTAAAGGATCAACTCCAAAATGAATATCAACTCATAAATTGCCTGCTTTACCTGTAAATTGGCAAAAAACCACCACCACTGCTTAAAGCTGTCATGTTGTTGCCTCTTCCCATAGCAGCACATGGAAGATCAGAGGATGAGAGGGGACAAGAGTGAAACCTCTTTCTGTTCACAGGATTAAATGTGGGGTAATGTCAAGGTCCTCCCCAACATGCATGACCTACACCACCTCCAGGCAAGCCCCTTCCTCCAGGTGTGTCTCTGGGCATCGTTTCTTTCTGCTTTTCCTTCCTCTTCCTCTGCATGAATAATTGAGAGCTCTCCCATGTCTTTCTCTAGAAAAAACATCTCTGCATTCTAGATGGCAAAACAGCTGTACTCTGACCTTAAGTGTCTTAACTTAAGCCAAAACCTCATCATGTACCAAGGGACAACTTAGAAAAGCAATTGCATATTATCAGGAGGCATCCCTCATCCATATATGTGGAGGATGCCAGTTCAGGAAGTGGCCCCATGAACTCCAGAGTTATATGTGAACCTGGGAAACAGGATTTGTAGGAAGGGGACAGCTACAGGCTGTTACCTTCTCCTGCTGTGCTCATCTGGAGGCTGTGGGCATGGGAGACATGTGATGCATTCAGCTACCTTTGGTTTGTCAGTGATCTAGAAATGGTGGGTCTGACGAGTGGGGCTCATGGCTGGAGTCTGTCTGAAGCACACTGGAACAGCAGAAGATCTCTGCAGCCATGTCCCTAGCCAGCCTCCTGGTACCTCTTGCCAACTCCTTAGGGAAAATGTCTTGGGCAACTAAAAAACCTAAGCCTTTTAGCTCCAGGGCATGCAATTGATTTCAGATTATTTTTTTCTGCATTTGTAAAGAGGCTTTCTCCATTTCCTGGGTGCCTTGTCTGCAAACCCTAGCACCAGGATGCCTCCAATGTGAGCACAATTCAGCAATGCCACAGTTCATTTTGCTAGTGAGATGCTGAGCACCTGAAAACTTAGTATTATCCAGAGCTATTTTGTAAGAGCTAGACTCCAGCTGGGCATTCAAGGCAACTTGTATCATGGGATGGAAATTTAGGAGTAGTTCATGCCTGTAAGTGACCAAAAATGACAGCTGGATTTAGACCAGCTGAGGCCATTGAGGGTTATTTACTCATGTCTCCATGCTTTGCAGTCAGTTATTATACAAAGAAGTTTTATAAAGAAGAAAAAGTTTGTGAGGCTGGATGGCCCAGAGTTTAACACAGTGACACAAAAATAGTAGCACAGTTTTTCTAAAAGACAGGCTATTTTCACTTCCCATCTGAAGTTCTACTCTTATTCAGAAGGATTATGGCCATGTGTGCATAGAAGATACTGGACATATTTGTGCTGCTATGCATGAGATGGCAAGCAGTGAGCACTATGGTACATGATGCAGTATTTACATGTGGTGCTTGCAGTCTGTAAACACAAACTTTTCCTAAAATGCCATTCCTTCTAGAAAGCTGCCTACCTTTGTGAGTCCTCTGGTGAAACCTTCCCCAGACAGAACATTGTCCCTTACCCTGAAGGAAGAGAGATGAGAATAGGAAGATGATGTTTTGGGAGCAAGAAAACCAAGATGACGGTTTCCCATTTTCAGACTTTTTTTGGGAACATCTTATTCTTCAGGCCTCAATTCTTTGGGCAAACCAGATTTTAATTGGCAAATGGGTCTGCAGGTTTCTAGGCTGGGAACAGGCAGAGCCATCACATGAAGCCGATTTCCCTAGAACATAGGCAATAAAATGTATTTGGCCAGAGAAGTGGATCAGCCTGTCAACGTGCCCCCAGAATCCGTTCCAGTCTTCTGACTTACTAGAGAAAGACAGAGATAGTGTCCAAACTGCATCCTTCAGGAATCACCATAAAACTATTGAAGTTGCCTGAAGGAGGAGAATATACAGTGGGCTTACTTCAAGTCAGAGCCAGTTTGTGAAATTCTCACTGAATAACTTCACAGTGTAGCTCTCCTCTGTGTGATTTGAGGATGCTCTCTTCTTGGGCACACTATTAACCACAAACATGGCTTTCCCTTCTCACAAAAAAGTCTGAATTCAGCTAACCAGTTGTGGACGTCTGGTGCAAAGACTTCCTCAGACCTGATGTCTGCAAACCAAGTGTGCTGGTTTTTTTTTTTTTTTTGGGGGGGGAAGCCACTGAGATTTAGGAACACAAACCACCAGTGTGCCTAGTAGTCCTGTGAGCCTTTAGCTCCTTGCACGAGACACACAGCACACTCTTGCTTGCTCCAAGTGCCACCAGGGTGAGGACAGCTTTAGCGTTGTCCACGGCTAGCGAAAATAAGCAGGGAGCTCAGCTTCGCCCTTGTTATTGACTCCTGGGTTTTGTTCTGCCTCGACTCAGCTCAGCAGCTGCGCTCTGTCTGATTGTGAGAAGAGCAGAGCTCCCCCTTCCCCCTCTCCTCGCTGCACTCTGGCAAAGAATGGTGCGTGGGAGGACCTCGTGGCGAATGCTCGGAGACTGCAGCACTCATAATGACTAGTCACTTATAAAAGACATGTTACTGATACTATCGCTAATGCTTTATTCGAGTATTTATATTCATACCTAGGGTCTCTGAATGAGATCCCATCAGCTTTGCACAAGGGACCAAACAAACACTGGCAATACCCATGACTAATCAATAGTAAATATTAATAATAGCTAGTACACTGATATAATAAAAAAACATTAGTGATAACACAGCCTGCCTAAAAATGCTTCTGATAGAGGGAGGGAAGGAATGGAGGGACAAAGGATGAGCCTTTCCTTGGGCAGGTCTGCCCTGGGGCTGGGAACTGAGTGGTGGTTTCTGCCGTGACTCCTGGCAGGATGACATCCAGCCAGGATTACCCCTGGCTTTGTCTACTGGGTCACACCGTCCCAGCCCCTGGTCCAAATGGGAAGATCAAATTAAATAGGTCCCAGCTCTTCCAGCTCCATCCTGCCATCCTCTTCCTGACCTGCCCAGCGCAACTGCTGGGTATTGCCTTGCTCAGGGACCATGCACATCAGCTAGTCTTTGGTGAAAGAGAAGCACATAGCCTCAAAGAGGTGGAAAAGGAAAAAAAAAAGGGAAAAAATTGGGAAAAAGCTTTTATCTATCAGCAGGCTCATGGACTCTACAAAACAGAACCATATCCAACAGACAATAGAAGCAATCTGAGTAAGTGGGAAATGCAGAAGTGTTCTTTCATAGCAATAACAATTAAAAGGTTTATTTGTTAATGACTCAATAGCAATTAAAAAGCTGTCTATTGACCGAAATTACTTAAAGATCAATTCCTGTGCTAGTATTTCTATAGACAGGTGATATGTATTTAAAAGGTACCTGTCAAGAAAATCATAGTTTTCAGGGCGCAGACAAATTTCAGCTGCAGCTTAATTTTGAGTAGTTTCTTTTCAACACTTGAGAAGAAACCAGACAAAGAAAAGATCTGTATTTCAGTGAGTATAAAAATGAGGAATGTGGGAATATCCATGGAAATGCTACCTAAATAAGGGCAAACGAGGGCTGTATGCATAGGCCCTCTTGACTGCAGACTCTACTATGTAGTTACAAGCAAATGCTTCCATTATGTTCTTCTTGTGTAATGACAAGGGAAAGCATTTCCATTCATGAATGGAAATGTTTATGACTTTTGTGGTCTAGTAATTTCTCTTTACAATCATCTTTCATCATATCGCTGGAAATCTCCTACAACTTCAGTCATATTCACGATATTATTTTCAGTTCTTCCTGTATAATTTCACTTCACTTGCTCTAATGTTTTTTCCAGTCTATTAACCACCTGAAAAATGAGAAAGCTTTACCTAGCACTTTGCAGTGGGAGTATGAATACTGTATTATAACACCTGAAGGCACATGAACTGTTACCCAAATGCCATTCTGTAGCATTTAAAGAAAAATCTCATGTTTAACTGTACCACTGCAAACCAACAAGATTTTAAGCCAAGGCTACAAAAACCTTCTTTTGTGTTCTTTTTAACAAAACGCTTCTGTAAAGAAAGCCTTTCTGCCAAGGGTATACTCTGCTTTTTTGACAGTGCCAAGTTCACAGAGCTAACACATTTCAGTGCTAGTTTGAAGGAGAGCTATTACTTCAGTGCTTTGGAAATATTCACAATAGCACACAGCTGTTTTCGCTGGGGTTGACTTTCACAACACTGTAATGGCAGTTAAAACCATACCAAAAATCCTTGCACAGGATGTAATCAACCTCAAATCTACAGAGAAACATTGAGAAACTGCCTTCAAGTGCCAAGAAAAACAACAGTCGTTTACAACAAGCTCTTCCTAATGTCCAGTCAGCTCAACCCAAATGAGATGTCTTTCTCAAAACGAAAGTAGGACAGATGAGAGAAGAAAAACCCCTTGACTATTTTTCTTAATTTTTCTAGATAGAAACAAAGAAAGACTCTGACACTGGTAACCACCACCATCCCTTCTGCCCCTCTGTCTGCCCAAGTTCTAACATCAGTCAGCCTGTAAATCCGGCTTGTGAGTGATAAAATGCTAGTTTTCCAATGTTTTTCTCTTGCCTCTTTCAGATACTTAGAAAGTTTCTGTCCCTCCAGCGGCAAAGCTGTTATATGTCATGTTCCTTACTCAGAGAGCTTAACCGCTATCCAGCTATTGGAGTCATCCTGTAGCCCCGGATTTACAGCTTTACTCAGGATGTTGTATAACTGAATACCTAGGTGTTCCCAAGAAATGTTTGAATCGCTTTTCACTTACCCCAGCCGAGTCTCAGCAGTTGTGGGTAAAGCAGAATGGAAAAAAGCCCTCATATGATAGTGTCTCTAAATTTACCAGAAAGAAAGGAGCTGGGGTGCTTGTCCTTTAAGTGTCTCTAAAGATGGTTTGCATAGCTGGATCTCAGCTTATCTATGCTTTTCTGCTTTTGCTTCCATACATGGATCTGTTCCCAACAGTAACTTCAAGCTGTCGAAAAGAAGCTATCTGGCAGCTTTCAGCTTCATCTGACACACAAATGAATGAAAATAAATAAATAATGATCTTTTCTGCAGGCTCCTTTTTTTTTTTTTATTTGCACCTCAGAACCTTTTTTCTTTTCCTTCTCCCCAGATTAACATTTTGCTATTTTTCCAAAGTAATTCCTAGGTGAGGGCAAACAGAAATGACCAAGGCAGATTTCTCTTCTCCCTTTCCTTCAGACTCACATAATTTTATTCTCAGAAATATTTTTTTTTTCCTTGTTTGCTTTGCTTATAGGTCAGGGTTTTGCATGTTTGCTACTTGGAAGCATGTCAAGGCAATATACATCATGTCTGTAGCAAGGGAAGGTTAAGAGTCAAATTTTTGGAGAGAAATAGATTATAGAAGAGCCACGTGACTTCTCCCAGATTAGCAGCAGTAGCAGGAGTAAGCATTCCTCTGATATTACAGTAGCCATGACGGGACATGCCTGAAACACTGAAGAGTGGAAGCTGCAGTTTGGAAGCTTCTTGCAGATGTAGTTATGAATAACTCACTCCTCGTTCTCCTTCCTACCTTCCATATTTCATAGGTTTCAGTTTCAGAAAGGGCTGATAAAGGACAAAGATGTGCACAGGGAGCCCTGTGCCACAGGTCAGGAAAGTAGTGATATAATTAAGCTTAACTCTGTCCTTTGTTATCTCTGCTGTGCAAATGGGAATGGTAAGGGCTCCAGTTAAAGGGCAAGATTAAGTATCATAGAATCATAGAATCATAGAATGTCCTGAGTTGGAAGAGACTCATAAGGATCATCGAGTCCAATTTCTGGCTCCACACAAGACCAGCTGAATCAGAGCATATGACTGAGAGCGTTGTCCAGACGCTTCTTGAACTCAGTCAAGCTCAGTGCTGTGACCACTTCCCTGGGAAGCCTGTTCCAGTGCCCGACCACCCTCTCAGTGAAGAACCTTCTCCTGATATCCAACCTAAACCTCCCCCATCGCAGCTTCATTCTGTTCCCTCGTGTTCTATCACTGGTCACCAGAGGGAGGAGATCAGCACCTGCCCCTTCGCTCCCACTCCTGGGGAAGTTGTAGGCTGCAATGAGGTCTCCCCTCAGTCTCCTCTTCTGTAGGCTGAACAAACCAAGGGACTTCAGCCTCTCTTCATATGTCGTCCACTCTAGACCCTTCACCATCTTTGTTGCCCTCCTTTGGACACTATGTCTATGTCATTATTATCGTTTGCTATAGTGCCAACTGGGAGTAAAGAACATATTAGAGACCTATCGATTGCTTCAGACTGGGCTCCCTTGATGAAAGAAAACTGGTGAAAGACATATTCAGGCACTTAGGTATCTAAGGCTGAATGTAGGTGTCTATACTCAGGCCACTTGCATTAGAAATGTCATCCTCAAACTTGGTGTTTTTGATTCATTGCAGGAGAAGGAAATTCCTTGTATATTCCCACACACCAATGACCTTGACTGTTTGAGATTTTTCCTAAACATCTGTTGAACACTTGGCAGAATAAAAGTTTTTTTAAGGGCTCACCAGCTCCACCTCTACAATGCATGATAAACTACATTATTTCATTATTACATTACAAATTGCCCAATTAGAGATACCACTGCTGTTTGGTGTCTCAGAAATTGGGGGGGTAGGGTGCGCATGTGTGTGTGTGTGAAAATCCTGGGAGGTCTCCAGCATCTACCTGGCATCTAGAAGAAAGACAGCTGCCATGGAAGCATACCTTTGCATCCCAGAGCAAGCAGAAGGCCCATGGAAGGATGAAACAGGCAGCAAAAGGAATTACTTGCAAAAGATAAGTACGTATGAATGGGACTCTCCGGCTACTAGTACGACAGCCAAATGATTGGTTCCTGTTGTTTGGGGTGGTGGAAAGTAATGGGAGGAGAAAAATATCTTCTGGAAATCTGTCCTGGGGTTTCTCCAGGCTCTCAAGAGCTGGATTCAAGCTCATTCTAGGAGGATGCTTGAATGGGAATATCTGCGGCTGTTACCTGTTAGACAGGCTTGGTGACTAAGGAGGTATATGCTCTAGTACAAATAAGAACATGATTCAGCAAAGCTTTGAAATTCCTGCTTAATTTTAAATATTGAATAATACTTTTGACTTCCCTTAGGTTATTCATGTGATTTTATTTCTGTGTTTTATTAGGTTGTCAGGATATGGACATGAAGCTGCCACAAAGCAGCATAAAAAACAAACAAGATTTGGCACTAACATGAGAGTGTATTTGTATTTCACAGGTCTCTTGACTTCCATGTATTGCTCCTAAGTCTTAGGGCTAACCAAAACGGGCTAAGGAAAGCAAGACTGTTGCTTCAATTCATTGCATGTGTCCTTTCCATGAAAGAAAAGTTGAAAACCACAGGTGTGTGCAACTGAAGAAAAACGTGTGTGGCTTTGAGAATAACTTGATACTGCTGCCCTCAGAGTTTTGGTTACTACAAGGCCAAGGAGGTAGGCTGTTTTCTGGCTTTGATCTGCCCTTCTGTTCAGCTGCCATGTGTCACCCCCTGGATGAGTGACACCACCCCTTTGAACTCCGCTCCCTATGCAGAGTGGCCAGAGAGCTACTCATATTTTCCATCGAGAGCTTTTCCATTCGTCCCTGCTGGGAGAGGTGAAGTTTGTATCAGGGCATGTGGCTGATAAGGTGAAAGACATTTTCCTAAAGCAAAAGAAAAAAATAGGCAGTGGTGTTGCCAAGCACCAAGTGGGCCACAGGGAGATGGAAATAAAACACCATTGACCTTTGTGCCCACTGACTCATCTCCTCCTCCCCAAAACAAGCAGGACAGAGGGAGAAAGTCCATCTTTGGTGGTGAGACACATGGAGGACATCAGCAGCTTTGCTTGGCCTGGCAGCAGGCAGATTTGCAGAAGTGCTGGTGAGCACAGGCCTGGGATCAGGACTGGTGCCTGCACCAGATGGGGGTGGTCAAGCTTCCTCTGCTGAGGGCTGGTTCCCCTAGTGGGATCCCCTCATCCCCTCCCAGGGCTGCGCACCCTCCTGGGGAGAATCCTTCCTGGCTTTTCACTCAGCAATGAGACGCTGCATCTCCAGGATTTTGTTCCAAGAGTTTGTACATTTTTGTGCCGTCCATTCTCTCTGCCTGTCACGATCAATGCTGTAGCCTTGAGATGAAATGGGTCCTGGGTCTTCAGAGCCACTAGTGCTCTTTCCCATGCTGTGCGCTACAGTTTCAAGCCACCAAAGAGGTGTTGAAGTGTCTTTTATGAATATCAATGTGAATTTCACAAGAGTGATTTAAATATAGCTGCCTACTTTCCTGGGAGATCCTGTAGCTGTAGTCTCACTGCAGCAAAAGCTGCACCATATGCCTAGCACTTGCAGCCGTTTCCCAAAGACCGCCAGGGACTCGTTATTCTGCATTTGGCTTCTACAGGGTTCCAAAATAAAGGCTTGCTGGGGAGAAAGGGTGGAGGGGCAGACTGCAGCTGACGTCTTGAACATGTTCAGATGTGCTGCTCAGGTGCATTTATGTAGCATTACATGTGTGAAAGTTGGATGCAGCTCTGAGCAACCTGATCTAATGTGGAAGTCAGCCCACCTTTGAGCAGGGGCTGGACCTCCAGATGTTCCTCACAACCTAAACTGTCATGTGATTCAGGGAGAAACTCTGTTTAGGATATAGTCATATGGCAGAGGAATAGCAAGGAAACCTGAATTCCTAGGGCACCGAGGTAATTTTCTGTCTTCCTGTTGGTTTTTGTGACTATCTTACAAACTCTTTGAGCATGGTCCATCTCTCATTCCACATATACGGCTTGTCTCCAATGTTGCTTGAACCTTACTGCACTGCAAGTGAAAATTCACTACTTCCCCCTTTTTTTAAAGTGATTAAAATGCAGTTGGGCCTGTGCCCAGGTAAAGCACCAAAGTCAGGCAGCCATTCTTTCCTTGTGTTAAGTATGTAAAGCTTTGCAAGAGAGTAATACTTTTTCTGTTTAGGGTAAGCAAATACGCTTCAAACCTGGGGAGTGTCCAATTCTTAGTGATCATTAAGTGATTGTTTATTTCACCAAGGCATAAATTACTGTGCCTTCAGGACAAAGCTAATAGAAAAAATGCTAATTAGTGCTGGTCAGAAATTTTCCAGTGGAACATTTTTTCTGTCAGAAACTCTCCTGATTAATCAAAGTTGAAATGTTCCAGGAGTACACGTTGATTTTGCTGAATCTCCTATACCACATGGTGGGCTGAAGTGGGGTGGGAGTAATGAAAGGGAATCCATCAAAACCCTCTTGCTGATCCCCTGCCAATTTACCTGCCTGGCTGCAAGCCTTGTGGCAGTGCTAGGGATTGGAGTTTGGGGCAATCTGCCATGCAGAAAACATGCTGGTGGACAGGTCCTGAAAATTCCTGGTTCCTGGATGGGAATGGTAAATACAGAAGTCAGGGACCCTGCCTTGTCTCCCCAGCTCCCTTTCACTGGACAGCAGCCTAGAAACATGCACACAAAATGGCATAGCAATATTTCCAAATGACATACTTCAGTCAGCTAAATCAGACCTTTTCCTTGGCTTCCAAAAGCCAAGACTTGAATTTTGTTCTGGGATTCCAGCTGGAAGAGAACAAGGAGCTGGTCTGATACTAGCTGTGTTCATCTGGACTCAGGTTTCCACAGGTGCTGTTTCTCCATCGCTGACATGTAAAATCTGCATGGAGTGCTTTCATTCATCTCACACTTTCCTGTGTTCTGACAGAGCCGCCTCTGAGGCTGAAAAGATGAAGATCACAGCAGCCTGGTCCCTGTGATATTCCTAAATTCAGAAACAGCTACATGGGCTCCAGTTTGCATGTAACTTGAGACACTGGAGAGCTCGGTGGCCAGACTGGAACTGAAAAGCCCACGAGCACCGGGCTTCTGTGGCGGTGACTGCAGGAGTCTGCTGATAGCAGCTCACCCTGGACCTGCACTGCAGGACTTGGAGACCACACATGCAATCAGCAACGTGCTTAGATGGTGCATGCGTCATTGTATATTTGCTCCTGACTCTGCTTGTGCCTGCTAACTCCTTTGCTCCACTTCTGCTGAAACCATCCTAGCTCTTTGGACTTCCACGTTTCCCTCCTGCAAAGAACACCTCTGGAGCTGAGCACACACAGGGGCAGTGGGACTGACCTTTCCCTTAGCTAGTACCACCTCTTCAGATCCTAGGGCTGGCAGAATATGGCTCTAATGCTGATCAGAATACCGCAGTAACCAGGTCTTAGGATACCTTGAATTGCCAAGCATTAATATTTGATGCATTTCAATATTTAAAGAGCTTGATAAGATAATTTAAGAAACACTGTCGCTTTTTAAATTATTTGTAGACAATTTATAATGGAGCAAATCCACTTGGAATGAACAATATTTTGGCTAGGGTAGATGTATGGCTCAGACAGCTGCCTACATTTATTTAAAACATCAGAGAGATGACAATTTTGAAATTCTCTGCTAGAAACCTCAGGTCTCAGCAGGCCAGATTCCCAGCCAGCAGAAGCAAGCAGAGGACCCAGGCAGTGTCTTAATGCTGGTTGCAATTTTGTTGAAGGAAAGTTTTCCCTTTGGAAGTAAAGTAAAAGAGGCAGAGGGTTTCCCTGAAAGTTTTGTTTTCAGTAAAAATATTTGGGTTGTCATCTAAAACTTGAAAACTACAGCTGGAAAAAAGCGCACTGCTGGTTGCCAAAAAAGAAGAAAAAACCTTGCTGCCTTTTTTTCTTGATTTATTTGTTTTCCAGGAAACATCCTGGTATGAGTGGCTGCAGCAGTTTACACCTGATCAGGATCAGGCCCAATACTGATAGCACTGTCTCTTGCTTGACAAAAGCCATATGCGTCTGCACAGAGTTCACTGTGGCAGTCACATCTCTCATACGTATCACATAGCTGCTGTGTGCCTGAAGCAGAGGGCAGGGAAGCAATGGCACAATTCATGCAATGTTAAAATGAGCTGCTTTATGTAACACAATATGTTTCAAACGCACCCAGCGCACCACGGAAACTATGCGAGGGAAGCCAAGAAACCTCTGTACAATAGCACAAACAGAGACAAACAGTCTGTAAAGGACAGCACACTTGGTTATCAGTCAGGGAACATTCTGCATAAAACATCCCCTTTGTTTCTGATTTTCCTATCCTGATCTTCAAGGCAGATCTCCAAACATGCCATCAAAAGATGAGCCTGGGAGCAAAAATTCATACCTGCAGTGGACCCTGGAAAATAGGAGGTGCTGTTTTACAGTGCATAGGAGTTTTCTCCAGCCACCCCTCGATGGTCCAGAAAGAATCACCACACTTTCTTTTCTTCCCTAACCAACACATCACTTCTTCACCTCCTTCCTTTCTGATACTCCTGTCTGCTGCCCAAACACCACCCTGTTCTTTCAAACTATGAGAGTTCAACCTGCACTTGATACGAAAGTGGAAAGTTCTCTTTTGTGTGGCTTTTCCTTCTTAATTTAGTCCAACTCACTGCCTCTGCCTACAAACCATGCCTTGCTTATAGCCTCAGGTCTTTGCTAATGCTGCAATCCAGTTGCTTTAGAGAGCCAGCACATAAGGGCAGTGCAGGGAGAGGATTACTCCATGGTGGTGCTGTTTCCTATGAAAACCAACTCATTGCTCCACAGATGCCTGGGTCAGGTGTACTAGCAACTGGAAAGTTGGTTTACAAGCAGAAGCTGGGTATCTCATTTGGCCTTTCTCTGTTCTGGTTCATTCCTGTGCAAAATAGAAGTGATAAGACTTTGTTTCCACTGTTGTGTCTCTTTGGATTTATGGGGCAAATTCTGCCTGTTACTGGAGGTATGGAGAAACTTGGAACAGAAAGGACTTATTCTGTTGGGTTTCTAGCTACAGCATTAAGAAAAGCAGTTCTTTTTTTCACCAGTAAAGCAAGTGACACATGCAACAACTGCTGTGGCAAAAACATTTCATCTGTCCCAGAAAACATAAGCAAACATGACAGAAGTGTAGCAACGCAACAGTTAAAGGTTTAAAAATGTTCACATTTTTATGCTTGATGAAGGGAAAGGAGAGGCAGAAAGAATGGAGTTGCACACTGCTGATCACGGCAAGCCACCAAGGAGCAGGCACCCAAGGGCAGGTTTTGTTCAGTCATAACTGAATGTCACCAGCACAGCTCTGCCAGTCATTCTGCAGCCAGATGAGATGGTTGAATATTGTAAATTTCAGAAATTTATCTGCTCTTACACTTTGCTTATGGCCTGATACTCTTTTGTCCTAAATATACAGGAAATCCCATCTTTTGCTTTCTTTTCCTGCCATGAAACCATGATCAGATCCCTCCAGGCCAGTGGAGCTGCCAGGATAAAAGTGGTGCTTTATCTGAAGAAAGTTTGGTCACAGAATTTTGCCTGAAGATGTCCATTGTCCCGGGTATCCCAGAGCTCATTTTTAGCTGTTTGGGATAAGGAAGGAGTTTGCCATCCTGTGGGAGAAGGAGTGTGGCTCAGGGGCTCCCTTGCTTCTGCAGTCATGTCGAGGTGATGGGATTTTGACAACCTTTCTACAGAGTGTTTTCGTTTCTGTTCATCAGCTTGTTGGTGTGATAACATTAATCAGCACTTCTGTGGAAACAGTGCTTTTGGAGACGAACATTGTAATCAGGATGAAGAGGCACTGATGAGTATTGCTAAAATTAAAGAGTCTAAATTCAGCAAAATAGCTTTCACTGGGAAAATGTATTTTGATCCATAGCCACCGTTATCCACTAGCTCCATGCTAGCTTGACAAAACCAGGCATGCTCACAGTCAGAAGGGGTGGCACCTCTGTGGGACCCCCAGCAAAGATATTCTTCACACTCCCCATTTTCCCAGTGCTACTTTCCTCAGTATGTCAGTGGTCTCCCTCTTATGCTGTCATCTAGCCAGACACTTGCAGTGAGCGACTTTGGCTCCCAGAGGGAAGACAGTCCAGAAACAGAAAACCCAACCCATGCTTGTGCTGGAAGAAGTGACAGCTGCCTACTGCTTCCTGCAGTGCTCCTCATTCCAGACCCTGCTGCCTGTTGAGGAGTTTTGGGGTTTCTCCTGGGTGTTGTCAACCTCCTATGGTCCATAGATGTACCAGGGCTCTCTGTCATAGTGTCCCACCTGCAGGGTAGGGAGAGAAGTCTTGGGCTAATGCCCGAATGCCCTTGAGACAAGAGATGCCATGTGCACATACTCCATTGACCTTGCTATCTGATCTTTTACCACCATCAAAGATACATGCCATTAACTCCTTAGTGGAGGAAAGGCTTTTCATAAGGCAGCCTCAGCCCTTCTTCCATCCCTGACAGCCTCTGAGACAGTGCCTGTCCCTCTCTGTTCATGGTGCCCAGTGTTTCTCAGCTCTCTGTAGGCATGAGTGTCTCACTATAGAAAAGCAGGCATGTTGGGCATGCCATGCGGTCCTGCTCCTCATCCCCTTGAAATCCCTGGCCTGCTCACTGCTCTGCTGACCCTTCACCACACACCCTGGCAACCTCATGCCCCAATCCATTCAGGGATAGGTAGTGGGGGACACATTCCCAGCTTTGTTCATGTACCTTTTACCTCAGTCAAAAAAATGTCCCAATTCATCATGCTGGTGACTTGCAGCGTGTGACTGAGTGCAATGAGGCCATGCACGTATTTGAAGACAAAGGGCAAAACTGAAATCCCCTGTTAATGCTTTCCTTTTTGAGGCTGCAAAGGTCTACTGGAGGAAGGGATTGTCTCTGTTTTCCCTCTGGCAGCTCTGTTCTTCAGGCTGTGATCTCTCCGGGATGTATGTAAACCTTGCTGGAGACAGCAGCTACAGCTATGGGGGCTGGAAAAGGGTAGTTCTTTGCACCCCCCTGTTGCAATAGTACAAACTGGAATAGATAAATATTCAAATCCAGAGAGTGATGCAAGGGTGTAATGTCAGTGTTAGTGTGGCTAGAATCAGGTAATTCATGCATGAACGTGACTAAATATTAAAGGAAGATATCTATTTGCCCATAAACCTGTCAAGGGTGAAGCATTTCAGAAGTATTTGTTGGTCTATAAAACTGAAATACAAAGCCTAAAAGTATCACTTCCCATGGAAAAGCACAAAATGGCTCACACTGCCAACACTGCGGCCATAAGGCTGCAAGTGCAGCTCTGGGGTATCCCAAGCCTCCGTTTTTCTCCCCCTGCTCAGGAGAAGTGCAAGCTGCTTCAGCATCCATGAGTGGCTTCCTGCTTTACCACCTCTCTGGAAAGCGTGAGGAAAGCAGAGGAGGAAACAGAATTTCTTACTGCTGGGTATTACTGCTTATACTTCACACATTGCCACTTAATATTGTTAATGCAGTTCATGCAAGACAGGACAGATTTAATATGCAATTAATATAATTACTAGGTAATAGTTAATAACTTCCTGCATGTTCTCAGGGGTCTGAAAGCAAGCCTTAGGCTGGGAGAGCAGCAGTCCTACACAGCATGTCTGATCAATGATTAGGTTTCCTATTTATTTTTCCTGTTCCTCAAGACTATCTGCCCCAAATGTTTGCTTCAGTCTCAGTTGAATGGCAGAAAGGGAAAAAAGGGAACTGATTTTGCTTGCTGTTTCCTTTTGTACTGTCAGAAACATACCCCAGCTACTTCTTTGTGAATTGATTAAATGGTGGCCTCTGGGCCCTCAGAAGTGAAAGACCTCCCTGGCCCTGGGTGAAGAAGTCACTCCCCTCATGTGCCATGAACCATACATTTGTGGTCGGGAAGATGTTGCTCTAGGGAAGACATTTCAGGAACGTCAGGCATCAGAGACAACTCATCTTCCCACTACAGCTAATCAGTAATGATACCCAGAAGGCCCTCACCTTCTGAGGCACAGCACTGGCCTTCACCATATCAGCACTGCCCCCAACATTCCCACTCTTTTCTCAAGGTGCAAAAAAGAAGATGATGCCAGCAGTCAGAGGAAAATAGATATGCTAGGAAATCTTTTTTCCCCATGGGGTTGGTCAAACCTGGGTGTGGAAGCCCAGGGAGGCTGTAGGATCGCCATGCTTGGAACCACTCAAACCTCAGCTGGACATGGCCCTGCGCAACCTCATCCAAGCCTGACCACAATCCCTTCCAACCTCTATTATTCTGTGATTCTCTGTATTTCCAAGATCCAAAAGTCTGAATAGAGAAAGTTTTCCGGAACTGATGACTGTCGCTTACCCACCAGCAGGCCCAGGACAGAGGCACAGAGCTGAGCCTTTCTTTCATGGGAGTGGGCTGGCTCCAGGTTTGCTTCAGTGACAGATACCCTAGTCTTTGCTCTGTGTTTTGTCTTCTCCTGGTTTAATATTCGGGATTGGAAGGCAGTGGAGACAGAGATTGATCACTTGATACCTTAGCAGTGATTATTATGAATTCGTTCATTTAAACTAATTTGGAATTTATTTTTCTTGCTTTTGAAGGCTGCCTTTGGATAGTTTAATAACATTACTTCTAGTGACTGCAAAAATAAATATCTGACAGATCTAGTTTAGCAATGTGTCATCTGTATGGATGTTTTCTGATGTATAATAATAAATACATGCTTGTTAGGAATATATGATCGATAAATCAAAATTTCCAAGGTCTTTGATTAATCTTTGTGAGTGGTGTAAGAAAGATTGCTTTCACCCCATCACAAGCAATCCCTGCTCTGGGCTATAGTAGCAACCATTGGCACTGAGGTCACAAACCAGTTTCTATTCAATCCCTTTTGTTTTCATTTCCCTTTAACTTTCTGAGACATTCACCTCTGGGGCTAAAATTTTCCATGCTGAGCCTCTGCCTGAGGAGGGCTTTAGACAGCTGTATTTTGGGAGGCAGAGCACAGAGAGCAGTAAGAGGCATTGTTTTTCCCTCCCTCCTATGGCAAGGACAGTGGGATAATATTTGCAAAGTGGCATAAAAGTCCTCCTTCTCTCCAAGGAGATGGATACAACCCACAGCTGGAAGGAGCTGGCTGAGGCAGACTTACAAGCATGTGAAAAATATTGTATCAAGCATGAATTCAAAAGAGTTGCATGGAAAGTGGCATGGTATAGCCCCAGACCAAGACTCCATCCCTGCACAGGTAACACCTGTTCTTATTTGTGGGTTGCTCCACTGCCCAGACCTCATCGCCAGGACAAGGATGAGGGGGCTGAGACATCTCCAAGAGAGCATAAAAGTCTCAGAACAAATGCCTGAACCTCCAAGCCTTTCGCCAGGCTTGTTATTGTTATGAGTGGTCTTGCTGCTAAGTTTAGGTAGTTTTGGGCTGGAACCTTGGGACATGCTGAGGTCTGCATAGCAATGTGAAAGACTAGTGTGCCTTCTTAGCCATGTGATTTATTGAAAGAGCAGCTCAGCAAGTTTGAAATGAAAAAAATCTCCTGTGCCTGTTCTGACCGTTAAGTAGGACAGTATGCGACAGCATACCTTAAATCCTATTGTCAAGGACAATACATTCTGCCAGTCACCAGGGTAACACTTGCTTTTCCAAAGCTCCTCTGGTTTCTGAGCTGCCTGATGATCCTCACAAACTTCAGCTCCACATTGGCTGATATTCAGCAGCAGAAGCCTTTGGTGCTGTGAGAAACAGCTGTGCTTGGCTAAGGGGGGCTGAGACCAAAGCCTTCTTGGAGTTGCTGAAGATTGGGGTAGCACTTGTCAGATACTTGTCACAGTATGTACAGTAGTTCTTATTCATATTTTTGCTCTCTGATACTATTCCACATCCATCAAATGCTGAAGGCTTTCTGCACCATCATGTGGCTCAAAGGCAGGTCAGGTTCAGTAACAGGGATGGTGGTGAGTAACCACAGAATCACAGAATCACAGAATGGTAGGGGTTGGAAGGGACCTCTGGAGATCATCTAGTCCAACCCCCCTGATAAACAGAATCACCTAGAGCTGGTTGCACAG
>VXBL01008716.1:0-91341 GCA_013400195.1 Aramus guarauna
ACCATTCTATAATTCTATGATACTTGTTGCAGGAGACCACTGCCAAGTCTAGTGGTATAAAATCATTCCAGACATGCACTTTTTTTTTTAATACCAAAGATAAGGACAAATAAATAAATAAATTAAAATTTAATCAGCTTTTCTACAAAACAGTTCTACCTCAATGAAGTCTTCTGCAGTTTGAACAGATGTTTTTGGATGTTGCTTATTTAGTGAAGAGATAAGCTATTTTTGAAATGAACTTTTATTATTTCACTGCCATTTCTCTTAAACTTGTTCTGAACTGTTGAAAGCATAAACATTCTAGAAGAAAAGTTTTATTTTTTAAACATTCAGAGACAAGACAGACTTACTGATGTGATAAAATGATTGCATTGTAGTTTTTATAAATTAGTAGTAAATTAGTTTTAGTAGAATGGCTATACTTAATTTTATTTTATGATTTCCCCTCTTTGGTTCTGTAAAGTTAGATTATTTTAAACATTTGACATGATAAAAATTCAAAATCCAGGAAAGATGGAAGTATTTTGCCACTACATTTAGAAAATAGTAAGTAAAATAAAGAAAAATTTAGACACTTTAAATGGACCAGTTCCATATTTCTTCCACATGATCATAATAATGTAAACAACAGAAGAAAACTACAAAGTGGAACATATTCAGTTAGATCCATCAGCACCACTACACTCAGTTTCACAGAAAGGAAGGCAGGATTTGCTTTGGTTGCAAGCACCATCCCACCATTCAATTATGTTATTTTTTGAAGTATTTGCTTATATTCAAATACTACTCATAATAGACCAGACAATATTTGGTAGTATTTTATTAAATTTCATAATTGTCATTTGTCATTATCTTGATGTCTGGTATATGATGATAGCTTTGTGTCTTAGGGCAGTATCCCTCTGCTTCTCTTGAGAACATAATTTTTTTTTAATTATTTTTTTTTTTTACCTTACATGATTTTTAATTTAGATTATTTTGCTTTGTTCTGGTTTTTTGCAATACTGACAGTAGGGGAAGTCCTTTCACATAGTGGCAAGGGAAAAGAGCAAGATGAGAGCGATATTTATTTTTTTTAAAAAGTGTAAATAATTCAGATTTTTCAAGAATGCTTGAAACTCTTTTCTGTCTTAAGGATGCAAAATCAGACTAAATGAACAAAGAGCATTTTTAATAATCAACTATTTAATCTGTAGAACTGTCCAAAAAATACACACTGCAGTATTTAATTGTCCAGTTCATACAGTTGTATAAATTTTTTTGTGATTTCCACATTGATTTCAGGACTATAGGTACTTTCCTAAGCAGCCTATGAGTAAGATGCATGGACACTTTTAAACATGGATATATGGATAACTTTTAAAAAGGTATTACTTTTGTGATTTCCAGAAGTGTCTCTATGCATAGACTTTCTCAAAACTGTAACTTTTGATTAAACAGTTTTGAATAAGCACAAAGTGATGCAAGAAAGAAAAGAGGTATTAAATACAAAGATATTAACTCTGGTTCATGAATTTGTGAAGTGCAGACTTAATGTTTTGAGAAAGGATCTCTACACTTTTATTTTCTCGTACTGATAACCACTGTTCAAGATAGCATGCTGGATGCAAAAACACCATTTGCTTTAACCCTTCTTCTATACTTTGTTCTTGTTATTTGATGATAATGTTCCACCGGCTGCTGGGTAATCTGGTAGCCTCAAGAAGTGTTCCTCCTTCCTTGCATTCACCTCCAGAAGATCTCTAGTAGGGCTTAGATTTTCAAGAGCTTTCAGGGGAAGATGTACCATGGCCTTTCAAGGAGTGGCCAGCAATTCTTCCTTCTCTTCACACTTGGCTTTTATTTTTCTTTTAAGTGATAATATCACTACCATGTACTGGGTAGATTAATTCATATTTGTTTATATTTTTATGAATTCTCTAAAGTGGAGAGTATGAAATCAGCAATCTCTTCTTACAGTAGAGAACAGAAAAAAAGATTTAGAGTAGTGGATTTAGAATGATATATTTGAATTGTAGTGGTAATGGTACCTAGGTGAATGGTAGCAGTGCTATGAATGTGTTACTTTTTTTCTTTTTTTCAGAACAGCTGAGGTTGCCAGGGACCCCAAGGATCATCTAGTCGTGCAATGTAGGACCATGTTCAGATGGGTTTTGAATATCTCCAAGGATGGAAACATTGCAACCTCTCTGGGCAACCTGTTCTAGTGCTTGACCACTATCACAGTAAGTTTTTTTTCTTATGGTTGAGTGGAATTTTCTTCAATTTATGCCTATTAGCTCTTATCCTGCCACTGGGTGTGACTGAGAAGAGTCTGGCTCCATCTTTACTTCCTCCTATGAGAAATTTGTAGACATTTTCCTATCTCTCTCTTTCAGTCAGCTTTGTATGGGGTTTTTTTTGGGGGGAGGGGCGGCTTGGTTTTTTTGTTTGTTTGATTGGTTGGTTTTGTGGTTTGGGTTTTTTTGTTTGGGTTTTTTTTTGTTGTTTTGTTTTGTTTTGGTTTGTTTTTTTTCCCCTCATGTAGATTGCTCATGTTTTAGAATGAAAGTTTCTTAAGGTCACAGAATAAAATTTGAGACCACACTATAATTATTCAATTAGATAGCAATGGAAGAGAAAACATTTGAAGACAAATTTATGATTCATTAATCACTATGTATTCATTTAAGTTCATTGCATTACAGCTTTAAAAGCTTAAAAATCTTCAGTCTATTCCTGATGGATTTGGGAATGTATTCAAAAGAGACTGGTATTCTTAGTGTTCTGATAATTTAAAAAATTACCTTGACTGAATAGGGAACACATTTCTTTAAAAGCATGATGAAAAGTGAAAACTATAATTTAGGCCTTTTCAGACCAATCTCTAGATCTGTTGTGTAATGCACAATGTCTTTTGGGGTAATTGTTGGGAATATGTACAACAGCACCTGTATGAATGGAAAGAACTTTAAAATATATTTCTAAGAAGTTTCTATAGACTTCAGGTAGTAAGAAAATTAAGGACACTTGCACATATTTTTTGTTCTATCATTGTTTTAAGTTCTCTAAGTCTTTAATAAGCTTCTAAATTTTTCAAAAAATAATAACAAAATATTTCCTTTTTGCAGGACTATTATTCACAGGTCTGTTCATCTTGAATTGTTTTGTTAATCAGATATATAACATAGTTTTGCAAACAGTAGTAGTGGCACAAATAAAGCTGTGTTTCACAGGGAGGAACACACAGTTGGGATGTATGAAGTGGGGAATTCCTAAAGTCAAAGCTGTTGTCAAAGGAAAAGGATTGTGTGTAGCCTGAGATGAGCATCTTTTGGGGAAAAACTGTAGCACAACTATTTGGTCTTGATTTGGTGGTGTTACATTCTAGGGAAAAGGGGGTTGTGAATACTGTTAGATATAAATAGACCTGCTCAAATAAATGGCTTTTTGATTTTTGTGTTTGAAGGTTTTTTAATTTTATTTCTTCTGAGTTAAGTGAAAAATACCATGAATGGTAGGATTTCTTAAGGCTTTTCTTTCCTCAAAATTTCTTTATTTGTAATTAATGAGAAACAGAGGTTGTCATAGTCATTAAAAAAGGTAACTGAAAGAGATTTGATGGTCTCAGGTATACAGAAGGTCAGATTAGATGATGTAATTACTTCTGTAAGAACAACTTGAATTGCATTATTGCATCTGAGAAGCCGAAATTATAAAAGTGGAGACAGACAAATGAGACAAATGCAAGAGTTTAAAATTTGGACTAAAAGTCTCTCTAGTAGGGGAAGCAGCATCCAATCTTCCCAATATTAGGTAAGTACTCTCATATAGTGTCTCATTTTCCAGGCTCCAGCAGAGAGAAATACGTGTCTCAAACTGATTAATCACATTGATATCATATTAAACACCTTGAAAAGAAGGCATTTTGATTTGGTGAGATGATTCATAGCAGGAAGTGACAATTAGCTTTGGCTGCAGGCTTTGCATTCAGTTGGCTGAAGCTAATGAAAAAAAAAAAAAAAGAAACCAAACCAAACCCCAAAACCCTGAAACACCTAGTTTGGGCCTTTCTGTATTTTTTTTCAAATTGTTTTCTGATTTAGTTTTTTTTCTTGGAAAAATATTAGATGGTTAGGTCAAGCATGGGGGACATTTGAAGCTTCATCTTAAAGGAGCTGCAATCTATTTTTGGAAGTCTGGTCCTTAGAATTCTGTATCACACAGTCTCAAATCACTGCAGAAATAATAAAAGGGGAGAAGGAGAGTGTACATCGCTAAGCAATTCAGTGCTAACAAAGGAGAAGCTAATCTAATTTTTAGTGAGAAGACCATGCTGTTTATAAAATTATAAAGGTTCATTTAAAGGGAAAGTAAAAATTACATTATAGAAAATAAATGACCAAATTATGAGTTCAGAATACATTATTATGTTTCTCACAGAGCATAATTATAGTTGTGTCATTTGTTCAGTTATATTCAAGGTTATAGCAGCACTTATATTATAAACCCTATATTTCAAGGGTTTATAACTTGGCAGTAAGAAATTTACTTAGCATTGAAAATGAATGCACTAAGTGTCAACCCCAGAAAATGTTATTTTACAGTCTTTCTCATTTCTTAATGCATGGGAGTGTAAGACTAAACAGGAGGAAGACACTAACTGGGTCAGAGGTATGTTATTTTGGCAATATAGCTAAAAAAAAAAGTGAATCCCTGTCCTGGTTTCAGCTGGGATAGAGTTAATTTTCTTCCTAGTATCTGGTATAGTGCTGTGTTTTGGATTTAGTATGAAAATAATGTTGATAATACACTAATATTTTAGTTATTGTTAAGCAGTGTTTACAATTAAGTCAGGGACTTTTCAGCTTCCCAGGCCCTGCCAGTGAGGAGGCATGAGCCTTCTGCAGGAGGGGCACAAGAAGCTGGGAGGGGACACAGCCAGGACAGCTGACCCAAACTGGCCAAAGGCATATTCCACACCATATGATGTCACGCCGTTTGTAGAACACTGGGAGCGGGATAGGATGCAGTTTGGCATGAGAACTAGCTGAGTATCAGCATCAGGTGGTGAGCAATTGTGCTCTGCATCACATGTTGTTGTTGCTGTTATTATTATCCTTTTTTTTTCTTATTAAACTAGTTTTATCTTAACCCATGAGTTTTATGGTTTTTCAATTCTCTCCTCCATCCCACTGCAGGGGAGAGTGAGAGAAAGAATGTGTGGTTGTTTTAGCTGCCTGCTGGGTTAAACCACAACAATCCTTTATTCCTTTCTTCCCAAAATTAGCACAAATATTCACTAGTAGGAATGTTTGAATGCTGCCATTTGGTAGTATGTAAAGTTTCTGTTTGTTCAGTACTGGAAAATAGCAAAAGTAAATGCCGTCTATGTTTTCACCACTTCTGACAATAATTTTTTTCCCTTTTTTTTTGTTTTATTTTTTAAAAAATAAACATATTTTTGATACAGCAAGTGATGCTCAATGCAAATTTTCCTTTACATCTACTATCCTTTTTTTTCACTTCTTCCTCAAAAATGTGCACCAGTTTTAGTTCCAGTCCATAAGTTTTCTTTAGCTTCCTAATTGATATTTTTTCCTTTTTTTTTTACTTTCTATGCACATAGAAATACAAGTGATTTGTGTACATATATGTATATATTAAAATATTTACATAAATTACAAAGTGTCAGTCTTCAGTTAACAGCTTTGGTTTAGCTTCTGTATAAAAAAGCCCTGTAAAATTTGCACAGAAACAGAGTCAGAATTATAATGTGCATTCAGGTTTTCTGAAAGTTGAACTGAAGTCCACAACTCAAAGAATCGCTAACGAAGTTATCTCTGGTTTCTAACAGTTTCATTCTACAAAGAAATTAATTTAATGCAGACTGAGAGAAATCTATGTCCTTATTTAATAGTACTTCTTGAGTAAGAGTCATTTAGGTTTTCAAACAAGCAATTTATTTCTTTAGGGGGTTGCAAATATATTCAAAGTAATAAGAACACTAATAGTTATATAACTGAAAGAATTTAATTGTTTTATAAAACTGAAGTTTCTTTTTGACATTCTTTTATTTCAATTTTTCTTGTCATTTCAATATTTATTTTTCTTCTGAGTTTTTAATTTTTGGGGGCTAATTTTGAATTATTTATGGTTTTAACTGTTTGGTGGATTTTTAATTACTGTGAGAAATAATTAATTCCTATATTTTTTAGCCTGATAACTTCAAACTTTATTCATTATAGGAATTTGTTTGCCTTTATTTTTAATTCTGTGAAGCAATTTCATTACATATTTTCACCTCTTCATATTATAGATTGCAATTGTGAAAACTCCTCAGAGGCCTATACCTGCATACAAGTCTGCATTATCTGAGCTTCGTTGTTGGACAATAAAAATTTGCTGTGCAGCACAGGTAGGCACACACTCAAACTTTTCTGTTGATCATGCTTATTATACTGGTAGCATAACAATGGAATATGAACTCACTGTAAGTTAGAAAGCAAAGAGATATTTAATTTCTGTCAAAAAGGCCTAAAAAGACTATGAGTTTTTACCAGGATTTCTTTCCTAGGAGCCTCCATCTGTCCCCTGTTTTATTTTTAGATCACATTTCAACTGTTGGTTTTGTATTCAAATGTGTTCTCTCTCCTACTCCTCTCACTTGCAAATACAGTCACATATCTTAGAATGCCAAGTGTCTCACATAATGTCAATAACATTCATAGGAACAACCAAAAAAAAAAAAAAATCACAGAATGACTTATTTGTTGTCCTACAAATAGTTATAAACAATGCTGAAAACTAAAGAGAAGATAAGGAAAAATAGAGTATCATAAATTGTGGAGATTAGGAAAACTGTTTTGGAAGTTTTTTCTTGCTCAAATGGTGAAATTTGGAATTTAGCTTTTGTGTGTGTATGTGTGTACAAGCTTTGAGACCGTGTTCTTCACTTTTCCTCCTGACATTTTCTCAAAAAAACCCCCAATAACTTACACTGTGTGAAAAGTTTTCTGCATAGGCCTGCTGTTGTGGTTTAACTCTAGCCAGCAACTAAGCACCACACAGCCACTCACTTACTGCCCCCACAGCAGCATGGGGGACAAAATCAGAAGAGAAAAAGTGAGAAAACTCATTGATTGAGATAAAGACAATTTAATAGGTGAAGCAAAAGCTGCACACGCAAGCAAAGCAGAACAAGGAATTCATTCACCACTTCCCATGGGCAGGCAGGTGTTCAGCCATCTCCAGGAGAGCAGGGCTCCATCACACGTAACGGTGACTTGGGAAGACAAATCCCATCACTCTGAATGTCCCTCCCCTTCCCTCTTCTTCCCCCAGCTGTCTCTGCTGAGCATGACATCATACGGTATGGTATATCCCTTTGGTCAGTTGGGGTCAGCTGTCCCGGCTGTGTCCCCTCCCAACTCCTTGTGCACCCCCAGCCTCCTCACTGGTGGGGTGGTGTAAGAGGCAGAAAAGGCCTTGGCTCTGTGTAAGCACTGCTCAGCAATAATGAAACCATCCCCATATCAGGACTGTTTTCAGCACAAATCGAAAACACAGCCCCGTACAAGCCACTATGAAGAAAATTAACTCTACCCCAGCCAAAACCATCACACCTACATTGAATCTAGTAAGGCTGCATCTCAGGGAAGAGGTTCTTGCCTGTGAAATAAGTTTCAAAACTACTCCCACAAGTACATTTTGCAAAGAAAGTAGCCAAGAAAGTTTTAAACTTCATTTCTTGTTGATGGGATGGAGCTGTATGGTTTTGCAGCCTTCTTAGTCTGGTCATCATTTTGTCCCGGCAGCTCTTCTAAGCAGTCTGGAGATGACTTCAAAGTTACTGTCTTGGATTTTTTTTTTTGGTTAAAAAAATTGAGGGGTTCACTCAAATGATCTATATATATAAAAAATGAAAAATCTGTCTAAATTTTGTTGATTTTGATGTGTGATGATTTTAGTGCACATTTCTTTTAGTACATTTAATGTTTTAGAACATAACTTACTCCTTTCACTTGTCTACAAAACAGAAGGAGTGATAAGACCGTCCTACTACACTGCAAAGAAATGGTGAGTCTATAATTCCATTTTAAATGCTTGGGTCAGGATTTCTGAAAACTACATAGTGACAAGTCATGAGAAAAAAAGTCCTGAAGCATCCAAGTATGTGCTGAGTCTACATTGCCTTGTAGCAGAAGATACATTTAGAGTTACATGTTTCCCCTATCAGATGCTAAAAGAATATAGCACATTCACAGCATAAAATACTTCTGCGGGTAAAGCTAATGATTTGCTAAATGTGATACAATATACATCTACAGAATTGAGTCAACAGAACACCATTTGCTGTCTTGAAAGAAGTTATTGCATACCATCTTACAAGTCTGACAACTAAGATAATTTGAAATTAGATCATATAAAATTATTTAGTTATTTTCTTATTAAAGAACACA
The DNA here is from genome assembly GCA_013400195.1 of Aramus guarauna. Classification (NCBI taxonomy): domain Eukaryota; kingdom Metazoa; phylum Chordata; class Aves; order Gruiformes; family Aramidae; genus Aramus; species Aramus guarauna. The sequence goes on from VXBL01008716.1 coordinate 8,445, forward strand.
TACTTGAGTTTACGTAAATTTGCATGAGCTTTTATAAGGTTACACTCATGAACATTTAAATGAGACGGATTATGATTGTCCTCAATTTAGCTGAAAATTACTTGTCTAATTTAGGTATCCAGGGTTGCTTAAACTGAAGTGACATGTCATTTGAGACACCTATGTACCCACATGTAGATGACAGGTACTACACTTTCTGTACTCTTCTGAAGATAGAACTGTAGAAGACGTAGAAAAACTCCAGGATACTTAATATGTCACTAGATGCCTGTATTTAAGCAAGTGAATTGGTCTGTTAGACTGTTTACCAGGCAGAATTCATCGCATTCCATCTATTCTAGACACATCTCATTGCTGGGTAGATTGTCCTCTAAACACGTCATTTCCCTTTGTTGACTATAGGAGTGGGGTTTAGCTGCGGAAACATTGATACCTATTACCCACTGAGACTCACCTGATATCTACCAGGTCCTCAGCTACTTCTCAGAATGGTTTAGGCCTCTGAAGTTGATTCTGTGCTATATCCGCAAGCCTCACTCATATCTCATGTCTGGTGAAATCTGTGATGGCACTGGGTACCTATGTTTAGGCAAAGGGCCCTTACTGAAAGTGACATAGAATCATTTAGGTTGGAAAAGACCTTTAAGATCATCAAGTCCAACCATAAACCTAAGACTGCCAAGTCCACCACTAAACCACGATCCTAAATGCCACATGTACACATCTTTTAAATATCTCCAGGGATGGTGACTCCACTACTTCCCCGGGCAGCGTGTGCCAATGATTGATATTTTCAGTGAAGAAATTTTTTTCTAATATCCAGTCTAAACCTCCCCTGGTGCAACCTGAGGCCATTTCCTCTCATCCTATTGCTTCTTACTTGGGAGAAGAGACAGACACTCACTTCACTGCAACCTCCTTTCAGGTAGTTGTAGAAAGCAATAAGATCTCCACCCCCCTCAGCCTCCTTTTCTCCAGACTAAAGAACCCCAGTTCCCTCAGCCACTCCTCATCAGACTTGTGCTCTAGACCCTTCACCAGCTTTGTTGCCCTTTGGACATGCTTCAGCACCTCAATGACTTTCTTGTAGTGAGGAGGCCTAAACTGAACACAGTTCTCAAGGTGCAGCCTCACCAGTGCTGAGTGCAGGGGGATGATCACTGCCCTAGTCCTGCTGGCCACACTATATCTGATACAAGCCAGGATGCTGGTGCTCTTCTTGGCCACCTGGGCATACTTCCAGGTCATATTCAGCTGGTTGTTGACCAACACCCCAGGTCCCTTTCTGCTGGGCAGCTTTCCAGCCACTCTTCCCCAAGCCAGTAGCATAGTCTGGGGTTGACCCAAGTGCAGGACCCAGCACTTGGCCTTGTTGAACCTCATGCAGCTGGCCTCATCCCATTGATCTAGCCTGTCTAGATCCCCCTGTAGAGCCTTCCTATCCCTCAAGCAGATCAACTTGGTGTTGTCTTCAAACTTACTGAGAATGCACTTGATCTCGTCATCCAGATCATTGATAAAGACTGGGCGCAGTACTGAGCCCTAGGGAACACCACTCGTTACTGGCTGCTAATTGGATTTGACTCCATTCGTCATAATGCTTTGCACCTGGCCATCCAGTCAGTTTTTTACCCAGCAAAGTGTATGCCTGTCCAAGTCAGGAGCAGCCAGTTTCCCCAGGAGAATGCTGTAAATGCATGGTGGAAGCTATGTTCCTAAGACACAATAAAACAAAAACTGTTCAAATAACTGTTACAGATCTCACTCAAAGAATATCCTATAAAAAAACCAACAAAACCCAACAAAAAATCACCACTGCCAANCAGTTCTTTACCCAGCAAAGTGTATGCCTGTCCAAGTCAGGAGCAGCCAGTTTCCCCAGGAGAATGCTGTAAATGCATGGTGGAAGCTATGTTCCTAAGACACAATAAAACAAAAACTGTTCAAATAACTGTTACAGATCTCACTCAAAGAATATCCTATAAAAAAACCAACAAAACCCAACAAAAAATCACCACTGCCAAACCTCATGATACCGACAAAAAAAAAAAAAAAAAAGGAAAGAAAAGAGAAAAAGGAAAAAAGTATAAAAAGGCTGCAAGAAACAAAAATATTGTTGGTAGATACCAATACAAAATATACCAAATTTTGCTATGTTATGCAAAACAATCTCTAAAACTGCTACGTTATGCAAAACAATGCTAGTGCAACCAGTATTAGAAAAACTGGAGGTTTGTTATCACACAATTTGAAGAGCAGCTATACGATGTGGCTGAGAAAGAATGCTGTTGTGTGGATGTAAGCAATCCCAAACACAGTGTGTATGCAACAATGCATATTCTAAACATTTTTACTGTCTCAGGAGGTCATCCTCATTCTGCCAAGTTAGTGCTGGAAACTGGCCCAGCAGTCTCTATACTGACATAAACCTATTTACCTAAAATGCTTTAGAGGTCTGCTATATACTAAACCTAGATTAAATCCAGAGAGGTACTGAGGAACAAAATTCCTGTGGTAAACTGTTTGCAAATAAATATGACTTCTGATTCATATTGAACACCTGCTGGATTGTATATTGTGCACAGTGATATTCATGTCCTAAACAAAAATTGATTTACTGCTGTGCTCGTGCAGATAGCAAGTCATTTCAAAACCACCAAACACTATTATACAGTCTTGAATTCTGCTTTTAAAAGTAACAGTGTCAAAGAAAAAAGTCTGCTTGAGAAAAAGGTTTGCTCACAAGATTAAAAGTCAGTTTAACTAGTATCAGTTATATATTGTAGAAATTAAAACACTTAGCATTTTCAGTAAGAGCTGTTGTATTAAAAAGGCTCAAAATTTAGTTCTAAGACAGTGATGAAGAAATTGAGCATTCCCTGTGAGATTAAAGGATTGTATCAGCTTTCAGAAACTGCTGTGATTGCAGCCATCCATTTCCACTGAGAAATTATTTGCAATACTTTATTTGTGAAGTTATTTATTTAATTTTATTTTAAGGGTGCTTGACATCAAAGAATACTACTAAGTATGACACAGATGTCAAAATATTTATGTGTTGGTCTTTTCCACTTTAAATGTGACTATACAGACCTGCATCAACACCCAGCATTTTTAAAAGAATGATTTTTTGAACCCTCATTAACATGCCTCAGTTACAATGTTGTCTTGATTATGTTGTATTTGAGAGGACTTCCAAAGTTCATGAAAAAAATACTGTCCATATTACTATCTATCCACACAGCAGGGCTGAAACTGAACTTGACCAAATGTTGCTTAAGATTATCTTCAATGTATAATTTTTCAAAGAGATCTAAGATACGAACCATTCCACTGCTTTAGCTATAAAAACCCTGTTTTCTCTTGTCTTGACACATTATGCTATCAATATTTACTCAGGACTATGGTACCATTGTAGAACTATTTAATACAGTACTCTATATAGCTTGAACTTTGCCCTGGAAAACTGCTGTTCTATTACAAAAATTAAACCAAAATCCACCCTATAAATACTTCAGGATTCACACTCTTTAATCTTGTGTTGCCTATCATTATGATTATTAGTGTCTTAGGTTTACAATTTAGAATTGCGTTAAATACTGTGAATACTACGTTTGCACAAAAACCTTTATAGAAAAAAAGTGTAAGTTTAGGAGGCATATGGTTGCCTACAGATTCTAGAAAAATGAATAAAAATACAACTTTTGGTCTCGGAACTCAAATTACACATAGGTCATAATCTTTTGTCAATGATAACTGTAAACAAGAAAAAAATCCTGTATCTGCAAAACAGTAAACTCGGGCATGGCATGGTTCTTATTTTATTTTTGCTTTTCAGCAGTGAAAAAGAAACATTTTGGTCCTCTATCTGTAATAGCATGTTTTACCTACTTCTCATTAACTTTCCCAAAATAGCTACTCGAGGGGAGATCAAGTCTGACAAACATCCTACCAGACATAAACAGCCTTGCGCATGAACTAGAGACTACATTTGGAAAAGCTGTAAAGCACAATGATAGTTATTTAGCATAGTTCACATAAATTTTTGTTTCCTACTTCTCTTCTGCCCTTTCTAAACTGTACCTCTCTAAATCTTGTGATTATGTAAACATCTCAGAAAATAACTAAAATGACAGAAGTTAATTTCCCAGCCACCCTGTGCTATTGGAAGAATAGTAGACACATCCAAACTCTGATTAATCTCGCCTAAGCAGGATGCCTTGTTTGACTAAGTCCATCACCTATTACAGTGTCTTTATTACTTCTGACCTATATGCTCTAGGGTCTTACCTGCTGCAGAAAAAGATGCTGAGAAAGAATGTACTATAGAAAAGGTACTGAATTATTGCCAGCCTCTGGTTTTTTACCATACATCTTTATTGCAGGTAGGGAAGGTTCCAGGTTATGCTTTTAGTCCATCTCCTTTTCAGTGCAAATGCACATTCAAAATGTAGGAATATTCAATGCCTCGTGTGGAGGTGGACTTCTCTAAAAAATATTTCTAAGAGCACTGTCTGAGACTTGTCAGAATTTCCTTAAGAACTGTCCTTAGCAAGTCCATGTCAAGTCAATATTAGCTTTCTGCCCTGCTGTGGCTGTCTGAAGTGGTAGAGCTATCTCAGCAGGTCATTTAGCATCCTTCCTGGAAACTGCTAATGGGTATTTCCTGTGATATAAAACCAATTTAAAATTGAAATAAACTATCCTCTAGATTTTCCTTAGCCATATTGCTGCTTTACAAAAGAACAGATTGTAGCTTTCTGCAAATTACTATAGCTACAGAAAAGATTTCACAAGGAATGCCGTCTCAAGGACAATACATTATGCTCAGGTTCTACAGGATTGCACACAGTGTAATGTTAGAGAGTAAAAATATTCTGATGGATGATTCATCTCTGTGCTGATAATGGGGTTGATTAAATGAATCTGTTGGTATACAAAACTACATGTAGATCTTGCAAGTATAAACAGGTGTTCACCAATCTTGAAGTTTCATGAATATGTTTGGACAGCCTGCAGATGGAGCAAATACAACTTTGCTGTATTCAGTTGGAAAATTACTTTTGTCTGCACCGATGAACTTGCTTTCTGAACAGTGACATTTTAGCAAAACATCACTGAACAAAATAGGTTTGTTTGTAGAAAAATTATGTAAAGAACCTTCAGTCTGATTGATTTCAGACATTCTTATATCCACACATTTTGAATATTTATTCAAGGAGTAACAAATTTTTCTCCACAGTAATTGCCTCATATTAAGTTAAAATTTTAATAAGTTTTAAAAGGAAAACAATGTAGAGATTTACATCAAATTTTGCTACTCCATCCTTCTTCCCCTGAAGGAGATAAAGCTATGCCTATATTATTGTTTGCCAAACAGGCCAGAGAATTGCTGAAGCAAGTGACTTTATCATCCCTTCCACTTCCCATTTGTACCACTATTTGCTAATCTAGTGAGCCTCATGCTTATAGCATCCACACTGTGGGGACATTCACATTACACAGTATGTCCAAGTCAGAACCTGGAGATCATGACCTAATCTGTTTTGCTCCTAATTTATTAAAATTCCAGTTTTGACTTCTTGATTCTGGATTTTAAAATCCCATGCTCCAAGGGGACTTCAGCTGCAGAAAAGATGTGTCTTATATTTTATGGAGTTAGTCTGGGCTAACACACAGCTAACTTCAGCTTCTTTACTCTTGTATTCTTACAGTCTCTTTCCACTATGAACTTTCACACTGGCTTGCAAGCACATTTACATTGGACAACATATACTTCTCAATTTTGTCAATACTCACTGGGAAATTAACAAACTGTCACTTAATTGTGGTCTCTAGCTAAAATGTGTAATTGCAAAGTTCTTGTAAGCCCTGAGAATGGTTGTTTTCACTGATAAATCTGTAGATGAAAATTTGATGAACACTTTAACAGTGCTCTGCTCCTCTCGTGAGTACTTTCAGTCCTTTGTTATCATTCAAACTTTATAGGACCACTCCTTGGTTTGCAGAACCTATTAAGACCTTCTTTGAATTCAAAAGGATTAGGTCCACTCCTAACAATTAAGTCTTTGTACTGTTCTATTTTTCCTCTGTAGCTACCCTCCCCACATAAGCTCATCTCAGGACCACTAAGTTTTGAAAACCTATTTTTTTTTTTGGTCATGTTTTGTTTCTCTTTTACCTTTTCTTTGAGTCAAATGGATGATATATTTCTGGGATGCAGGCTCTCTGTAAATGTTGTTTATCAGCCCTCTCCCCCATACACCATTTGCTCTGATTATAAAGTAGTGTAACTATTTGGTGTTGAGGCATCTGTGCTCTTTTCAGAAGGATGTCTATAAATATACTATGAATTTCATTTCATAAACACTCTTTTATTAGTTTAACAAAATTAGTTTTTATTACTGTGAATTGCTATTTTTGAAATTTCTGTGTAAGTAATGTATAATGTGTAAATGCCTTCTGAATTTTTCTGGCTATTCTTGAGTGATAGCACAGAAGTAAATAAGTAGTTTTAGGACATAGCATTATAGAAAATGTGTACCATGGATTTTCATTGCTTTTCCTCTTGACCTATGAAAAGTCTTAAGATGCCCATTGGGCTTGTGGAAGCAGCAGCACTGGACACTGAGGAACACTAGGAAATTACCACCACAGCCAGTTCTCAGAAGGAAGTATTTCTTTCTCTCTTTTTTCCCAGATGCAATTGCTAATGTACAGTCTATCTGTCATTTATCCAAGAAAACACACAGCATAAAAAGGTTAAGAGAATATGAATACTCAAAATCTGTAGTGAAATGCTGGGGTTTTTTAAATCCCTGTCCTGGTTCTGGCTCTTCTTCCTGTTCCCGTGATGGTCCCGGTTCATCATCACCCTTCACTAAGCGAACTGATTTCCTTGTGTATTTCTTTTTGTGTATAGGGGCTACTGATACTGGTATGGGTTGATCTTTTCGCTCGGGTACAGTACCTGTTGTGGGGGTTTGGGTACCTATAGCGCCTGTTGCGGGGGTTGGGGTATCCGTAGCGCCTGTGGGTCTGCTCCCTCCCTCTCCCCCCNCTCACCCCTCCCCGGCGGGGTGGGGAGGAGACCGGACAAAACAAAGGCAAAAGCTTCGTGGGTTGGGGTAAGGACAGTTTACTGAGACAGCAAGGGAGAGGGAAATAATCAACAGCAGTACTGATAACAGATATACACGAGTGATAACAGAAAACAATTTACTCATCCGACCAACCGACCAGACCCTCAGCCCATCCCAGACCCACGCCAAACCCGCCCCTCCCCGACTAGCCCCCTTTTATGGTGAACATGACGTCACAGGGTATGGAATAGCCCCCAGCCAGCCTGGCTCACCTGGCCTGGCTCCTTGTGAAATTAACTCTAGCCTAGCCAGAAATCCTTCAGTAAACAGTGGAAAAAATAGGATGTTCAGAATCTAATGATCCTACCACTGCCCACCAAACATATTAGGTATAAGTGAAGAACTCAAAAGGGCTCACTCTGAAAACAGTATGAACTTTCACATGAAGTTATAAACCAAAACATTTCAGAGTTCAGTGTATATTTAAAAACAAATGGTTATACAATCTTAAGAAGCCAAATAATTCAAGTAGTTTAAGTATTTAAAAAAAAAATAAAAATCAATTATATCCTAAAGTCCTAAGCACTCCATGCTCAGATATAAATTATTCTGGTAATTAAAGACTTCATCCACACTCATAGCCATGCAATTTTTAATGATAAAAAACTGAACTACACCATGATTAGCTACTTATGTGAAAGATGCTAAAAATGTTTACTCATCATCTCCTTTATCCATTATTGAGCCTAATGTCACTCTGATATTTATTCACTACCTAATTGGTTTATGACTTTCACCGGAGAACAAGTGTGTGGCATCGGTTCTCAGCTGGATTCCAGGTGACTGTACAACTACAGTAATCTGTAAACATACAGATCTTCCGAGTGTGAAGAATGTTACTTTAATGCTGCCTCATGAAGGAAAGGTTATGTCTCAACAGAAGGCTAGAGTTCTAACTCTAAATGAGGAGGAAAAAAAAACTAGAAAAGAAGAAGTTAAAGATTTCTTCCCTGTAATTAGGTAGAATGAAGGGTTTATATTTTAAACATAAGCTAAACTATTTAAAACAGAATGAATAACAAGTAGTAAGAACATGCTTTGTGCCTAAAAAGTCAATGCCATAATAAAATGGTAGTTTGCTGTGTCTCATGCTGGCTATTTTTTTTTTTTTTTTAATATTAATAATTTAGTTTTCATACAGTACAAAGGTCTGTGTTAATATAGCATTGCTTACAGGTTAATATTTCATGTATGAATTGTAAAATGCTCATGCTCTGATGGAGCTGAACCTGTTATAAAAATCATATGAATTTTAAATAACAAAGTTAGTGGAAATGGAGATAATTATATAGGCCAATTAAAAAAAGGCCCTCCAAAATAAAGTGTTATGCCTTCTTTTTGCCAGAAGCTTCTGATTATAAATATTATTACTAGAGCTGGGAATTACAAATGTTACTGTGTATTAATGTTAAAAATTATAAGGTACAATATTCTAATTACATTTATTATTGCTCTGTTTATAATTATTTTAAATTTATTTTGCTTAATACTATAAGAATAAACATTAAATATTTTTAAAGAATCTGATATGATTTTAAAGAATCTGATATACTCATTAATGGCAAAATTTTTACAATGTATTATTTATTTCACTATAGCTATTCCACTGAGGCAGGCACCGTGTGATATGAAACATGCATTATTTGGTCCAAAAACCTTAAAGATTAAATAAATTAAAAAAAATCTAGGACTTAAGGGTGCTTCACTGTTTGAGTGTCTCATACCCTTAAGGGCACTGAAGAGATCAACATCTTTCTGGAAAGCAGCGTCTTCAAGATGTCTCAAGTTGCTTCTTTCAAACTGAAGACATCCAGTTTAGTGACTTTTGAAATTTAAATCACCCTGGGCAGCTTTCCTATTTTTATGAGAACATATTGTTATCTGGTGATAGTTATGAACTAATACTGTTCTTGTAGATCTTTATGGATTTTTCTATAGTTAATTTCTGGATATTTTAAACACTTAGAATTCATCTTTATATCAGCTATCAAAATTCAGTATTCCTACTTCAAATTTCAGCATTAAATATTCAACAAATAACAGTGATAGAACTTTACTAAGGTAGAAAAGTGTGATATAGCCTCTAATTTCACCACCACTATGTTAGTTCAAGGCAGTTTTCCCAAAGTCTCAATTTCTCTATCAGTAATATGAGGATAATTATATTTACTTACCTCACATAGAGCAGTAAGGCTTTATTCAAGTTTGTAAAGAGCTTTAATATTCTCGGGTGGAAGGAAATAGGGAAATGAACATACGTTCTTTGCCAATCTATAAGTACAAAAGAGACATTTAAATGCTTCTAATGAGTTTCATTCTTTAGAAATGGGATATTCCCATAAGTCCCTGCAGCAAGTTTAGACCATTAATTTACATTTTTAAACAAATATGTCCTGTTTCAAATAATCTACTTTCAGCAAACACCATAATAAGAAAGGAAGCTTGACATTAAGGAAAGTGGAATAAGCTGACTCTGCTACAAGGTGTTGAAGCAGAGACATGGACAATGATTGTGGTATGGTTCTGTACTGCAAACTCCCAGCCAATTCTGCCTTGTGCTTAGCTGTTTGTTTACCTATTTCCTTGGCAATGGTGAGCAGGACTCCTGATTTTTACTGCTGTCTATCACTGATTTCTTTCCATGAGTTATGTGTATATCTGTGTGTTTCTGAGAAGCTTTCTATTGCCCTTCATTTTGTGCAATCACTCTTGATATCAGGAAGGCCAGGCATCATGCCAGTGAAAATGTTATGGGAAATGGGTGAATGATGAAGTAGGCTGTTATACACAGCTTTCACTCTTCTATCAGTATCAATGGTTATGCACAGAGAATTAGAAGATACGGCTTCCCTTCCCAAAAGTGCTGTGATAATGATGTGCTACAATTCCTCGAGGTTTTACCAAACCATAGGACATTTTCAGGGCTCTGTACTCTGATGAGTCATCAGAACAACCTTAAAAGATGGTGCCTTATATTTAAAAATTGAATGAATAGTGCTAAAAAAAATGTTTTAAAGGTCATTTTAAGGGTTAATACAAGGTTCAAAAGGCAGATTTCCACCAGAATAAACCTACAAGAGTTAGAAAATTCTGGTTTAGTATTTAGTATAATTTACAAATCTATGTGTTTTATTCTTTTAATTCTTTATTAAAGTCCCAATTTTATTGTATAGGGATTGTTGTATGCTGACAGCTGGTGTCTGAACCTATCTGAAATCATCTCAGCAGTATTTTTATCCCAAATAGTCATGCATAATTGTTAGTGAGGATGAAATTGTTCTCAGAGTTTTCCTGATTATGGCTTTTCCAATCTCCTCAATATACTTTAGGGAAGCACAGTTTGTTGCCAAGCAAGTCTTTTTGTCTTACTAGTGAAGAAGATTAACCCCTGCTGACAACTGTATTACTTCAAAGGAGATATTAAGAGTATAACGTAATTTATTTGCATTATTTCTCTTTGTGTGCTTTTCATAAACTTATCATAGGATCATAGAATTGTTTGAATTGGAAGGAACCTTAAATATCATCTAGTTCCAATCCTTCTGCCACAGGCAGGAACACCCTCCACTATACCAGGTTGCCNCAGCTAAGGTTTGCCTTCTGGGCTGCAAGTGCACACTGCACTCCACTTGGACATTGAGCCATTGCCTGCAACACTTTGAGTGCAACCATCTGGTGAATTCCTTATCCACTGAGTGGCCCATTCACCAAACCCATGTCTCTCCAATTTAGAGGCAAGGATGTTGTGCCAGACAGTGTCAAATGCTTACACAAGTCCAGGCAGATGACATCAGTTGCTCTTCCCTATTCCACTAATGCTGTAACCCTGTTGTAGAAGGCCACTAAATTTGTCAGGTATGATATACTGAGCAATCTTTTTATAAACACTGGAAAAAAAAATGCTTTTGATTTTGAGCTCTGTTTTTAAAATTTTTTGTGTGTTTCAGAAAATTTGTTGGGAGATAATAAATGACATTTATTTTATACAGATACAATACAGGGTCATCACATAGACTTACAAACTAAGAGTCAGAGCTTGGAGCAAAACATTATGAATGATGATCCAGGCCATGAATAAGTGTAAAATCAAGGTTTTATTTACTCTCTTTTTGAGGAATAGCTACAAGTTAAGCATTCTATGATACCCAGAGTTTTCACAGCTTTCTTCTGAAAATCTTTAAAATTTTCTATTTAGCAGTAACATAATTCTCATCATATTGTAAGATGGTAATGTTTCATTCTATAACTACCATTTCACTAAAGGCAGATAATTTCATTTTGGCTGCTCTGCCTTTTATAAATAGCTAGGACTTGAAATGAAATATTTATCTGAGATTAAAATGGGTCTGTAAAAAAAAGTCTAACGTTAAAATGTTTTTAGGTAGCAATGTATTGGAAATCAGAATGGGAAAAAAAAAAGTTCATTCACAACTTTTATTTTAAATTTGTACTCTGCTTCTTCTGAACATCTAACTCAGAAATAACACAGTTTAGCATGCCACATGGTGGCAATGTTTCAAAATATCACTATGTGGTGGGATCCCCTGTCAGAATTTGTTCACATTTTGTCCTGTAATATCTGAAACTGCATACAGCCATTAAAAGAGACAAAAGCTAGGACTGAAGGTGGTTTATTATGCAGATGCAAGGAATGAAGCCACAGAAGTATCTTAGAAGAATAATTGACATAGGAAAATAGTATTGCTAATTTCCCAATTGATATCTGTGACTCAAACTGCAAAAGGAGTAGTGATTGCTTCCTTAGCAGACTAGCATAGTGCAAGGGTGCAAAAATAGAGCAACCACAATGTAGAAATAACATTAGTATTTCAAAAGCAGTTTCTACAAGTTAAAAAGACTAAAGTTTGAGTGAATTTAGGCCTAAGTATATGACCAGTAGTCAATATAGAATCATAGAATCATTTAGGTTGGAAAAGACCCTTAAGATCATTGAGTCCAACTGCTAACAACACTATGAAATGTCGACCATCATGCCTTCTATCATTCTCTGCATATGTGTTTTACACAGTGCTTAAAAGACCAACAACTTTGTTTATTACAAACTGTGATTTTAAGTTGAAGGGAAGGTAGCATCTAGTATAACAGATAATTCCTTCAAATTTCCAAGGAAAAAAAGCAATGGACAGGTTGCCATAGAATTAATGTTTCTTCAGGTTTCACTGCAAACTTAACTAATAAACATAAACACTTCTTATTTACCAGGAAGAACATAGTCAGAGGATAATTTCCTCATGGTTCCATAAGTGGAAAGTGGAGAATAACAGCAGTTCAGTAATCAACATCACGAATCACAATACAATTTTTTTGTTGAAAGTTGTTTCATATGACTGCAACATTGACAATGGGAGGAACGATCATTACTCTCTGCAACAATTATGCCAATTGAAAAGCACTCTGAAGAACTGTCAGCCATTGTTCCTTCAACGTGTTTTTTTCAGAAAAAAAAACCCAGAAACTGGAGTGCTGAAATGCAAAAACTTAATGTTAAGCCAGTACGCTGGCTTGTGCCTATGTAGGCACAAAGGAAACACAGAAAGGAAGCGACAGAAAGGAGAAGGATCAGAAGACATCAACAGAAAGAAAAGGGGGACTGTGTGCTTTAAAACCAAGATAGGTTAAAAGCTTATTTTATGTCATGTTAGAAGACAGAAATAAACAGAAAGGAAAACAAAAGTAGCAGAAAGTTATGGCATGAGATGGGCGGTATAGAGAAAAATACTGAGTCAGAAGATAATGAAGGAGAAATATGTAGAAAAGAAAAAACAACAAAATACAAGTCCACTATGAACTGATTGTGCTGAGAAATATGAGTAAGGATTAAGTTGAAAAGCAACGCCCCCTATCCCCAGTGTCAGTTTCTGAAATTCCATAATGTCATCTTTACCTCCATTTACCTTTCTAAAAATAAAATTTTCTCTCAGAGAAAAACATTTGTGCAGAAAAAGTTGAAAAGCAAGCTTTTAAAAAATCAGGTGACAAATAGAAGGAATATTTGTTTTAAAACTTAGATTTCTCATTTTAGAATCATCATTTTCTGAGATTTGGTACAAGATTTTTGAACACTTGAGGTTGGAAGTGTATTTGTCTGAAATAAATGTCTAATGATTTGCTTACCAAAAACAATCAAAAAAGGTATCATTAACTTCACTCCATTTCAGTAAGGCCATATGATGATCATCTGTGCAAAATGAAGATGAGAAGGGAAGATCTGCACTGTAACAGAAGTGATAAAAACAAAGTTGGGTGTGTGTGTGTGTTTGGAAGGAGGCACATTTTTCCAGTCTTGTGCCACTTTTTTTTTTCACTATGAATACACTTCTGATGTTGCTTCCATCCAAGTTTTATAAATAACTTTATATAATTTAAATACAGTTCGACAGCTCTAATTGCCACACTTCCTTTCTTTTGAAGAGTAGAACAAAACACAGAACTTAAAGATATATTTTCCATTGTTGTCCAATAATATTGTTGGAGTACTTATGTAACACATCAGTCTTCATGTGCACTATGTTGCCAACAGGGTAAGTGAACACATCTTAATTATGGAGAGAATATAGAAAGCACAATAATAGCAGGAATGAAAACGCTAATCAACCAATCAACTGACAGGGGGAAAATATGCAAATTATCCTGAATATTTCTGCATAGTTTACAAAAGTGACTCTAGCAATGTTTAAGTCCCCTGCGCTCTTCCCATTTTATTCTCAAAGCTGTCCCAACTTCAGTTTTGTTCTCATGTTCCTCTGTGAAAGCTTATGTCTGCTATGGATTTTACTGCACAGAGTGAGAGAAAGAAAAATTACTTCTGAGAATCACAGAAGCCAATGAAGTAGCTTCTACCCTGCAGGGTTCTAGAAGTTCTTAATTTAAACTATGAATCACTTTGCCACAACTGAAAGAGAGAGACTCCTAAAGTGGCATCCTTTGGGGGTAATTCTGCCTTTAGTTCTGCACTATATAATTCAGACATTTGGAACAAGTTAAGCATGTGAATCACTGATGATGGCCACTGCACTTAAAAGAATTGTTGATTATTCCCTCAGACTAAAGGAAGCATACTTTTCTACCTTAAAGTCTTTATTTTAATGGTAGATCTCCTTTAAAAGAGATGAAATCTGATGTCATAGTCTGGATTTTGACTGGTTTGTTGGGTTTTTTTTCCTCTTTCCCCCCACTGTTTACAAAGGTAAATATTGTGAGTACAAATTCCAAGAGACTTGAGAAAGAATAATTTCTATTCTTGAACCTCTTTAGAGGACTAGCCAATAGAGATCTGTTTAATGAAATGAGCTTTACCCTTTTCACATGCACTTTAGAGATAAAAAATGCAAACTGTAGTATGTGAGGATGTCTTATGCATAGTTGGTAACACCAGGTGGATGATTGCTAATAATGAGTTAAATAAGGCCAATGCAGAAGGTGATAAGAGCATGACCTTATATTGTGCCATCTTTCAGTGAGAGAATAACGCCTCTCAGAATGTGCAAAGGCAGCAACATCAATGCTTGCCAAATGAAGGACTTCAGGCGCTCTCAGGCTACTGGGCAGATTTGTATCAGGATTCAGTCTTAGATTTGTGTCAGACACAAAGTCCGTTTTTCAACTGAATCAGGCCTGCAGATAGCATTAGTATCCAGAGCTGTATGTTTCTAGCCTTTCTTAAAAAGTGTAATTAATCATCATGAAATTAATTTTTAATTTTCAATTTTAATTTTTATAAATATCTAACTAAATAGAGGTCATTTTAAAATTAAATTATCAGAATCTACATGTCAATGTGTGCCTATCAAAATTTCCAAGCTCTCATATACCTGAAGGTCACAAACTCGATATTTCTTCCCTTAAGGTGGTGGTTGAAGAGCTAGAGGCAAAATAGAAAATTTAGATGTATGGGCAGATCCTACATGAGACTAAAATAAATTGGAAACAAATGTGCTGAGTTTAATTATCTCTTTCTATGAGCCCAGTGAACATTTTCTCCACTTGTTTTTTTAATATATATTTCATTATGGGAACTTTTTTATTCCCTCAAAAAGAAAAAAAAATTAATCATATCAGGAAATTTAAAAACCCAAAATCCATATAGAAACCAAAGAGTAATGAATAATATCTGTAAATAAATCTTTTGATAGTACTTAAGTGTCATCGCTTTATGAAATTTAAGACAACAGTGTTTTCCCCTTTCGTTCTCATTTCCATCAAAATATTTTACTATATATATACTTTCCCTGTAAAAGTAATAAGTTTAGACTACACATTTCACAAACTACTTTTTCTTTTTCAGAATACAGGAAGATTTTTTTTTCCTTTATTTTCCCACAAGGATTGTTGCAGCTATATAAGTATTTTGGTAGGGGTTTTTTGTTTGTTTGGGGGTTTTTTTGGTAAATCTAGTTACAGTCATTGCCAAAATAACACATAATGCCCTGTCAAAGTCTTTAGTAGGCATTGACTTATACAAATGCTATTATTGATTTTAAAAGAATAAATGGTCCCATCATGAAAAAGTGTTGATATTAAATTACTGAAATATTTGTAACAGGTTTATAAAAAGCTCTCTAATGTAAGTTTTTATGTCTTACAGATACTATATTTCTACTTGACAGAGCTGGTTTGAATTTTCATGTTTCCTAATGACAAAAAAAGAAAAAGAAAAGTGAAGGAAATGTTTCCCATGATAAACTGATTCCTCTGTCATATTTGCAAGAAAATGGCTTTCTACAACTAATTCATTTACTTAAATCACTTAAATAGAACTTCTTTTGGAAAGATAGACACTGATGTTCCAAAATGAGATGCATTTTCATTGTACATAATTGTACACTGTAGTGTACATTTAAGTAAGTATCTTGTAAGGTGTCATGAAGTGACAGATAAAATTACATAAATTGTTAGCAAAGATATGTGGCATGAAGTTAGTTATGTATGACTACTCGAATATTAGACGTGAAAAAACATTCAATCGTTACAAGAGTGTATAATGCCCATTTTGAATTTCAGTATCTTTATCTGGAGTCCTTCTTAAGAACAATTTCACAGTTCAAAAATTATCTATTTCCCTTTACCTGAACATTATGCAAAGAATTAAAATATTTGTGATAATGAAACTGTCTCCCTCGTGGAATCTACTGTCTTATAACTTGACATCAGACTCCAAAGTTGGTTGAGGTTGGAAGGGTGTCTGAAGATTATCTAGTCTCACTGTCCTGCAAGTCTGTCTTTTTTCCAGTCTTAGGGGCCTGGGACTTCTGAAAACAAATCTTACCAATAAAGACCAGTGTGAAGGAACAGGCCAAGGTATTCAATGACTTCAATTCCTGTGGTACCAGTTCTCCTGCCACGTTCAGCAGGGACCCACATTTTCCAAAGTTTCTTTTACTGCTGATGTACCTGTAGAAGCCCTTCCACTGCCCTTCACAACCCTTGAGAGATTTAATATCAGGTGGGCTTTAGCTTTCTAAACCTCATCCCCACATGCTCAGACAGAGTCTCTATTTTCTTCCTGTTTCCATGTCTTGGCTTTTTCCCTGTGTTCAAATTTAGTGATCCTTTTTTTCTCCCTTCAGGTCTCCTGTCACCTTTGCTTGATAACCTAGTCATCATGGTGGACCATTCATGATCTCGAAGAAGGTGAATCTAAACACATACACCCAACCCCACTTCCAAAAAGCAAATAAAATAACTCAACCAGCACTCCTAGATGCCTCTCGTCTCTGGGATCATCTCCTATTGAACTCTTGCAAGCAGGTACCTGAATAGGCTAAAATCATCTCTCGAAGTCCAGGGCTATGATCCTGCTTTTTATCTTTTTCATTCCTCACAGAATTCTGAACTCAGGCTCTTGAAGCTGCAGGGTCTTAGAGAAGATCCAGTCAATCTCTGAAGTACCAGAGATGATACAGTCTGCTGATTTCCTCCAGTTCCTTTATTTGGCAACACAGGTAGTCCATGAGTATGTCAACCTTCTGCAGACAATAATTAATCCTCACTTCCCCAGGGAGAGGGACCACAGACACTCCCTACAGTTCTAGTGTGTCCTCCCCTAGGAACTTGGTCTGGATCACAGACCTCTGTTGTTACAGGGGCAGCTACTCCAGTGGCTGCTGTACAGCACCTCATCACCATCACTGAGTATTCATACACTACTCTCAGCATAGCTCCTGACCCCTTTCTGAACAGAAGGCTACATCTGTTAGCTGCCTCCATGAACTGTTCTCAAGACCAGGTCTTATATGGGTTTCTCCCTTGCACTTGCTGCAAGGGTGCCTGACCATCCCTCACCAAGGGTCAGCTGGGACAAAAACTGTCCCCTTTGGTCAAGGACAGTTCACAGAGCTTGTTAGAAGATGCTAGACCTTGGCAGTCACAGATTGCCTGGTAATTCCTCTGTCAGCAGCAGGCACCCTGGTGTTCCTCAGAGACCTCCCATGAGTCCTCCAGTGATCTGGGACAAAATTCCCAGGATATCTAGAAGCTTACAAAGCAGAGCCCAGGAACTACTACACAAACTTCTGTGTCTACTGGCTTAACTGCATTAAGTTTAGGATGAGGATATATAATTATCATAGAGATAAGATATGATTCCTGGAATGAGCTGAAGAGAAGTGTCATTATTTTTAGAAAACAGTGCTGGAAACTTAGTTGATGATTTACAAGCCTTACTAGATTTTTTGGGGGTTATATCTTGTGGACCAAAAGATAATTTGAAAATAACAAATATTGTTACAACTCATTGTTGCTGCAGCATGTAAGTATCTAACCAAAGTAAATGTCTGGTGTGAGAAGATGATGATTAGTCTGGGAAATTCTAATGAAATTATTATTCAAATAAAGATCAGATTTCTTATCCATTTCCTTCCTATAAATGGGCAATGCCAGATTAAACAATTAGCTATCTGTATAGTATACAGCTCAGATCATAATCTCTAAATGGTCTTTGGAACCAACACTCAATACTATTAATTGCTAATGAGAGGACACTAAGTCTCATAACGCATTGTACAGTTAGGGAAAAACAACCATCACCCCACTCACTCCCTCCTCTCCCCCAAAAAAAAGTGATGCTGGAAAAGCAGTCAGGGGACAACTATTCTAAAAAGCTTCTAAGAGACATGGGTATATCACTTAACATCACTGTTTCCTCCTATGGAAAAGAATCACCCTCATTGTAACTGTATAAATGCTCTTTATTTAAATTTATTGTAAAAATTTGGGCATTATAAGTGCAAAGGCAGTAACAGAAATTAGACAGGATGCAATTACTGGTGGAAAAATAAATGTACCAACTGTAAGTCTAATAGACTAAAGGTGGCCTGCAAGACTGCATAAATTAGCCAGGAAAAATAAACCATTCTTTGTAATATATTATGTTAGTATGGAAAAAGAGGATATAGAACAGAATATATTTAAAATAAAATATCTAATGCTTCTTGTTAAAATAGTCACAAAATATATTTGGAACCACTGCCACATTCTTTCCTGACATTCCTTCCTTGACTTCAAATGGAGCTAGGCCAGCAGAGAATTTGCTTCTTACGATTCTTATAATGTAAGGGGAGAATTAGGTCCTGCATTGTTAGTTACCAAACAGATCAATTTTCAGCTTGTATATTCCTTAAGAAAACATGTCCCTAAAGACCAGAAGACATGTACTAAACACAGTTACATAAACTTAATGTGTAATTTGTAATTTGAGTTTCTATATGTAATTCAATTGAAAGTTGCAGTACAATTAGTTAGTGGCTTTAATAATATTATATCAATCTGAAAGATAAATAATTTTATATCTCTTTAGGACAGTTTTTCCAGGTGTTTCTCAATGGATTGTATCTAGTAGTTTAAACATAATTTGGTAAGTTTTTGCTTGCTTAGTGGGTTGTTTTTTTAGATATGACATTAATCTTCCTTTTTTTTTCTTTTCCAATACAGATGCGAAAACTTTATGACAGAACTTCAAACAATCCTATGGCTCAGTAACAAAAAATAAGTAAGCCCCTTATAGAGTACTTTTCTTAGCACAAGCCTATGAGCTCTGAAAGGCAAATTATTCTATACGAAGACATGGGTGTAAATACTATCATAAATAATAAAATATTAATTCCTGCCATAGATATCTAAAGTCAATAGGCTCTCCCTGCTCTGCCCTTACACTACCTAGGTTAGACTTCTGACACGTGTGCTCCCTACCTGCTTCCTGCCAAAGTCTTTTCTGACTCACACAGGCAGGGACATCCTTCTAAATCTTCAGGAGTCTTATCTGACAGCTATTGTTTAAAATCTAACAAAGTTATCAGAATATTGATTTTACTGAAATAGAGCTGACACAAGGGGCTTAATTCAGTTATATAAATATAGTAACTAGTGGCATGTGAGATCCCCTTGTTTGTCCTATCTGACCTCTAGCTGCCATTCTAGAAGGATACAGATCTCCTGGAGGTTGTGAAATTCTGTGAATAACATAAGTCTCTGATGATCTACTGCATCTCAAACAATGCTAAATATCTATTTGCAAACAACTAAATCATGCTTATGATGACATTGCAGTTCGTGTACCTGTACAGGTACACCTACCTTGATCTAATAACCCTTGCTACCTCACCCCAAAAACATGCTTGTAAGCAATGAGGTCTCATAAATAAGTGTGCTCAGGTCAAAGTAAGCCTCTCTCAGCACTAATATTTAGCAGTGATATGAAATTATGAATTTCTGACCTCTGAAAATGTTATACACTTTACATTAAATATTTTTTTGATAAAACAATGAAATATTAAAAATGACCAGAGTGACATGATATCTCCTTTGTTCCTTTTCTGGAAGCTCAACTCATCAGCCTCTAGTTATGGCACATCCTCCCATTCTCCTCTACCTTCTGCATTTGTTATCCACAGAATTTAGACTATACTGTTTCTCCCAGTACAAAAAGACATTTAATTGATTTCCATGCAAGGATCTGTTCCCAGACAGATATGTGACAAACCTCACAGTGGCTGGTTCTATCATATAGGCCTTTTCTGTCTCTCTTCAGAAGTATTTAATTCTCTCCATCAAATATAAAGGGAATCTCCTTGTTACCTAGGTATCTAATTTTGGACCCCAGTTTTGACAATGTGGTTCTTTCTATTAGAAAATTACCTAGGAAATATTTAGTAAGCACATGTGAGTTCAGGATCTGTAAAAGAATGTTAGCTTGTAACAACTGGCAGAAATAAAATATTATTAATAATTATTAATAGTTAATAAGAACATTATACTATAATATAATAAATTACTTATTAATAATTAATTATTAATAATAATTAATAAAGCTTGAATCACAGAATGATAGGGATTGGAAGGGCCTTCTGGAGATCATCTAGTCCAACACCCCTGCTAAAGCAGGTTCACCTAGAGCAGATTGCATAGGATAGTTCAGATGCCTAGTAAACATTTAAGGATGTAACAGTAAATGCTTTGCTCCAGAGAGGTTTCCATCCTTCCTTAAAATCTGTGCAGTCCTTGTTTCTTGGTACTTTATGAGGTATTGTATTCACATAATATTACATTTGCTTCCTGCTAATAGTTTTGATTGGGAAAGAGCTCCGTATATGGCTACTCCCAAACTTTCTCTGGGATCTAGACAAGATAAAGTCTCTACTTTTTTTTTTTTAAAGTCTTTTTTTTTTTTTTTTTTTTTTTTTTTTTTCCCCGAGGCTGAAAATGACATCAGAAAGCTGGAATAGCAGGTATGCTGTTTACAGAAGGTAGAGTGATGACTGAAAACTACTGAGAAATTCTTTTAAAATTATAGGTAAAATAGCTTATAAAAAGAATACATAATTTTGCACATTATTTATAGCTTTAATTAGAAAGTCAAATGCTTTAAGATTCACTGAAACAAATCTTTAGCCACATTGTCTTTGTTGGAGGATAAGTGACCAACTCAACTTGCTTAAATTCACAGAGAGTTTTTTGTTGGTTTGGTTTGGTGTGTGCCATGTACACTCCAACTCCACCCCCTGGTCACCCTCTCAATTTATATCTTTGGCCAGTTATGTTAAAAAAGACACTGGGACTAATATCTACTGAATATTCCCTGGCTGAAGGGAAATAGTTACACCCCTGAGGTTTGTTGGTTGGTAGTAGAATAGTGCATTGAATTACCGTCTGCTATAGATACTTTGTTCAGTCTCATTTTCAGTTCTTTGTATTACTATCATTGTTTTACTATCATCAAAGAGTTTAATAATTTCATTAGTTAAGGTGTTAAATGACATTTTCTTGTATTAACAATACCGAAGCTTAGATTCCAGATAAGTATTTTGTTTAATTATTTTATATGAGTCTCCACTTTACCTATTTTACTTGTGTATTTTTCACTTACCTAATTCTTTAACCCCCTCAAACAAAACAAAACCACTCAAATAATAAACCCACTGTGTTTTGCAAATGAAAGCCTAAATTAGAGAAAAAACAATACTTGCTTCCCTGCAGCATGTTTATTGTCCAGCTGTGTAATAATGTGCAATCTGTTTCCATGACCACAAGTTCACCAATATTCATGCTGTCATGTCTTAAGACAGTATAGAGTAAAGCTAATTACTCATAACTGTTATATTAATGGTATGAATCACATCATAATTAAAAATAAAACTTTTTTTCTTAAGAATTTTAGATTCGAGTCATTTGCTTTATAGGAAAGTTAGTGTTTTGTTGGTTTTTTTTTTTTTCTCTGCATCTCCCCACACATTTTTCAGTATCAAGTTTTGCTACTGATTGCATGCACAAGGGTTCCTGCTGTTGATGAAAGAATGTCATGAAACTATGGTACTCAAATTGTTGGAATTTCATGATGAATTTTTAATATATTTCTGTTTGGAGTATTTCAAAGATATTATTAGCTAAAAGTAAAACTTCTGAAGAAAAGGTGAACTATTTTTGTAGTAAGTAGTCAAAATAATTGGTCATGCCAAGACCAGTTAAGCATCTCAAGATGAAGATATGAAGTGCTGCCAGGTGTGGATATATGAAAGATACATCTATCAACATCAAAATCTCTATATAATTGTACCTATATCTTCTATATCTTTCTATTTCTATCATCTATCTATATCTTTTAAAATCTTTCCTGATTAACAAAATATTATTTAGCATATTCTGACTTTCAAAACAAGACATAGCAATATTAAACTATGAGTTAGAATAAAATAATGTAATGTATTCCTTGTGACCTAAATAAAAGTCTCTATAACTCTCTTCCTCCCAGTGAATCAATGAGATGATACTCATACATAAGTAGATAATAGAGAAATAGATATTTTAGATCATACCTCTACTCCTTAACCAGAGCTCCTAAAATTAAAACAAAAAAACAAACAAACAAACAAACAAAACTTATTTAGAAAGTGTTTTCATAATTACATCATTATATGTTTGGCAGTAGCTACGAGCTGAAAAGCATAAATAAAAAAGCATTAGGGGCTGGATGGAAAAATTTTTGGTACTATAATACAATTTCCTGTGGAGTTAGACACCTAAGTCAAAAAATTCTGAATGAAAATACTTTACTCATTCAGTCTCTGCTCTTGAAATTAGATCTTTCCTGAGGTTAATTACCTGAGAGGCCTGATGCCAGCAGCACGTACAGACCATGCATAATACTTAGCACCATCATACTCCTCAAAAATAGAGTTGAGATCACTGATATTACCAAAAGTCTATATAATAACCTACCTTGCTGCTGGATGGCTGGAGTACTATAAGCCAAAAAGTGACAATCTCCTTGTAACAATTTTCTTTCTCTTAACCACTAGGCAACTGGTTGGAATAAGGATGTGCACTGAGGAACTCTTTCTGGAAGCCTTGCCAGTGTTTGGAAAAGGGTGCAGGGCTCTTGAATGAAAAAAAAGAGATCCTGACCTGGAGCCCTGTGGCTCAGGGTCTAACTGAGTTCTGGGTGCTCTTCTAGGAGTCAGTATGCCTGAAGGTTAGGTTAAGGCAACTAAAATCATTTATTTAGTATAAAAAGTGTACAATATTATAGTTTAATTCTTTATATGTATATGAATAAAGACATATTTATTGACAATGAAATTAGCAGAATATTTAAAACCACATTTTATTTACATTTAATTGACCAAAATGAAATCATATTTAATTGACTGTATAGCTTAGACTTTTAGAGCAATTGTATGTGAGACAGGTGGAGAAGGTTGCTTGGGTAAAATACTCATGCTATTTCTGTGTGTTCCTGGAATAATTCGTGTCAAAATATTCCACAACTCTTCTTCTTTTGAAGAAATACCATCAGTTAAAGATCTTGCACTTAGCATGTATTGGCAAGTGTCCTCTTGTTCAAGAGTATATTTTCTCCCTGCAATCTCCAGCAAAGTCTAACACAGCTGAAAAGGGCAGTTCACAACAAATTCACAGAATGTTGCTCTGATGTGATTTTAAGAGTGTTTATGCTACATTTAAGTCACAGAAAATCAAAGTAGTATACCTGTCATGTTTGAGTGCATCCATAAATAGAATTCTGTTCTAGTAGAACTAATTGGTACAAATGTTGGCTTGTTAGAAAAGCTGGTATAACATATTCTTAATCACTGAGGGTTATGGAACTCAAGCATAAGAAATTATATGCAGCATCTGAAAAAAAAATGAAATGTATTTTGTCTCTTACAGTTTCCTTCAAGACATGATCACTGAATAAGATGCCACCTAAATGGTCTTAACTACTTTTTTATACTTTTCCTCATCTATTTTTGTCTCTACAGGTTGATTTCTTGATTTGTAGATACTGGACTGAAATCCCCCTTTCTGGGGTGAAATTCTGAAATCTAAGCTAACCAAATTCATATAAGTTAAGAACTTACATATAAAGAACATGTTGTTGTCCTAAATTCTGCCTTTCTTCAGAGCTTGCAGGCATCATGTTACCCTGTAGTAGGTTTCTATGGCCTAATGAATAGGGAGATGTTTAAAATCATAAGAGTAAGGCAAATGTTGATAAACAGCTTCCAGTGTCCATGTGTTTGACAGACTTTTTCTACTAAATGGTGTGTGGCAGTATTTGCTCCTTTGACTCAGTGTAAAAAAAAACAAACAAAAAACCAACAACAACAAAAAAAACCCACCCACAATAAACCAACCCACACCCACCCCCCCAAAACCAATTGTCCATAGAAAATGACAAAGATAACACCAGGATAAAGTTTCAAACTATGAATCTTGATACTACATTCATGTCTAACTTAGTACTTTAGAAGATATACAAATTCTGGAAATAATTTAAGCAAACACATTTTCATAATTTTTAAAACATTAACTTTTAGTTTAGTCCACCCTCCTGGCTGCTAGGATTTCCATTTTTATTTGCTGACTTTTTGTTATTTTTTTTTTTTCCTATGGCTCTAAGCAGGTCATGATTTCCAAGTTATAAAAGTTGAACAAACTCATGCTTTCCTTTCCATGTTATCTCTAACTTCATGTAAGTTAAGAACTAAATGATCAACTTGTTTCAAAGTTGACTCTGAAATTTTTTATTTGTGGGTTCTGGAAGGCATTTCTCTTCTATCTAAATGTTAAAGAAAAAATATAAACAATAAATATTTTGTAAAATAAAATCTATATGCTTATTGTGTTTTTATTTCCTTCTTTAGTAACTCCTTACAGACTCTAAGCTCAAGTAGTATATGCACACAATCTGAGGAACTGCCAGTTCATTATCTTCATTGATATCAGTCCATTATATCTAAATTTATCATTTTTAATAGCTTTAAAAATATAATTATATGGCTATTGCTAGATATGAAACTTATTAATGGTTTTATTAGTGATAAATGAGTGAATTATTTCTCTCTTCTATGTATGAATAAAAAGTGTAATTTAGGCCAGTAATAAAATATTAATACATTTATATTATTGAGATGTCCATATCAGTTTTTAAGTTTTGGAACAAAGCAGTTCACTCTGGTAATAAAGAAAAGGAAATGTATGACATAGCCATAAATAAATATAGGTAAAATGTAAACATTTTTTAATTGAACACAAGCAGAATGTTTAAAAATTTACATGTTCTTTTAACATCTCACTTTCTTTGGTCTGCTAGCATAGTTTTTCAACGGATTAAGTTGTCTTCTGTATTTAGGTAGAAAGAATAATATAACTATTGATAATATGGCAACACACCATGGCAGTGTATATTACTTTATTTACACAATCAACGTTTCTTTCTAGAAAAAAAAAAAATGTGGAGGATTTGGGATGGTTTAATCATCTATCATTTTTCATGCATAATAGAACAGAGAGAATACTGATTTGTTCATGGAACATATATAGTATGAATTTCATGTGAATCTGTTATGATTCATTAGCTAAATTATCTTTTGAATATGAACAGGAAAGTGAGCTTGGGACATTGCTGCTACAAAGATTGTTATGAGAATAAATGGCCACAAAAAATGAACATGATTTCAGTACTAAGATATAAGCCTCCTTCAGTCCATTAACTTAGGTGATTCAAATCCAAAATGTACTCATCCTTGAAATGTATCTCAGACTCCATTTTATTCCAAACTACAAGACTGAGAACAATTGTGGTGCCTTGAATGCTGAAAGAGAAGTAATGAACAGGCATTATTTTTTTGAGTATATACAGAGGCCTCTGTCAATATAGTACATGTCCAAAGTCACTCTTGCTGTCTCAATACATGTATTACAAAAAGGTGCTTCTCAGTACGGCCCCCCTACTTTCCCTTCAATGTACATTCAGGTGTCTCACTGACATGCCAGAATAATTACATGAGCACATGTGAAATATACAGGGATACCAATGATGTTTCCACCACTAGTTGGTGCAACTTACCTCATCGTGGTGTGGTGGCTTGCGTGCCTTGTCGGGCCAGACTAAAATGTTGCACCCTGGCCCTCCAGGTTGGGGGTTTTGCGTTGGGCTAACAACCCAATCATGTAAAAAACAAAAGCTGTTACAGAAGTTGCAACAACACTATCCCACCGGGTTCGGTGGCATAGTGTTGTTGCAGCCCTATGCTCCTCGAGGAGTAATAAGGACCAAACAACAATGATGTTTACCATTCTGGTCTCCAGTGAAAAAAACAAACAAATAAACAAAAAACCCCACAAACAAAAAACCAACCAACCAACCAACCAACCAACCAAAACCAAAAACAAAAACAAAACAACCACCCTCCCCCTCACCAAACAAACAGAAAATGAAGTTCCAGGTATTGCACCTTTTCACAAAAAAGCAGTCCATCTACCTCCAAAAGTGTCACCTCTAGGGCTAAAACTTACTTACTCTAAGGAGGAATTCCAATTTTCTCTGTCCTCTCCCAAAACTTGCACTGCTCCTGAGCTAATGATAGGCAAAGAATTCTCAGATGGGAAACTCTGCAACAAGGAGTCTTTGCAGCAAATATTTACTGCATTGTATTATTTAAATTATAGGAACAAGAATCACTTACCAGGAAAGACCTCATCCATGTTTAATCCTGTGCCAAGAAAAAGAAAACAATACAAAACAAAACAGGAAAAAAAAAAAAAAAAGCCCAAACTAAACTACAAACCTCATAAAAATTAAAAAAAACCCACAACTCCAAACTCAACAAGCCTAGCATGAGATGGATTGTTTCTAAAAGAAACCAAAAGAGAATAAGGAAAGAAAGAGATGAAAAAATAAGGTGATTTACATAGGATTATACAACAGGTCAATAATATAGCAAGGAATAGCTCACAGAAGCCTCACAAAGTTCAGTGGAGACAACTGAAAAAACCTGCACTTTGATTTGAATAATCAGTCCAAAAATACAGTCTGGATGAAAAGCAGCTTAACACGTAAAGAACCGAGGGTCCTGGCAGACAGAAAATTGAACCATAGTTTTTCAGTAGATCAAAGTTGTTGTTTTTCCAAAATACCGTGAGTATTCTGGAGTAATTCCAATTTTTTTAATATTTTTTGGATTGACAGCTGAATTACCTCACAATATACAGATGCCTTCATTTGCAGAACAGGGCCTTTTCACCAAATTATGGTCAGAATCTGCCTTACTCTACCATACCTCCGGGACTTTTCACTTGGCTAGTTCTCCAACACATGTAACCTACCAAATCTCATACCCTTTTTGTGTCTCTTGCCTAAGCTTTTTGTTTGTTTGCTTGCTTGGTTTTCAGTAAACAGTTGCTTCTCTCTTTTGCTTTTATGGAAATTCCCATTTTTCAGGTAATGGCTTCTGAAGAAATTATGAAGAAAAAGGTATTTCTCCAAAGGGAAATGCTTCTATTTATTTATTTATTTATTTAAATAAATTCTTGCTAGATAGTATCTAGTCAGGACCTAATAAAACGTGTGTACTTCTATCTAGATCATTAATACATATGTCAGATCCTTTTTGTTGGCTCTTTAACAGAGAAAAGTATGCAACAGAAACACAGAAAAAGGCATGCATGAGAAGAAGATGGTAAAATTTCTATATTTTAGATTTTTCTTGCTCCCTAGTAACAAATATCATTGTATTACTACAAGGGCATTTTCACATACAAGGAAAAAAAAAATCTTAAAATTTTAAAAAATCACCTGTGTTTGACCCCATCAAAAAAGGATAAGTAATTGAAATCAATTAAACTCCTCCTAGTACTACTGCTAATCCTAATTATTAAAAAATCTATGTCACTAAAAAGTGTTCTTTTTGTCATATAATAAAATGCAACTAGAAACAAATTAGGAATATCAAATACTTTTGCATATAAATTATCCACACTTTTTAATTGGAACTTATCTCATCCAAGAACATTTTGGAAGGCAAAAGTGGATAAGCAAGTACTTCTAAAGATCATTAAACATTATGTATGTTCCAAGAAATGTAATATGAATCAATCTACCTTAAAAAGTTGGAGATGATTCTGTAAGATACATGAAAGTGGAGAAAAAAGTCTGGTTTAAAACAAACAAACAAACAAACAAATACAAAAATCTTTAATATTTTACTAGCTCAATTGTTTGTGATTTTATAGCTGAAGAATAGATGACATTCTCAGCTTTCTTGAATAGTTTATACATTTTTTCATCACAGAAATGTAGGTCAGTATTATAGCAATGCAATGCATTAATATTTTCAGCTGTTTTGTCCTGATATAAGTGATCACAAAAGCTGACAATATAGTCTGCTGTCTGGAATACCAGAAATAGGGAAAATCTTCTATAGTTCTGATTCTCTCTGTTACTTCCAGATTTGGCAGCCAGTCCCTCATCAGGGGGTAACAGACAGACACCTAATGCAATCTATGTGGACTAAAGAAACATACCTTATGCATGAAGACTGATATTTATTGTTAGTCTTAACTAAATCACTACAGCTTATTCCTAATAATGAGACAGTTAAAAATAATACACACAAACTTGTTAGTAACTACTCTTTTTTTCTGGTCTCATGCTCACTCTTTTCAACAGATTTTCATAAGAAGTCACTAGAACCCCCATTTTTTCACTGGGAGGGAATGGTGGTGTGGGTGGTGTGTCTTCCTCTTCATTTTGTGGTCTGGTCCACTTGTGTCTAATACATTTTCTGCTGTTCACAACATCTTTTTAATTCTTTGTTTGCCCTTCAATTTTGAAGGATATTAAAATGTCCTATTTATGTTATATATTACATATGTTTAAGATCTTTTCTTCCCTTTGTTCTGTCTAAAGCATCTTACAGGCAGCATCCAAGGTTACATTCCTTTAAAGTCTTGGACTAACCAGTGATGAGTTCCTTATAGCTTTGAGGAGTGCCTTGTAATTTTTTGCTTGTATTTTCAAGGTCTCTATTAAAATTTGCAGCTGAACTATTGAGGGGCCCTGTTATAGGCCCCTGCTTTACTTCAACAGCTTCTGTGTTGTACATTACTGATAAACTAAGGTTTTGTTACCAGAATTTAGGAAGGTCTTTGATTGTTTACTTATGCACTGAAACACACATGCATATAAACACACAGGCATGTGGAAATAATGCTCTCGTGATCACTGGTTGACAAAATCTACAAATTATGACAGTATCAGTAGCATGCTAGCAAAATCACTTTGAAACGTCTCTCCCCTTCATTGTTAAGCAACTTCTTTTTCTGTAGATTACTGATGTTTATAAGGAGAAAAAAACCCCCACAAATTCTGCACCTGACTGTTACAATTAATTAACAATTTCAAAGTAACATAGAGTACAGGACAGAATAAAAGAATTTTAGGCACAGGAACATCAGTAAGCAAATCTGGCTGGTCTTCAGTGGGGTATTTGTAATAGTAGTAGACAGGAAACTTGGATGAGTTATGTACACTTTAGCTAAAAATCATGAAAACAGTTTTTGCAGCTGTTGTAA
Source organism: Aramus guarauna (assembly GCA_013400195.1). Lineage (NCBI taxonomy): Eukaryota > Metazoa > Chordata > Aves > Gruiformes > Aramidae > Aramus > Aramus guarauna. Next base: position 37,955 of record VXBL01008716.1, read on the forward strand.
TAAGACACACTCAGTGGGAGAAAGTAAGTAATGGTGTACTTGTCAGACTTCATCCTTGGGACTGAACTCCTTCATGCTTATAAATGGCAAATTGAAAGAAGAAAAAAAAAAGAAGAAAGAAGAAAGAAGAAGAAAGAAAAAGGAAAAAAGAAAGAAGAAAGAAGAAAGAAGAAGAAAGAAGAAAGAAGGAAGAAAAAAGAAAAAAGAAAAAAGAAAAAAAAAAAAAGAAAAAAGAAAAAAGAAAAAAGAAAAAAGAAAAAAGAAAAAAGAAAAAAGAAAAAAGAAAAAAGAAAAAAGAAAAAAGAAAAAAGAAAAAAGAAAAAAGAAAAAAGAAAAAAGAAAAAAGAAAAAAGAAAAAAGAAAAAAGAAAAAAGAAAAAAGAAAAAAGAAAAAAGAAAAAAGAAAAAAGAAAAAAGAAAAAAGAAAAAAGAAAAAAGAAAAAAGAAAAAAGAAAAAAGAAAAAAGAAAAAAGAAAAAAGAAAAAAGAAAAAAGAAAAAAGAAAAAAGAAAAAAGAAAAAAGAAAAAAGAAAAAAGAAAAAAGAAAAAAGAAAAAAGAAAAAAGAAAAAAGAAAAAAGAAAAAAGAAAAAAGAAAAAAGAAAAAAGAAAAAAGAAAAAAGAAAAAAGAAAAAAGAAAAAAGAAAAAAGAAAAAAGAAAAAAGAAAAAAGAAAAAAGAAAAAAGAAAAAAGAAAAAAGAAAAAAGAAAAAAGAAAAAAGAAAAAAGAAAAAAGAAAAAAGAAAAAAGAAAAAAGAAAAAAGAAAAAAGAAAAAAGAAAAAAGAAAAAAGAAAAAAGAAAAAAGAAAAAAGAAAAAGAAAAAAGAAAAAGAAAAAAAAAGAAAAAAGAAAAAAGAAAGTGAACTAATGATGGGAAATTTGACATATTACAGAGAATAATTGGAATATCATGCAATAACAATGGAGTAGTCTTGTATATGCACATGGCAGGCATATAAAATTCTACAGTATAAAATACAAGGTCATATATTTAGCCAGGTCAGACTAAATACACTAGTAAGGAACTTGTTTTCTTATTAACGACAAAGAAAGAGAAAAACTGTGGTTTCGTTTGTTGTATTTTTGTGAATCACCAACATGATAAGGCCATGAAAAAGTAAAATAAAAATTCAAGCTCAATACATGTGAGGCAAACTATTTCCCAGATGCTGTTCAAAATGCTAGAAAGGTTTAGTTCACAGACTAAGGGTTCTACCTTTAGGTGCTGACACATAGAAGCTTCCCCCATAGTTAAATGTTTAAGTTCATATTGTAGACAATGAACATCTAGCTAATAGATATAGTAGAATCTAAAGAGTAATTCAGCTCAAAATGGGCAAGATTCAGGTGCGTCTACTGGTATTTGAGATGCTCTGAAGGATTTGAGACTTCTGCTGACGACTGGCAAGTAAGGGCTCCTGAAAGAGTTTTTAGCAAAGAAGTTGAAAACAATGCCTCATGTGCTAGCATGTCACAAATTACACTAGTTGTTAATGTTTAGGTGAATGATTTGTGCTTTAATAGTTTTCTTGAGGTTGACTTGATTGTTAGGATCCAGTGACTGCATTATCTCTATATTCATGGAGTATAATGGGAGCTAGATAACTAGTTCACCTTCATATAGACACTTATATTTACATGTCTTACTCTGAAGCTGATTACAACATGCTGTCTACTTTTGGTGACCATGATGAAAACTAATTCATCTTGTTAGATCACAAAAATGAGCAAGAAAATGAAAAACTTCTTTCATATAAGAAAAATTAGAACACCTCCCCACCCCCCCAGCTTCGGAAAGACACTGCTGTGGCTTTCAGATTGTATATGAAAAGAGGGAAATTTATTATTTAGGATGAAGAGCAGCACAGAGAAGAAGAGAGGTATGTTTTGGTCATGGGAAAAAAAAAAAAAAAAAGGGAATTTCGTGGCAAAGGAAAGTTCGCAATGGTGACGTATTAGAGTATGTGAATAGGCAACTGATAAAATTTTTAAACTGAGTTTGATTACATATGAAAGTATGTCTGAATACTGCAAGGTGTTAACCAAAAAAGTAGTTTCCAGTCCTCTCTCCAGTGTGACTGAACCAGTGTGATTTAAAACCTTTTTCCCACCTAAATGATTAGTCATAAGTATTTGTCTAACCTTCACGGAAACTGACATCAGCAAATCTGCTGAGAATTTTATTATTGAGAACACTATGGCACTTGCATTTTGGAGGGCTTTGACAGCTTAAAATTTACCAGGAAAAAAAATGGTCGTATCTCTGGCAATCTTTTTACATTGACCTGCTGTTTGAACAAAATCCTTCTGTTAGTCAAATTTGTGGGTAATTCAGTTAATAAGTAAATTGGTTTTAAATTAAATGTTTTTAAAATCAGCATATCACTGATTGTGCTCAGATGGTAAAACCTTAATATGAAGTTAGTACAGCTCAGACATCTATTACTGAGATCATTCTGACTGAAGTCCAATTCAATGACACTTACAGGTTAATGTTAATTCAGAATTAATCACTCAAGTAACACAAGGTCATGCATTGAATGAGTCAGTTAAAATGAACAACTAGGATGCTACTCCTAGGCACTCAGCAAGTCTTTGGATGTCCCTTCACTAGGTTAATGTTGCCATCTATTATACACTACGTTCTACACTGGTTTCTCCTTTATGACATGCTTCATTATGAAATTCATTTTCTGTCTATGATTTTACATTAACCTTAGCTGTATCTGTGGAACTGTCAGCATTCAAAACAATTACCTTTTTGTTCTGTACTGAAAATAAGTTAGCAATGGTAATTGGTTGGTATTTTGAACAGCTTACCTCAACGAGATTTATCAAACAACAAATATTGTTAGGCAAAATGAAATTTTATGATAATTTCACCATTGTCTTTAATGAAGTAGCTCAATGTGGAAAAACAAAGAAGAATGATATTGCCTGCTATGCACAATTTTTAATCAAAGAACTCCTTATCAGTTCTGCTTTAAGGATAATGAAACCTCAGGAAGAAGTTTATATTGAGCTATTTAGAGCATAGGCCAGGACCAGGCGTGGACTTTTTATTCTGTGTTTCTGCGTTGTAACAGGATCCAGCTCCATGAAGACGGCTTTTAGGTGTCAGTTCAGTACAAATGATGAGCAACAATTATAACAATATATATTATATACATTCACTGAAAAACAAACAAACAAACTAACCAAACCTTTAATTATTTTCAAAATAACTGTCTATCTTTCAATAAATGAACAGCGCAAGTTTTTACATTTTCATTTAATAGTACACCAGAGTTTACCTAAGTCTGTATGATGATTTTTAGATGTCAAAACACTAGCCATGCTAGTTAGGCTGTTAATGCACAGGACAGTGAGTGGATGCTCTGTCTGTAAGATATATTTTGTACATAACACTTACTATTTATTAGCATATTCATAGGAACTTTGCTTCAACAGCTATGTCTTTTAGAAAGTTGGGGATACCCATCCATCTTATGTAAAGAAAATAGACAAAATAGTGAAATGTAAAAATTAAAAGGTTCATGTTCTGAGGTCCAAAAGTAACAGTTAATGAAAAAAGATCAAAACCATAAAGATAGGAAAAGCAATAGAGATAGAAAAAAATTATTCTAAAATGAACATTCATACTGTTTAAGTGTTGTCCCTTAATTATCCATATTTTTCTAGCTTTGTATTGGTTGCACAATGGTCAGTCTTCCTCTGCTTTTTAGTGGAGAAGCTTTCAGGTTTTTAGCTTTTCCATTTTCTTTTGTTCTAGATTTGCATCTTCTTTATTAGTAGAGCAATTAAGGAATTTAAAAGTGAAGTATTTATCTTTGAGGTATCTTCTTATAGACAAATAAGGAGAAAAGAAAAAACCTTTTAAGAGAGAAGAAAATGTTTAAAACTTTGTGAGTTTATTTAGATAACACTTTGGAGGATTCATCTTGCTTAATTTTGTGTTCTAAATTAGGAGCCTTGCATAAAGTAGGTTCCTTCAACAGTTAATGGTGTCCTAATATTCTTCTTCTAATGATTTTTACAATTTAAGAGATGGAATGAATGCCTTTTTGTGTTACTTAGAGTCAGCTTTCCCACTATATAAGGGTCTGGGAAAAATATGTTTATTTAAAAGCATAGATTTGCAGTAATGAGAGCACATAAAGTACCAAAATTCATTACTGAGTTTATACTTAACTCTAAAGATATTGGCTGCTTTTGTGCCTGAATGAGCATTTATTTCCATTCTTCTAGGATAAAGATAATTTATAGCATGTAGCTGAAAAAAGCATTTCTAATTTCTACTGCTCCTTGTTTAATATTGCTGTCACTTTCTTCTAGGAAAAGAAGAAAGGATGGAAACAAGGAAAATATGCTCTTTCTTTCTCTCTTTCTTTCACAGCCTCTTATTTGTGAAGTTTGTGTACCAGATTCATAAAATACTACTGAATTTGTAAGTGTTACATGAAGAGTAAAAACAGTGACGGAGAAGGCGGACTTGGAAATGTGGTGGTTGCTTAAGATAGCCTATACTTTCCCTCTGTCCTTACTGTATTGAGCATTTTGCTAATTTCATGAGAAAAATTTCTGGGGACTCTCTACCAACTTGTTCACTTTGAGGATGACCGAGCATTGGGACAGGCTGCCCAGAGAGGCTGTGGAGTCTCCTTCTCTGGAGATATTCAAAACTCTCCTGGACACAATCCTGTGCAACCTGCTGTAGGTGATCCTGCTTTAGCAGGGGAGGTTGGACTAGGTGATCTCTTGAGGTCCCTTCCAGTCCCTGCCATTCTGTCATTCTCTGATCTCCTGAAATAAATGTACTTGAATTATCTGTTCTTCTTAGTCATAGTCCAAGATACAAGAAAGTTACTTAAAAGGGGAGTAGTCTCTCTCTCTCTCTCTCTCTCTATATATATATATATAAAGGTGACTGTGACCCCTGATCACCCCTTCTAACAAGGAGCTAACTAATATCTTAATTTCTAGATGAGAATTCTGAGTGACAGATCCTGAGTTAGCAAAGATTGTAACCTATATCCTTCTCTCTCTCTCAGATATCTACATTCAGAGATGAATGGGATTATAGCTCTTTTGAAACATAATATCAATTTTATTTCCCCATTCACAATCTAGGCTTTGTTTGTCCTTCCTGGGTACTTATTCAATCTCAGGCACTGTAAGGACACCTTGTGCCCCAGGAACCTGTATCCATTCTGGGATATAAGACATGAGAATGTATCCATTAATTTAACACATTAAAGCTTTTATCAAGGGACATGGCATAGTTCAGTGAGTCAAAAATCTTACTCAAGGTTATATATTAGCTCTTATTTTCCTCTTCTTCCCCCAGCATCATAATTAAAAATGCAAATCTAGATGTAAAAAATTAAAATTAATTTTTGTGTGATGTTTGCTATTACTGTATATATTGTTGTTATGTGTGAGGGAGAGAGCTAAGCTTAAAGCCATGCAATTTTATTTCTATTTTGCATTTATGCTACTAGCAGCTGCTGCTTATGCTGTAAAAAGGTGCTCTGATAAACAAGATAATACTGTATATCTCCGTGGATTTTTTTTTTTTATGAATATATTTAGACAGAGAGATATGAATATGCATACACATTACAATTAAATCTCAAGGAAATAAGGTTTCATTTGAAAATCTTCATAAACTGAAACTCTAGGTCAAATATTATTTTAATCATTGTAAACACTTTCAGACACTATTTTAAGTTTAATTACAAGTAGAGCCTGAAACAATGTTATTAACACAATTACTATCTGTGCTTTGCATATCTTGACCCTAAGAAATAATGGAGAGTTATCACCAGAATTTCACAGTATTAATTACTGTTAGTTAGTTTATACTGCATAGCTTAAGGAAAAACAACAAATCCCCAGAGATAAAGTAACCTCACAAAAGTCCTCTAGGAATGTTCAGCTATAAACTTCAGTGCTTTTGGCATTTATAAATTATTTGGTTCATTATAACAAAGACAGTTTGACATTTGCAAACACTACAAAAATCCCATGTCTGATTGGACCAAGTACATAAGATTGCCAGGGTTTATATGTTCTTTCCAGAATGGTCTTTTAATTTTTCATGTCTAGCACCCTGGTCTAACATAGACTATAGATATAATAGGTTTTTTTCACCAAAGCATCCCAGTGCTAGTCCTATGTCAATCACACTGGCATTATGAGTTATGCTAAAATAACACTAGCCACCTTGCCTTGCATGTGACTGCTTGAACTATGCATATGTATGTATGCATCCTCTGTTTCTTTTAAAGATTACTAGACCATTACTGCATTTGGGGTATGATGGTTGATTATGCCAAATATTTGACAATATATATGATATTGTATGGCATTGTAAATTATGTTTTTTCTGACTTGGAAAATACATGTGTTTCTTCTTATTGAATCATAGTATCATAGAGTCATTTAAATTGGAAAAGATCCTTAAGAGCATCAAGCCCAGCCATTAGCTTTACACTATCAAGTCCACCACTAAATCGTATCCCTAAGCATCTTGTCTACACATCTTTTAAATACCTCCAGGGATGGTGACTCAACCACTTCCCTGGGCAGCCTGTGCCAATGATTGACAGCCCTTTCCATGAAAAAATTCCTCACCTCACCCTGGCACAGCTAGAGGACATTTCCTCTTGTCCTATCCCTAAAATTTTTAGTAAATTATTAAAAATGTATTGCTGAAGTTAATATAGTTTTCATATTTCTATTTTTAAAAAGATGATTTTTTGTTTTGTTTTATTCATTGTAATCCTCAAGCAGATGAAAAATTTTCTTCAAAATTTGAAATGCATTATAGTATATGAAAGTTATCAAGGTCATTGTTATTGATAAATACTATATATTTCTATGACATGTAGTTATTGCCCCTAAATATTTCCTCACATCTATGCTTAAGTAAATCTTAAAAACCCTCCAATCTTAGTCTTAATCAAAGAAAAACTCTTAACATTGAAAAACATTTCATAAAATATTGTAAAACAACTTACAGTTGCTAAAATCCATATCAGAGCATGACAAAAATTGTTAGCAGCTTAGGAAAAATAAAACCAAAATGCAATCTGAAAACAGGAGGACAGTCAGAAGAACACTTTCTGGAATGACAATAGTAATACTGAAAAGATTTTCTAAAACTCAGTTACAGTAACAAATCTGACAACTTACACTTTTTATCTACATGTTTTGTTTTCTTTTGCTTTGTTTTGTTTTGCTTTATTTTCAGACTGGTCTTCTTTTAACTCTTTCCGTCATCTCCAGAGGATAAATATTTTCCCCAGATATTATCTTCAACTGATGGTCTAAGTGATGAGTGCATTGCAAGCTTACACTCATATACATATTCATTCAAGAGGTTAACCCAGCAGGAGTGCAACCACCAGTTTTGGCAATCATCTACTGTACATTATAATACTTTGAAAATAGAAGAGCTGGATAATAACACATGTTCCCATAGTAGTTCATCAATGCCATTACTTAGTAATGTGTGGGAAATTGCCATCAACCACAAAGAAGTAAAGATTATTGTTCCAATGACTATTACCAATAGATACTTAAAAATGTTTAATACAAAAATGCTGGAGTACTCTCATAACTTGCTTTAGAAAAAACTTAAAAAGAAAATGTTTTCTTGGGAGGAAGATGAGTGGGGTTCTTTGTTTGTTTTTTGATTTTTTTTAATAGTTTGTTTTACAGCTTTTTTTTTTTTTTTTTTTTTTTCTGTTTCCTTGCTCGCTTGATCATTCATTTTGGTTTTCTATATTTTTTTGTTTGTATTTTACATAATAATTTCTGATGCTTAATGTAACTTCACAGATTACAAAGTAGTATCTTGCAGACCTGGACAGGCTGTCACAGTCAAATCAACATCTCTGTATCAAAGTAATATATTTTTTTATATTAAATTTAAAAAAAATCACATATTTAGACTGTTGCAGTTTAAACACTGCCTGAACAAGAGTTTTTCCATCATTAGCATGCAAGGCCATGTGGTCTTCTGCACCTTGTGCACCTAGCTTTCTTTGATCAAAGTATTATTTTACAAGACAAGAATATCTCCTAAGACTGGACAACCAGACTGGAAAAGCTCAAGTTAGTTGTCTACAGTGGGATTTTATACTATCAAAAGTAATTCTAAGTGTCTGGAAGCTTTGGATAGAGGAAATTAATAACAGTTGTCTGGAATTTAAACATGAGATAGGAACAATAAAGAACAATCTGAGTATGACACAGCATACCTCCATGTCCTATTGGCAAATTAAATTGTTTAATACTGTTTTCTTGATTTACAATGAATAAATCTGGGGCAAGTTAAGTTAGTGAAAGCATTAGATTTTAATAATTTGGTTATGGATTTGCATTATCCAAAATAATGCTACGTATGACTATTACAATAGATATTTTTTAGTTGAACTTCTGTCTTTCTCTTTGCATTTAAATAAAAAGGGCCTGTGTTTTTGCAGGAGAAAGAATTCTGTTTTTTCTTCAATCTTAATTCAATATTACAAATATGTAATTTGTATCCTCATGAGAAGAGTAAATCAGTCTCTGAATAGCCTACAATTATCTGTTAATATTTTTATTTATATAACAACTATAAAATCTAGTATTAATCTTAGACAACCATATCAGCATAAAAAGTATAACATATTCCTTTTATTATTTCCAAAAAGATCTTTTTCCTGAAAAGTGTGAATTTTATTTATAATATATGTGAATATTTGCATATGTAGAGACATAAAGCTGTACACATAGCTTATATTTATTAATTTATTTCTTCAAATCATATTTGCAGATGAAAATGAAATAGACTGGAAAAAAACTGAGGTTTTGAAACTCTGGGTTTCAAAAACAAAATCCTTGATGATTTAGGAATGCTTTAACTCCTTATTACCAGAAAGTTGCACACTTGTCATCCTTTTCTCAAGTCCCACGACATTTTTTTTAACAAGATAATTACAGCATAGGGTGCAGAGATATGCTAGTGTTACCATTTGCAAAGTTGCAATTAAGTCTGAGTTAACCTGTCCTTATAATCTTTTCATCTCCTTTTTTTTTTTTCTCATTTCATCTCACTGGATTGGAAAGAATCCTGCTGATTCCCAGCCCTAATATTATCTATTTGACTTGATTTTTATTTTTATTAATTAAACTTATATATATTATAAATGCACAAACTGCCTACTATCTACCCCTTTCTCTGACAATACGCTCTTTGGACCAGATGACCCTTGAGGTCCCTTCCAACCTTGTGCTCTGTGATTCTATGATCCTTCCACTGTCCTGGCACCTAACGATGGGGTGCAGAGGTAGTGCCTTTAGTCTGTGTTCATGGGGACGTATTCAGGGGAGTCATCAGCATCGCAAGTGCTCTGCTGGAGATATTATGCTGACAGTTTCATTCTCTTCCCTTTGGATCTATTTTTCTGTGTTTACTGATGAGCTTAAAACCTTGTTCTTTCTTCACTGCTCTGCATCTAAATTTACTATGGTGTGTTTCACATATGTTGGATACTGGTTCTTCGTTCTCCATGTTCCCTTCTCCAAACTGGTTTTACTCGGCTCCCAAGCCTTTACAACTTTGATGGCTAAATGACAACTTGTTTATAGGGATCCTCTATATCAAGCACTGCCAGTGTTTTCAAGGTCTCTGAGATCATCCTACACTTTTAAACCTCCATTCTACATTTTATTCCAGGATCACACACAGTTCATTCTACACTGAATGTAACTTTATGCATATCCATGTATGCATACAAGTATATGCATACCTAAATAAAAATAACAATTAGCAGTAGTTCTCAGTGTAGAATGAACTGTCTGTGACCCTAGATAAATAAACACACATATATACCTATATATGTATGTATGCATATCCCAATATTATATCAGTTATATCAAATAAAGTAAAAACTAAAATAAAATAAGCAATAGTCACCTGGTAATTCAATGACTGCTATTACAAGCTACAAAAATCTCCAAGGAACACTAACCTGGAGTAAGCCTGCGGTCCTGGGGCCTGCTATAAGCAGTGCCAACATCTTATTTCCTGAGGCTACAAGGACACAAAAACCTACCTGTAATCTCTATTCTTTCCAAAAAGGTTTGGGTTTGTGGTTTTTTTTTCTTGTTGTTTTTTTGTTTGTTTGTTTGTTTGTTTGTTTTGTTTTTGTTTTTGTTTTTTTTTTCAATTTCAGGACACCTAAAAATGATTATCTTTTCTTAATTTAATATTGTATCAAGCACCCTGTTTGGAACATGCCCAGATTCATAATCATAGACATTTAGGCTGTATCTTTGGTAGGCTGTTGTCTCTGTGACACATGAGGAATCACTGTGGATAAATCTGTCTGGATTTCCTATTCTCTTTTCTTCTAAAGGAAAAAAGTTATCAACTTTTTTTTTTTTTTTTTAATCTCCTTTTGTTGACTTATTGTCAGGTATAACTGACCGTGCTCCATAATAGCATGTACACATATGTTTAGAAAGCTGAACTTCAATAGGTAAGCACTATCAGATCTGTTGGAGAGTTTATCTGCAGTTTCCCATAACATCTGACAAATGAAAAATGTGATATAAAGTTTTAAAACTCACAAATCTATATGGACTTCAGTTACAAAGCTAGAAATTTATGTTACTGAAACATCTCTTAGACTCAGCTGAACAAGTAAAGCACAACAAGTTTCAAGCTGTGGTAGCAAGCTGCTGCTGCTACTTTGTTCACTTTTATGGTTAGAGGACATCGAAGCTGTAATTGAGAAAACACCTCGTCCTCATTTTAATGAGGAAGTCATCAGATTGGATAAACTGAATGTGAATATCAGATGTGCTCACACACATAGAGAGTAGAAAATTATTTTGGTTAATTTTCTGTTTACATATCTTTAATTAAAATGCCATCTTTGCAAGACAAATGCTGAACATAATCCTGGGATTATGGGCTACTGATTCTTAGACTTGATTCTTAATCTGTTTCCTTTATTTATTAAAGAGAAATCTTGATCTGTTACTTTGTGACCTAGTAGTTGTTTATTTCAGTAAGATGTTTTTGCTTCTCTAGAATCATAAAAAATAAAATTAATTTCTTTTTTTGTCTGAAAGAAGGCAAAGAGGTGGATGTAATATATTTTTCCAGATAAGAAGCCTTACAATAATTTCTTATTTGACATTTCCATAAGCAAATAACTAAAATACAGTCTAGATGATGATATAATAGAAGGAGACATGCAATTAACTGAGAAACCTCTATTCAAAGTGTAAGCAGCAGTTATAGGATATAGATGGATTTCTACAGGGATCAGTTTTGGGCCAGGTAAATTTGGTATTGAAATTACTAATGTGGAAGGACGGATAATGCTAAACATTGAAAGGTTATAAGAACTTCAGAAGACATGACAGGAGATTATCATCACACTGAAAATTTAAGAAATTTCTCAAATAAATAATATGCAAATTAATAATTGTTACTGCAAATATCCAGAGGACAAGATTCTAGGTTAAAACAAACAAACAAACAAAACTTACTTATCAACATAAAGCTCCCAGCTGTGCCATTATTCTGGACAATTTTACATTAAAAAAAAACAAACAAACAAACAAAAAACAAACAAACAAAAAAAAAAAAGAAAAAAGAAATTAAGCAGTTAGAGTAAGTCCCAAATAAATGAAATAATAATGATTTACAAGTCGAAAAAAAAATGGTGTATAATAATGGAGGACCTAAATTAGTTTAGTCCAAAGAAGACTACAGAAATATGTGACAGAAGTCTTTGTGTGTGTAAAAAGGAGAAAAAAACAAAAACAAAAAAAACTCAACAAAAATCAAACAAACAAAACCCAACAGACAAAACATTTTGCTACATCTACTAGGAATAAAATAAGAAACAATGTGGTTTTGTCCAGTAAAATGGTTCTAAGATACTAACATCATTGAAAAATAAAGACAATTTTGTCTATCAAGGATTTATCAGAAAGATTTTCTTGACAAATATGTAAGTATTTCATTTTCTATAACTAGAAAATACTTTTGGTTATTTTCCAGCTATTACCTCCTAACAAGCTGCAACCATATTCCACACAAAAAACAAATACAGATTTTAAAGATTTCTAGGTATGGATTACAACATTTTTTATTTTATGTCTCTAAAAATAGAGACATCCAGATATTCGTTTCCATCAAATGATATATATTTTTGAAGTTTTTTTCTTTCTTAAAAAAGTAAATAATAATGCTACATCTTAAATTGCACAGTGTGCTGGTTTTGACTGGGAAAGAGTTAATTTTCTTCATAGTAGCTAGTATGGGCTATGTTTTGGATTTGTGCTGAAAACAGTCCTGATAACACAGGGATGTTTTTGTTACTGCTGAGCAGTGCTTACACAGAGCCAAGACCTTTTCTGCTTCTCACCCCACCCCACCAGCGAGGAGGCTGGGGGTGCACAAGGAGTTTGGAGGGGACACAGCAGGGACAGCTGACCTCAGCTGACCCAAGGGATATCTCATACCATATGATGTCATACTGAGCCTATAAAGCTGGGGGAAGAAGAAGAAGGGGAGGGACATTCAGAGTGATGGTATTTGTCTTCCCAAGAAACCGTTACGCGTGATGGAGCCCTGCTTTCGTGGAGATGGCTGAACACCTGCCTGCCCATGGGAAGTGGTGAATGAATTCCTTGTCTTGCTTTGCTTGCATGTGCAGCTCTTGCTTTACTTATTAAACAGTCTTTATCTCAACCCATGAGTCTTCTCACTTTTACTCTCCTGATTCTCTCCCCTATCCCACAGGAGGGAGAGTGAGCAAGCGGCTGTGTGGGGCTTAGTTGCCAGCTGGGGTTAAACCATGACACATAGATTTCATGACCTCATGATTTTCTATAACAATGTAAATTTCAAGAAACATTTGCAAATTACAGGATATGTCTTTACTGATATATTGACTGTGTATTCATTCCTTTCACAGAATAATCAGTTGCATACAAATAAAAAAAATTGTGGACCTACATTTCTATTTGTATGTATAATAGTTGGTCTGCATTCGCTAGCTTATGAGAGAAGACCTTGTACACGGTTAGGAAAAATTAGCTTGTAATGGCAATGCTAGCTGCAGCAGGGCTAGCTTAATGCAAGATTAAAGTTTAAATCTGTTCAATAAAATTCATTCCGCATAAAGGGAAAAATTACTTGAATTCCAACCAACTTTTAAAGTTTCATCAACGAACTCAGGAAGGAAATATTTTCTCAAATATAAATGCTAAATAACAAGGTGCACAAAGATATTGACTGTTGAGTTTTAAAATCTCCAGATAAAATACAATCTTGACTGAATTATTTTTTTATGGCAAAGGACTCATCTTTTCTACAAAAACTGAAGTTAGAATACATATTAGTAAAAGGCAGTATCTCTCTTTAAGTTAGGAAGTATTTTGATTGCAGTAAACTTAAAGTTACATAGTTAATGTTTAAAAATAAATAGTTCAATGTTAGTGCTTTTAATCAATCATATAGAAATAGTTTTTGAAATGTAGTGACATCAAGGTTTTTTATTACTATAACTAATACTTATATAACTGAAATATTTTCTGTCTTTAAAAACAAACCTTATCTCTTTAAACTGTAACTTCCTCCTGAATTAACACAGTACTTTTTTCTTTATTTACATTAAATTCAACAGATGTTATTGAGTTGATTTCATTTTTTATATAAGATGATGACAATACAATTAAGATTTTTTTCAAAACTGTAATTGTAAAATTGACCTTATTAAAATTCCACTTCCTCCATAATTAAAAAAAAACTAATTACTTGTAGTAATTGGACCAGAAATGACATTTTCAGTTCATTAATATTCAACAAATTGTTTTTGAAGACGTTCTTGCATGGTTAGTAGTGAGTCTTCAGCATTTCTGTTCATTTCTTATTTAAAAGTCATCTGGAATAATAGTTTGCATTTTAATAAGACAAGTCTTTATGAATTGACTTTATTTATAAGGTTTTTAATTGCTAATTAATGTGTGAAAATATCTGTCTCCTGTAATATTTGTAACACATGAAGTGAAAGGTGAATGTAGTAGAACAACAATTCGCACATGCTGCATCACTCTAAATAAGCATGAAAGATACAATATTTCCCATCCATGAATTTTCATTATTCTTTCTAGAAATGTCAAAAACAGGCTTAATATGTCACGGTACTGTGCACCTGAATAAAGAAGTCAATTTATCTAACATCACAAAGTAGAGGCAAATCAAAATAATGATGTATGAACAATTTTATTAACCAGCAAAATACAACTAAGATCATTTCAAGGTGTATACTGTTTAGATTATTTGATGTAATCACATTTGGATTGATATCTTATATACACTCTAATTCTCTTCATAGAACTTTGACTATATGTGTCTCTATTTATAACCTTGAAGTGTAATTCCTCTGATGTCCCTGGAACAGTCAGAACTCAGACAAGCTCAGTCAGAGCTATGAAAGATTTCTTTTCTGATAAACCTGAACTATGAGGTGGAGTGATCACTTTTAAGGGTAAGTGTCAAATTGCCAATAAAAACTGTCAGATGAAGTCAAATGTGAAGTCATTTTGAGTGACATGTGGATCAGAAGTTGAACTGAAATGATTGCACACTTTCTTATTGTCAGGCAAAGAATCTTCATGTGATTTTGGTGTTTATATTTCCATAATTAGATATAAATTTTGGATAACTCTGTTTCTGTTTCTTACATTTCGATATCTTCAGGCATTGTATTTAACCTGCATGTATCAGCAGTTTAAATTCAGCTGCCTGTGAAACTGTAGCTATTTCAGGAATTTCTGGATCTTCCAAAGTTAGATTGTATCAGAGAGAGAATTTTGAGGATGACAATATTGCACTGGAGGCCATTTTTTTAATGTATCCTTCAGAATCACCTCCAACCCCTTTTTTTTNCCAGGGAGTCTTTACTCTTAGAATGTTTCTGTCAAGCATTTTCAATTCCACTTGATACTTTTCCAGGCAAAAAATAGATAAACTCAGTAGATATACAAAAGGTTTTGATCTGGAGGAATCAATGTTATATAGAACCTATTACTCCAATTAAAACATCACCAACATTTAGCTGAATTTCTTAGGCAGTAATTTCTAGTTCAGCCTGAAGTCTCATACAAACAGAAGCGGAGAGAGTTGACAGCATCCAGGACTAACCAACAGACATTCTGCAATTGAAAGAGAGATTTGGGGCTTGGCTATTCTAGGTTCTTAGCTTTCAATATAATAGACATTTATCAGAACTCAAATTCCAAGTGTGGTGATGTCCAGAGTACACACACACCTTGCTGGAGGGATCCCAATTATTCTTCAAGGCTCCTGTTCTTTGCAGAGGGAATGTGCTACTTCCTATGCTCACAAGCCCACTCCCATAGAAGTATTTTGAGTCTGCAGATGATTCAGTTCCTGTTTTAGCGGGTTACTCTATCTGCTAGAGATTCCTGGCTGCAAATCAACGCCAGTAGCTTTCGGCAGAATATCAGAAAACGAGATGTAAACATCACCCTTCCACCTTTGAGATTAATGCCCTGTGAAACAGAGAAGTGTCTGTTCATGCAACCAGCATCCTCTTGTTCAGGGAGGAATTCATATACAGCCACTAAAACTGAAGTTCTCAGAAATTTCAGTACGTGACATGCACAGATTTAAATGAGAATGAAAAACCTAGATAGTGACTACACTCAGATTTTGAAAATCTGACCATAATTTGTTTCATTATTATATACAATTTCCTGACTGTATCTATTTAACATTCATGGTAGTTTTAAAAAGCTCTTAGGTAAACAGATGTCATCACTACCTTTTGAAAGGTTTCTATTGTTTCCAAAAAGCTGAAAAGTCCTTGTGTTTCAAACTTCTGGTGTACACACAGCTACCCTTCTTTACAAGCTTATTAATATAATCAGCTCATTCTCTGCTTTCGTAAGTGAAATATCCTGGGGATATTTATTAGAATATTCAAACTGATTTGTACACAGGTATAGTAAAATAAATAAATAAATAAATAAATAAATAAAATAAAATATATATAACTTCCTTAGCTCTATAGTCACATAATGGGTCTAAAATGCTAATCCTGGCATGCAACAACATAATTACTTCTATCACAGTTTTGAAATAATAGTGATTTTTTTCCACACAGTTAATTTCCACAGCAATCAATTAAATTAATGATGCTGTAATTTATGTATAAGGTATATATTTAAAAATTTGGAACTGCATGCTATTTGAATAACATGCAGAAGCAGCCCGTATATATTGTATACATCATATTTGTTGCCAAGAAAAACAAACAAACAAACAAACAAAAAAGATTAATCTACAGTGGCCTTCATACTCTATCAGAACAAAGTGGGTAGATTTCATAGTCTTCATACTGTAATATTTATATGATATTTAGAACCACATTTACAAAAGGAACATATACTAGCATTTTGGAAAAGAAGTCTTATGACAATAATGTAAAATTGTTGGGAAACTAAACAATTAGACGCTGTGTCCTAGGAGCACTATTCAGTGGAATGAATATGAAAAATTATGAACCATGGAAATTATTATTTTCTCCCTTAATCCAATAAAATAAGAGTGGTGGACTAAATCTTTGAAGATTTTGAAGGCATAGTAGGAAGCCATAGTTTCTCTCCTTATATTTTTATGAAATGCTCTGCAATTTTCAATTATTTTATTGAAATCAGATGTCATTGAATTTTCTGTTTATTTTAAAATATGTAAACACAATATGTCTTACCCCAAAGGCTAAGGCTTGCAAGATTTCTAATGCCTGTGACATTAAAGTGCCTGAGGAGAGGCTTATTTACTATGTTTATAAAGGTTTCAAACAAATTAATAATAATAATAGCAGTAAAGGTTATTCTATGTCTGAAGATGCCTGACATTCTACTAAGAAGCTGGAATGAAAGCTGTCCTGTGCAAACCATGTGCCAAGCAAGAATCCAACTGCCCTTCATGACTGAAGATGTGTGACTTACTGCAGCAGACCTTCAGAATGGTGTTACATTGCTTTTTTATCACTGTCTTCATAGATGCTTCTTTTTGTGCCACAACATTCTTTGAATCACTTCCAAAGAACTTGGTAAGTGGGTTTAGTCCATTAGCTCAGATTTACGCCCACTTCTCTTTCTTAACTCATTTTTTTGTTCATCAAAGGCAATCACAAGCAGATTTTATTCTGGCCAGTCTACTGTGACTTCTTTTAAAATTCTGCACTGTTGCAGAGTAGTTGCAACTCTACATTCTTATCCATTTCTACTTTGTCATGATTTATTTACTTTTTCCCCATAACATTTCCATTCTGCAACCCCTGGCCCCAGTTATATGTAGATTTTTTTGGTAATGCCAGATAATCCCTTTGTTTCTTCTTGTGGAGGTTTCCATTAACCAAAAGATTGCTGACGGGAAACTTATACCTGCCAATACCACGCTAACTTGCATGGTGGTGGTCTGCTCTCCATACAGCCTTGGAAACAGAGCATGCACCCCTCTGTGCTTTTGTCTACTGTTCTACAGTGTAAGTATGTTTTATGAATCCATCCCTTTCTGTTGACAGCTGATCTTCAGACACAGTAGGAGGTCCAGTAAGATTGTCTGAAATAAAACCTCAACTCACTGTAGCAAATATTTATAACTGATCTGCTTCTCAAAGTCAGGGAAGCTAAGTACAGCATACAACTGATTTAAGCATATAGAGTGGGTTTTTTTTCACTATGATATAATTACAATTTACCATATAAATTAATCTGTTTTTTAGATCTTGAAGTATCTAAATTATTTGCCCATTTCTGTTACATTTTCCTACAAACTTCACTGTAACTGCCCATGGTACAGTACTATGAACTGCACAAACATAACTACTTTATTAGCTTTCTCCAATAAGGAGGTGAATAGAAATAGCACATACTGACCCATAACTGAATGTAAGAGATCTACTGAAACTGATTAGGCTTTCAGAGTCATGCACGGGCAGCCATGCTCATACATCTCAACCATGCTGTAAGTGCACATCTTCCATAATACTGACTTGCAGATTTAGCAGTCATGTCCTAGGTCAAAGAATATACTCATGACAGAGCAACCTGAAAGTGCCTGGCTGAATAATAATAATTACAATTAATAAAATAATTTGCACAAGGGATGGCTGATGGCATTGCCAATCTTTCAAAATATGTTGTGGTTGATAATGATTGCTTAGGTCAGCAAATCATCTTCATCATTTAAATTAATACTTTAACTTAATTTGAAATGCAAACTCAAACACAAAGCATGGGACCAGATCCCAGGCTGCAGCAAACTATTATGCATTGACTAACTTTACCACTTAGTAGGAAGCCCAATTACTACATTAGAAATGTCAGTCTTCATATAAACACACAAATGAACAAGAAAACAAACTTTGAGTTTCTTTTTTGGGGTGGGTATCTTTTTTTTATTTTTTTGTTAGTGGTTTTTGTTTTGTTTTGTTTTGTTTTTTTATTTTTCCTGGGAAAGTATAAAACATAGACCTTAACTGTAAACCAGACAACATTGAAAATGTTCTGGTACTCACTGGGGAAAAGAAAATTATGCTGCTTTCTACCTTGAAAAGTCACATTTGAAATAATCTTAAACCATGACTACCTTTATCCTGATTTTGGTACATTGTGAACAGTAGTTACCCTTTACCACCATTTAGGCAGTTAGGGTACA
Organism: Aramus guarauna; assembly: GCA_013400195.1. Classification (NCBI taxonomy): domain Eukaryota; kingdom Metazoa; phylum Chordata; class Aves; order Gruiformes; family Aramidae; genus Aramus; species Aramus guarauna. The sequence goes on from VXBL01008716.1 coordinate 56,716, forward strand.
ATGGGATTTGTATAAACCATGGCAACCTGTAATGGCCAAAGTGTTTCAGATACTGAGGTCCTATTTTTGTCCCTGATTACAATATGTACTTCCTGTTCCTTTATGTTCTTTTAATGGATTTGTGATACTTAACTTTAGATATCTAAAATTCTGATGTCTACATATGAAGTAGTTGTTTTTTAGATCCTTTACTTGTTAATGGAAGAAAATAGGCATTATTCATCACACTATTTATCTGACCTTTTTTTAAATGTCTACTTCAGGGTAAGATGAGTCATTCCTGAAACTTTATTGACTGAATCTTGACTGATTGCAGTGGGACTCTGAGGTAAGAAGGTTAGATGTAGATATCCAAATTTAAGTGAACGTAATCCACCCATATTAATCTCCCACAGCTTGTCAGATAGATCATCTATATATATGCCTTTCTTGCTATATGTGTGTACCAGGGTGGACTCAGAAAGCAGTTGCACTCTAAGTCTCTTCCTCTCTCTTTCTGTAAATACACTTGAACAGTCATAAACTTTTCTTTAGTTAATTCTTTACTTTTATTTCCCCTCTGTAGTATCCAATGGGAAAGCCTTGAAGATATAGACAACTGTTTAGTTTAAAAGGTTAAAAAAGAAAAAGAAAAAGAAAAAGTCACATTATGCTACACTTCCATTAGACTATGTTTTAATCGATAGGTTAAAGGCTAATAAGCAATCTAAATCTAAATCTTTTTGCATTCATACAATATACTAGAAATGTTCTGTTAATGTAAATATTAAGAATAATTCCTCTACTTCTACACTTCAAGCAAGCATTCTAGAGGAATAAGCTTCCTTTCTGCAACAGACCTAAACTGTCTTATTTTACAACATATCTCATAAGAAATGAATTATGTAAAGAAGATACATGGTATTCAGAGGCATTTTTATTAGCATTTATATAAAAGTTTCCTATAGTTTGGGATTTTCTATAGAGCTGCCATTTATCTTTGAATTTATGTCTGACCAAATGGGCACAGTAAATTAAATTCTTCTAAAAATACATAAATCAGAATAATTTGCTTTGTTGGCAGCATAAACAAAATTGCCTCCATATCTGAAGAATCTGATAGATTAGTAGCTTATAAGTATTCTTTATTTCTTTATTTCTAACTCACAAAATTATATTTAGCAGTCACATATGTTTGCCTTCTTCATGTTGAGAACTTGTACTCTCACAGAACTTCATGGTAAAACTCCTCTTAGCTTTGTATTTTGCATGTAATATGAGAGATTCTTTCATTTATGATCTCACAAATGTCAAGTGTCTGCTTTTTGCCTAACTTATTACTGAGAGGACCAGATTTACATTAGAAACTCTTCTTTCATGTGTATCAACACATTTTACTCAGTTACTCACACTCCACGCAAATAGAGTTATTGAGCTTGTGCCCTAGCTGCAGAGTGCCAAAGGAAGGTTATGTCACCAAACTCTGCTTTACTGAATGTGTCAGAATGAGTTGTCAGTCACTGCAGATGTTCTGAGATCTTCCAGCACCTTCATGCCTAGTGTCACAATCAATGAACTGTCAAGGTTAACATTTATATTGTCATTGCTGGGTTCCAAATTAACAGGCACATATGGCATTTCACATTGCTCAGAGCAATAGTTACAGATTTAGGAATGTTCAAATACCAGTAGCAGCATTATTACTGGCTACTTATAGGTTCAGAACTTTTGTTGCAAACAATATCTATAAAAGGCTCTTTTTTCTAAAAAAAAAAAAAAAAAANGAATTTTGGTTGCTTCTTGGTGTTTTTTTTGTAAAAAAAAAAAAAAAAAAAAAAAAAAGTTAAGTTTCTGAAGCTCTGGTTTCAGCTTCAAAGTTTCTGTTTGCATCAGTTGTGCCAGATCCCTGAATAAAAGGGCAATTTTTATTATCCAGAAAAAAAATCATCCACAGATTTTTGTCTAGTAAGTAACACGTAACCCTTTCAGTGGTAGCTTATTTTTTATTCTGATCTGCACTTTTTAACACTTTTACTGTTCCAAATCTCTCCCCCATTCCTCCAGGCAGGAGGAGGGAGGGAGGGAGAGAGACACTGTGTGGTGCTTAGTTGCTGGCTGGGGTTAAAATGTAACATTATAATAACCCTTTTCGTGAGAGGTTATTTTTTTATTCTGACCTGTACCTACACTTGCCAATTAAAGACATCTCACCATGACTCAGACCTTGAAATACGTGTAAGTAGTTTTGATTCAAATGGAATTTCTATTTTTTATAGAAATTAAGAGCAGGACTTTTGAGGATCTGGTTTCACATTCTTTGGTAATTTAATTATAATACTCATGCAACAATATAAGGCTAAACAATACTGGGGAAAAGGAAATTAAGTGTTTTGATACTTAAAACACTTAGTGGTTTAAATTCTGGTTTATAGGGAGAGCTTCATAATTGCTATCTATCTTTAGTCTAATCTCTTGATCTTCTTGCATAGACAGTCCTTCTAGGTTGTGATTCAGAGCAATTTAGATTTCAGTTCTGAATCACCTCATAGAGGAATCTACCTGAACAGAAATAGGCTACAGAGTGATTATTTACTACAGACTATTGACTTTCGAGTCATTGGAGAGTAAAGGTTGTGAATGTTTCCCAACTGTTCATTTCTTTCCAACATTTGAAAATAGACAATGATCTTTAGTCACTAGGATGAGTCAAAAAACTTGTTTAAGAATGTGAAACACAGTGTGCTTTCACATTGCTGATTTGTCCAATGTTAGATTTTACTACTTTTATTTGTAATGAATAGATTCATACATCTTAAGTAGCCGCACTAAAATGAAGCAATAGTACCAGAGTAGTAGAATCTGTCCTTGGCCAAAAAGCAATTTCTAAAACTTGAGTAGCTGCACAGCTTTTCATGGAAAATTTAGGGCAAAGAAATATGTTCTAATTAGAATCAATTTTGGTTTCATAGCAAAATATATGAATCCTTCACCCTTCCCCTCCCTGCAGTCAGATCATTTACTGAAAACAAACTCCTTCTGTTCCTTAGGAATTCATCTATGCCTTATTCTGAATCCTCTGTTTGAAGAATCACAATAATGTCCCCAATTGTCATGTCACAGATACAGGATTATTAATTTCAAGTGGGAGATAAATAGGAGGAGCAGATCAGCTCCAAAGGAGCAAAGATCCCATATTCTTGTAAATGTTCTTAGAAGCAAAGTAAAACTGCAACAAGTGAAAAGTTTCAAAATATATATGTCAACAAGTTTGTCAAAGCATTTAATGAAACATCAACATATCTTATTAAAAAAAGTAGCAGAGAGATTTTAAGAATGGGGAGTTGTACTTTGGGACCTTATATTCCTGTAGAAGGGTTTACAAAGAATGGTGTTTTGCAAGAATTCTGAAAGACTAAACCAAATATTTTCCTAGACATGGGAGACACTGTCTTTTGAATGCCATTTGGAGTACAGACATCTCTTTTTTCTGGAGTAAATTAGTTTACAGCCCAGTGAGGGAGTATTCTTATATATGCTCACTACGTAGTGAATAAGGGACAAGAATAAGCACTATTTTGTTAAGCTATATACAAACACAGGACTTGTCAGGACTCCTTCATACTTGTACTGTGAACACAGAGACAAGGAAAGGAAAGTAATCTCTGAACTGGCATCTGAATGGATTGAAGGTTGATACACTTGCTCTGAGCAAATACCAAATCGGTATATATTTACATGAGTGTAGCTCTGTCAACACAATTGCACCTGTTTAATCATACGCTGTTGTCTTTCTGTGGAGTTGCTTTCACCTACAGTACAGTTTTACTTAGACCACTGTTTTCCTAGGGAAGTCTTCACCATACTTCATTTTTAAATGTAAATATAATCTGAGAGATAACATCAGAAATCAAAGTGGACAATCCAGGTAAAGGAATAGTAGGAGAACATTCCATATGTGTCAGAAAGCTATTTCCTGTGCCAAAGTGAAAGAACTGAAAGTTTTCTTCCTCTTGCCACACATCACATTTGTTCATACTTACCTGTTTTCAAATGGAATTGGAGGTGACAGAAGTTTGCTTTTCCAGATTTGGACATTTTTAATGGCGAGGTTTTTTTCAACTTTATTTAGAAGAGACAGTATGGTATTCCTGACATCTTCACTGAAAAGCTGTGAGATAATGATAGATAGCTTTCCTAATAAGGAAGAACTTTACTTCCTTTACTTACCTTTTTTTTACCCAGTCTAATAAGCTGCATAATATAAAATTAGCACAACTTTCAACCATTAGTTCTTATTGAACATGATTAATTATTCCTGCTTTGGTTTCCTTACAGATGGAGGCATAACAATATCAGGGAGGGACTAAAGGAAGAGAAAGAAATTGAAAGTAGATTATTTATTTTCAGCACCATTCTAGATTATACTTTTTTCCATCAGGTTGGCTGATAACATGGAGAAATGTCACTGAGGATCATCGTATCCATATCTTCCAATTCCCAATTTTTAGTAAGTCCCATTTTTTTTTTTCCTGTTAAAAAACTTAGTTGTCATGTAATTAAAAATAAGTATCTGGTGTGTCTCATGACTAAATAAATAAAAATAAAATCTCCTTTCAAACCCCAGTTACTAGCTACATGAGAAAACTGATCCCATGAAAAATATATTAGTTTAATGTTTCCCATCCAACCTGCTGCTTCCAGTAGGAATTCTAGCAGGTCAGTGAATACAGGTACTCAAAATAATCTGAGACCTCACTGATTCACTATGCAATGGAATGATTACAAGGTAAGTGAAGTATTTGTCGAAAAATATTAAATACTGCACACAAGAAGCACCTGTGAAGACAGAAATCTTTTCTCTACTTTATCCTAAGTAAACCTGAATTCTGTAGTGCCCCTCTGCCATAAAATTCAAGATATCTAAAAATATTTAGTGAAGATAATTTGTCTCTCATGTAACTCATTCTGTTATCTATAGTGTGTTGTGCATTTCTTTATGACATCCTTCAAGTTCACTCAAGCATCTTTTTGACCTTAGATTTTCAAAAGTAATTTGTTTTGTATAACATCAGTTTTGATGTAATGCATTAAAAAGACCTGACAATTAGACACCTTTGGTTTCAGTAAGAAGATATGTCCTCTGTTTCAACTGAATGACCTCAAAATCTCTCATTAATCAAAAATGAACACATCATATATCTGAGCTAAGAATTTATTGTTAGTATAATTAATGTTTTAACAGTCAAATAGTCCAAATTATCTAATTAATACCATCATTAATAATCACAACAAGCTCAGCCCACCCATGGCCACAGTGAGCCCAGACCAGCACTGACACCTTGCTCTGTCAGGTTGATGCAGACCCTGTGGCCTTTTAGGATAAATGTTAAAGACCATATTTACTGGGTTATATACATATAGAAATAATTCCATTGTATTTATGTGGCACTGTGCTCAAGGTAATTAATTTTATATTACTTTAATGTTTCAAGCCAATCTTTCCACACAGTACAGTTCTAAGCCTGTAGCCATCTCTTTTTGCATGATGTAGGCGTGTCCTTTACTTGGATAACAGGCAAATGAAGTGTCCTGCTGTCCTGGAAATAGGCCCAAACTTTGATAAACATGAAATCTTTTACAATTACATACACATGATGCATATATATGTAGCTTCTAATTTTAAGAGTTAAAAAAATTATATGCTTGATACATTATATTTTACACTCACTTCCTCCCCTCTTCTAGTTTAGTGAAGGTAAAATAACCCTTAGCAGTGATTTATAATATTTGCCATAAAAAGGAGGGTATAACATAATGGTAAGGAGGAGGCTTTTGACTGGCCTTGCAGCAGGTGCTTTGCTCACGTCGTAGGCATGTATTAGCACTTCCACACAGTGTCTCCACCATCATTATACTTACATCCCACACTCTGCAATGCCAGATATTTATCACTCATTTTCTTTAAGTTTGAAGTTGTAAGGGGGGAAAATCATGTTTAAAAAAGAAGTAATTTAAAAATGAGAGATTCAAGCATATTAGTGTAGTAGGTCTTGTATTTCCTGGATTAGTGTTTAAATCTCTGTGCAGTCATATGAAAGGTAGCTGTTTCACTGTTTGAGAGAACTTACTGACAGGTCAGAAACAGACATGATCAGAACAAGTCAGCATGGAACTTAGAGTTCAGATCCATTTATATCAACAAGTAATTTCTGGCTACTATGATATCTACCTCTTTACCTCTGTCGTCTGCCTTATGCCACGGCTAGTCTTTATCATGCCTTTACCTAAGAGGTTTTAATGTATAAAATAGCCAACGTGTGGAGATATACATGTATACACATATATATTTTACCAATTTTGTGTGGCAAATCAGCTCACCACAGGATCTTATGAGGTCCAGAGACAACCCAAGGTAGGTGAAGAAAAATGTGTATGGGGAAAAGGGAAGCAAATTAGAGAGGAATTGTTGCAGCTTGTCCTGCTGTGAAACTGCAGGCTTATGCAGCATTCTGCCTAGGTTTTGAATTCCAAGCTAGAAGAGACTAAGATGCAATTTATTTTTCCTTTTTCCTCTTCTTCCTCTTTTTTTCTTGCTCTAAAATTTATGTGGGACTGATAAAGCCCAGTATGTATGAATGGTTGTTCAGATTTCTAATAGTCATTTAGTTCAAACTTTATTTTTGACAGTCTTTATATGATATTGTATGAGTATTATTTCTGTGATAATAAATATCAGAGAGACTGGTCTTTGAAGATGATCTGTATTAATGTGTGAAGATTTGTTAGAAAACCAAACCAGTTCCTCTTGTCATTCACCACTCTCCTGAAGTCTTCAGTCAATTATTCAAAGAGCAAAAATGCCATGACAAGTCTTAGTGCCTTGCAAGACTGAGTCCTTAGTGAGGCATCCAAAAATTAGATTTTTTTAGATTTTGTTTGGCTAAACTGATCAAGCAATGATGCATGCCAAATACGTTTATAAAAATCAAAGCCTATTTGTGAACAGAACTAAATAATTCAGTAACATCAATAAATAATTCAATTCGCCCCAGTTTAAAGACTGAACTACGCCCTCACCTTTTGAAGCAGTCCCACCACACTAGTACTCAGGCACAATGACAGAATCAACTTGGGCTGCTTTCCCTGGTGTTGCTTCTGAGCTATCTGATCTGCTTCAAGAAGCAGCTTTGAAGTCTTTATGACAGTTAACATCTTTCATGAGAACTTAAATGCACTTTATCTAAAATGTTGCTATTATTAACATTAATTGCATAGCTATGAAGGCCAAGTTCTACTCTCTGTTTCACTGATGCAATCCTCTAATTTTCATGGGGCTTTACAGGTAGGAGTGAGGGCAGAATTTGGTCTCTTTTGACTAAAATTATTTCCCTATCCACATACGGGAGCGTGCCACTCCCCACTAAGAATAAAAAGCATAATTAGCTAAATTTTGCTAACGCGACTTTCCTTCTTTTACGACCAACAGATGAGCTGTGACCAATCTGAATCTCTTTTGGAAAGAGGTTTCTCAATATACCTATGTATGCATAGATGTATATATGCATATATTTTATATATGTATTTATATCATACATATTGCCCTCAAAACCTACATGTAATCCTTTCTTACACTCAAAGTGTTGTTATGGATGAAGGGAGCATACTACACACGGAGGTAAGACTTTATTGTTGGTCTAATCAATATCTAGTAGTCCAGTAGTCCAAATTCTCTAATTAATACAGGAAAACATCAATAACACTCTTAAAATTGTTACATAAAAACAACCTTCCCAGTACGTGCTGCTGTTCCCTGGTGCTGTGCTTACCCATCCATGTCCCTCTGGGTCTTAAGTCAACAATCCTTCTCAAGAAGAATGGAGTTGGGAAGGCTTTTGACAAGTCATATGACATCCTGAGATCTGCTCTGGGGAAGTATGTTTATGGTATGGGTTTAGTCTAATGGTCTGCTTTGGTGTATTTTTTAATGCTTCCTTACCTATAATTGCTGCTTTCTGTCTGCTCCCAGCTGAGGTATGAGTGTGAAATGTTTCATTTTGAAATGTTTCATTTTAGGCTGTGTTCAGTGAGATAGCTCCTAAAGGTGCATACTTCAGTCATCCATTTCCTGCTTTCCCAGGAAGAATGTTTTTGAGATTAGAAACAGGACACAAATAGGAAGAAAGAAAAAAAAAAAAAGAAATTGAGGAATAACTCAACCCTGTTACTTCCTATTATTATGAAAATACAAGTAAACACATATATTTTGCACAGTATTGATAAGGGCTAAAAATCTGCACATTTCTATAAGACAAATGTCATATTTTAAGTTCTGCATGACTATCTGGAAGAGCAATAAGGATCCATGTCACATCCTAATATTTATTTGAGGCCAGAGCAGAATATATACCTGAAGGATGACAGTACACAATGGAGATGACCCATCTGCAGTAGGTATAGGCCTACTGATGGGCCTGATATTCATGGTATGTGTCCAGCAGCACAAGCTTATGGTGTCTGGTAGATTTACAAGTGAAAATGCGAGGCAGGATAATATCTGCTTAAAAATTAAGAAAAACAAAGTCATTGCAACTTAATGTCAACAGTCTAATCTCATCAACATAGGAAAAAGAAATAATCTGTTGAGAATTAATAATGTAATCTACTAAGCTGATGGAAGAGAGGAAAAGCAAGAAAACTTTGATTCCTATGTAGGTATCTTAGGACTTAACTGTAAAAATGGAAATAACATTGATTGTTCAAGGTGTTTGAACTTGATTTGTTGTCTTCTTCACCTCTTCTTGTTGAATTTGTTTCTGCATGTAGTATGGGTTTGAAAAAATTCTAATGAAAATTAGAATATTTTCTATTTTACCAATAATGGGTCAAAATATTTCAGGAATTTTATAATTCTATTATTATTCTTGTCAGGTTCAGCCTATCAAGCTGGATTTTGGTGTGCTTGATTTGGTGTACAGCCATTTAAGTGACTTTAAGCAGTATCTTCATGTGCTTCTTATAGACTATTTCAATGTATTGTTTTTAAACAATACTTACTGTTTAGAAAACATTGCCTATCGTCACAATTATTTTTTAAAGTGGTATAAAAGTTCCACAAATTTTTTCTTATTTCTACGGAGAAATCTGGGATGCTTCTGTTTTTCCGTATTTTATGGTATAAGCTATCTAAGCCAGAACAAAATTCTTTGCACATGCTTTATGCATGTTATACACAAATCTCTAAAGAAAATTTCATCAGAAGGTACAATCTGGGGAGATTCTTCTTGTAGTTTGTGTTTTACTGAATAGCACATCTATGTGATCCTGTGGTTAATATCTAATTTATTCCTTTTAATTTGGATGTATCTACTGGTGAAGACTGAGCTGATTGAATTCTTTCTCCCCTGCTGCTGAACTCTGTTAACAATCTGCTCCCCTTGTATTAAGCAAATATTCCTACCATTTAGATTAATGGGATCTTTATGGGCCATCTTTGCTTTACTTCAAAACAATAGGTACAATTCCAATTTGTTTAAATGTTTTGAGTTCTTTTCTAATCTTCAACATAAAATACAGAAAATAGATGAAGGTTGTTTTCCTGTGAGTTCTGATTGACTTCTGAGTTTTGGATAGGTTGTACTATTACTAATGGAAACAAAGGACACTGTCATTTTTCTAGCTCCAAACAGAAATTATTTAAACTACTTTTTCCACAACATTGGTAAATATCACAAAAATATTTTTAACTATTAATTTTTCTTTTTGACCCCTAAAATTCATTATAATATCTACATCAGTATATTTGCTACTTTACTGTACACAGTTACAGAATAAACAAGAAAATAAAATTTAAAAATCCCACAAAACCAAAAACAAATATGTGTTTAATGGAGGATTTTGTTATTTTACACGTGTTTAAACTAGTTTTCAATTGCAGACAACATTTACAGGGAGTGACTAATCTAACTATTCTTCCGCCAAAATTTTCAGAAGCCCTAGTCTGTCAAGAGCTCTCGAGATCTTCTGTGCACACACACTTGTATGAGAGAAAGTGTCTGTTTATATATATAAATGACACTTTTTCCCCCTTAATATGATGTATACCTATAATAAATAGTATAATAGAATACTGTGAAAAGGTTGTTGTGTCATAGTAAAATCTTTGTGGTAGATACGAGTATCAAGGAACTAGTATCTACTAGACGTTTCTACATCTAATGTAACAAAATATTGTTTCAGAAATCTCTTATAATCAAGAGGAATATCTAACCACTGAATAAAACTTTTGCTAAGTTGCAGCACACCCATCTTGTCTATCAGCCACTCCTACCAGTTTTGTATCATCTGCAAACTTGCTGTCCCAGTGTCAAGGTCTTCAATGAAGATTTCAAACAGAATTGGCCCTAGGACACACCATGAGTATTTGGCCTCCAGATGGAATTTATGTTGCTGATCACAATCCTTTGGGCCCACAATTCAACCAGTTTTCAGTCTATCTCACTGAGTACTTACCTAGTCCATATTTCACCAGTACTTATTCCTCTTGAATAGTCAAAATCCAGCCTTTCTTGCTGTCTTTTCTGTTCAACTACTTGCAAAATAACACATTCCGCATTAACTATTATTTTTCCACACAAGCTGTAAAAAACCCCACAAACCCAAACCCAAAAGAACAGGTTGTGAAGTGAATTTAAAGTTTTAAAATTTGAGTAATCTTTATTGACAGGATACAGCAAAGACTATTCATCAAGTGTTTAGTTTCCACTCTGTCACCTCACTAAAGTGAACTGCAACTGACTTCCTCATCCTGTCATTAACTACAACAGCATATCTATAATGTCCATATTTAGTTATCTTGAAAATCCAGTATGAAAATATATCATTTGATTTAAACATGATGCCTTAGAAACTATTTTTTGGCCTTAAGAATGACATAAGCCCCAGAAAACGCTACACATAATGAAGGGTACCAAAACAATAGAGGAAATTTCTGTTGCTTAAAACAAACGTATTTTACTATTTAAAGACTATCTCTGTGCACAGGTGGGAACTCAGAAACACAAAAGTACAAATCATATAATACATTCCTTTACTCAGGAGAACAAAATTGCTATTGAAGTTTTTTATGTAAAATGTTTTCTGTTATTAATGGTGCAATCTGAGTATTACCTACAGAAAATAGAGCCCCAAAATAAATAAAATGAGTAGAAATTTGAGGTAACACCCCCCCCCCCAAAAAAAAAAAAAACCCAACCAAAAACCAAAACCAAAAAACAACACAACCTATCACCAAAACTACCAATAACTCAAAATGGATAATAATCTGTTTCAAAATGGTACCAGAAATAGGATTTGCAGACTCAGCTTGGATTCATTGTACAAAATCTAGCTTTTAGAGTCAATGTTAAAACAAATGAATAGAAAACTTAACTGTGGTAATGCAGAAGTATGATATGAAGAGAAATTATTAAATACTATTGTGACATCATCTGAATATGTCTCTTGCCAAAGCAGCTAATATTAATAAGCAGTATTAGGCAGTGAGTTGGGTGATTGCATCTGTTCTTCTACCTCTGTCCAGAGAACATGAGAAATGGTAGAATAAGCACAACTCAAACACCCTTTTTTTTGTCCACAGAAGTCTGGTCCTTAGAATGTGGGTCATCACCTGTATGGCTGCCTGAGAAGATATGCATTTATTACAGACACGTTTCTTCATTTCAGGTGGGATCAGAAACTTCTCTTTGGTCATGGGGCTAGCAAAGAGGAACTCAGGGATGAGTTATGACCTCCATGACTTTTGAGATTGTGCCAACTCAGCAGATCATAAACCTAAACTTTCTTAATATAGACTAAGCATGGGAAGGAAAGACTAATTATAAATAGGTAAGAACTGGTTTTGTTTTGAAATCCATAGACTCTGTCATGAATTCCAGCTAGCATTACCTTATAAAGAAAAATATAAAAGTCTTATTTAAAAAAGAAATTAATTAAATTAATTATTAATTTATTTCTAACACTTAGGTCTGTACTTAAGTGAAGCACAATCTGGGTCTGTTTTTGAGTTTTGAGGAAACAGTGTTGAGGAAAATGCAAAAGGCTTTTACTGAAAAGTATGTTAGTGGAGACAAACTTGAGAAAATAACCTTGTACCAAGAAATCTTGAACAGAATCAGGTAACTACAAATGCAAATCAGGAGTATTTTTTTATTTGCATTCATATATAAATGAAGAATGGCAGGTGTTGTTACTATCAATATAATTTATACCTGCAAATAGGTCAGCTTGCTCTAGGCCAGGCTTTGGTCACAGCTGGCATAAAATTGAGAGATGTGTTTTGCTTTCTTTTGAATTTTGCTTCCTGTGAATCTAATACAGACAAATTATTTAATAAACCTGACTAAATAGATTGTAATATTTATCTAATATTAGGTAAAATTACAGTATTTTTGGTTTATTTTATGAACTCCCATGTTCTTCAATGAATTTTCATCTTTGCTGTAAACTACTGCTAGTTGTTTATCTGACACTTTCTGAGTATATTAGTGCAACTAATGTTGGGAAAATTTTTACCTGGTGTAATATATTCTTCTACTGAGATAAGGATTTGGAACTATTATTACAGATTTTTGTGACAGATATGAAGGGGATATGCTACCCTGAGGTCAGATCATAAAGAAAAGCAATTTGGAATGTGATGAAGGAGACAAAAAAGAAAGGAAAAGAAAGATAATTTGTGATGGCAATTTTACATGTAATAAAAGAGGAAAGAGAACAAAGGAATGATTATGGAAGTAGAAGGAAAGCAAGAGAGAAAGGAATGTAGAAAAACTTGCAGAAACTTTCACAGCAGACAAAAAAATTGTTATTAAACTATTTTTAAATACTTGAAAAAGAATTGACTGATTAAAAACATTATCAAGAAATGGTTTGTGATCATCAATTACTTAACAGATGGAATCAAAGTACAAATTGCGTGTTTCAGTCAACTACTGCTAAGATGGCATAAAAACATTTTTAATTGTAATCAGAATTTACACTATTCAACATGGATATTAAAGGAAATAATGAGCAGTCATAAATAGTGACCCATTTATCTCTTTATCCATCTGCTTACAAAACATAAGCATTAAATTCAAGCAAACTGAATCAAAAAGCAGAACCAAGTTAATTAGTTTTACTGAATTAGCAGAACATGTAAACTGTCGCCTACTTCAAGGTTGCTGAAATGTATCTTACCTTAAAACTGATTTTGAATTGAATGTATAGAAATGAACTAAAAAATATTTTTCACTGAAAATCAGAATAGAAAATACTTGTTGATAGTTATAGACTGATATTTTTTCCAGAAAACAGTATGTGCATCCCACAAGGAAGAAGTCCTTGAAAGCAAGGACTCCTCAGTAGAAGCTAGGTTTTGAGATCTGGAAATCTCACATCACAAGAACTCGTCTGAGGGAAGTTCCCTGTGGGCTGTACGAGGTTAGTATGTTCTACTTACACCTCATGATAGCCAAAGTCTAAAAAGCATCACTGTCAGTAGGTCCAACAACCAACTGCAACATTTCTTTAGCTGGTGTAGATGCCATGAAGAATTTACTTTGTTATTATATATGCTTATTGCATGATTATAAGAGCTATCAACTATCTTTAACAGATGTTGTGGCTTGGGTTAGCTTTTAATATCCACTGCCTAAGTACAGGTTGCTGTAGTAAAACTAAAACAAGCATCCATAGAGCATGGCAGTTTTTATATAGCATTACTGATTTTATACATTTCTAATGTTAATATTTTTCTCCCAACACTAATTTTACTTCTTTTTTCATTACTCTTTCTGGTTTTGTTCCTTGCCTTTGGATTTTCCTGTTTCTGCTTTTCAGTTTCTCACCAGCCAAATCTATCTAAATTGACAATAAATGAAATAAATTTCTGTCAAGTCCAGACGATTTTGCCCACATTTCTAACTGATAAGCAATCTCCTTGTCTTTATCTCAATCTATGAGATTTCTCATTACTGTTTTTCCATATTTTTTCTCCCTTTCTGCTGAGTGGAGGGGAGGGAGTGAGTGGCTGGGTGGGAATCTGGCTGTTAGCCCAGACTAGTCCACCAAGACCATTTCAATTGTTACCCAAAACTGTAAGCCATTATGTATATATAAAATATATTCATTGTCCCTAAAAGCTTTCAATCTGCAAGAGGAAAATCAGTTTTAACAATGACACTAGAACTTCAGTTTTCAATTTCCTGACAGTGAGTAACAGCATCTAATTCTGTATTAGCTTAAAAATAAAAGCTGAAAATTTTTGACTTTTGTAGAGCTTAGATGTTAATGGTTACTCATGCAGTCAGTATCTCATTTTAGCTCCTTTGTTCACTGCATCTTCTTCATTCCTACAGAATGGGGTCTCTTGAAGATAATTGTAATCTGTTATGAATATATAAATACAATAATTTAGGAGTAAAAACTTCATGTTTGTTGGAAAGTACAGAGGGTTTGACCTAAACTGACCTATCCCGGATATTTATTACCAGAAAGACCTATTTTAGAATCTGAAGACCTGTGTGTAACTCATATATATATATAAAAATATGTTTTCTCTGTTTTATAAACTAATTGATTCATTCTCTGTGAGTGTGGTTTTCAATGGTATGCTGTGGAGACCTCTACTGTGTTTGGGTGAAAACTGGTATGTGTGTCAAATCCTTTTAATTTTCTTTTCAGAGTTAATTAGGAAGTATTAAGTATGGAGGAGGGCAGGGAGTAAAGAATTTTGAGATATATGCCAAACAGTTATACAACTATTCTAATTAGATTTAACTTCCAAAGGCATATAAAAAGGAGCCATCAGAGGGAGGTTATTAGAAGAACCGTGCTAAACAATTTAACAGTCATTTGGAAGGTGAAGAAATAAAGTGGATATTCCAGTGTTTTTTATTTTAAAAATTAATAGGACTCTGTTTTGCTTCGTTTTATTTCTAAAGAAAGGTTGACCAAATCTTTGTGAAGAGTGAGTAGATATTTCTTATTTTATTTTTAACAGACAAAATCTAGGAGACTGAGAAATGCTTGCTGTCCAATAACGGGTGTACTTTCCTAATTCCAAGTCAGCTTGGACAAAGTGGCTTGGAAATCAGCACCTAGGTGACACTGCAAAAAAGTAAGCAGAAAAGGGTAAGCTAAACCCAAACTCTCTACAGTGCCTTGAAGAGTGCAGAGACTCAGCTAGACTCGACCATTAGCAAGATTTGATTCAACATACCTGATCTGATTTGCAGAAGTACTGAACAAGATACCCACCAATTCAGTCCCTAGTTGTTGCAACATTATGAATGGCAGGGGCTTGATGAAGACTGACAGAAGTATTAGATTTTTGCCAAATGTAACCAAGCGGATGCAATTTTATTATATGTTTATTAACAAACAAGATAATTTCAAGAGACCACCTGTCCTGGCAGCAGGAAGGGAGAGAAGAGAACAGATGCCTTAAGCTATTGCCAGCTGTCTCGCTATTTTAGTGCTCAGATCCAGAGTCAAATAACTGTGCAGAGCTGTAATGGATTTAGAGCAACCTGCTTAGGACAGACTACTCCCAAAGTAACTCTTGTCTCACCTCAAGACATTCCCTTAGGAATCACTTCATGGGCCATGATGTTCAAAAGAGTTGAAGATTCATTAAATTCTATACTATGGCACTTGGGTGGCAGATAGGACTATACATGAAGTTATAACCCCATTCTGAAGCAATACAAGCAGCTTTGCGTGCCATTCTCATATCTAACCCAGTCATACTATGGTTGTGATTTCCAAGATATCAGGGTCAATAAATAATATCTAAGAAAAGAACAATGAAAAAGAAATCCTATATATTATTTTACTAGTCGTGGAATCCCTTTTTATTGTCTACTGGGAGGAGCAGAGCATAAGGAATAGGAAGTTAACATTATCTGAAAAGGTCAAAAACCAGTCTAGCCTTCTACCTAATCTGAGACTCTGGCATGTACTTACGAAAACCAGACAGCTAGAAATGTAACTCTTCAGCTTCCAGAAAACTTTCTCTTCCATGATTTTTGGACTAATCACAGTCTTTGGATAGCTAGGATTATTTTCCCTATACGAACAACAGACATTGCATTTTATTTGACATTTTAACTGTCCTTGCCCTTTCCTGTGGATCCCTCACCAAACTCGTAGTTCAAAAGAAAATATAAATAAACAACCTCTGTCTACACAGGACTTGTGCTTTGTATCCATCTTAAGTTCTTTATTGGTTTTCACTCTTCAGTAAAAGGCCAACCTAAAGACAACCTCCTGTACCTTTCCAATGGTGCTCCTGGGAGTTTTTCTAATCAATGCCTAACACCTGTAGTGGGTCTCCTGCTCTTATCTGTCCTCAATTTTCTCTCACTAATGAACATGTTGTGTGTGCATTCGACATAGAGTAGACTCTCAGTGCATACACTGAGCCTTTGCCCTTCCTATGTTCAAAAAGTGAGAAGATTCAGATCAGCTGAGCATTGGCTCATCAACAGCTTACATTTTAGGCACTGTGCACTGGCTATGTGTTCCATTCTGAACCAGGATTTTGCATGGCAGGCATATAGTTTGTATTTATGTTTCCAACTCAGGTTTCCTGTGACCTGATGTATCATCTAAGTGTTATGTGGTAGACCAAATAGAACTTTCTGCTCTAAGTTACATTATTGACTGCAGCAGGGTTTACACAGTATTACACAAGAGAATTCTTTCTGAAATTCTGCAAGGAATAAAATATCAAAAATACAGACATGAAATTATCAGTTCTGACTTATTGATTTGAGAGTTAAGAAGATCACTATGATTCTGCTAAAGCTGTTCTTTCTCAAACTGCCATTCTTTAAAAGTATCTGTGTGCTGCAGTATAGGTGACATTTTAGATTCTTAGCAAAGTTTAAAAAAATTTGGGGTTTGTGCACAAATCTGCATCTGAGGGCCTCAGAATTCCTACAGGAATTTGTCTGAGACAGAACTAGGAAAACACAACTGTGCTCATCTTTAGTAGACATGAAATAGCATTGTGTGAATGAAGACCACTGTTTCACTTTGATTGACCATTGCTATAACCAAATGCCAAGGAGTGGAACATTATTTTCTGTCAGTAGCATCTGTCTCCTTGGCAAATTCCTCAGACAATTATATTGGCAGCCTTGGAGTAGCCTCTAGGTCTGTCATGTAGATACCCTTGTCCTTGCAACACTGTTTTATAGTGATTCAATTTGTTTCTGAATAATGTCTGCAATTTTCATGCGATTAAGCTCCAACACAAATCACTTATGAGATCTCTAAGCCAATCTTTTTATGGCAATGTGCAGTAATTATTAACTATTGACATTCCCTCTACGAAGAATTTATTATAATAAATAAGAATTGCAACACAAATTATTCCTTGGCAAGCCTGGAAATATTCCAGCCTTTATACTGATACAGTCCTTTGTGAATGATCCTAGTTTCTAGTTAGAGTTACACAGACATTTTTCAGATAGTTGCATTCAAGTTTAAGCCATGACAGTCTCATTTCCTATCAGTTAATCTATGCAATTAAAATCCCATGCAACATGCTTGATGTTATTTCGAACCAGATGACTATGTAACTGGTTACATAATAGTTTACTTTTATACCCAGCATCAACTTGCACTTGGAGATTAACCATTGAAAAGAGGATTGCAAAAGCTTTGCAATCCAGATTAAAAACTAAATCCTTACTGGTCATAAATATGTAGAGCTCAATTTTGTATTGATTTGAAAATCTGTCATTTAAATATTAAAACCAATTATAAGTTATTTCTTTGTGTTCACATATAGAAATATATGTTATAAGTAAAATATAGATTTGTGAGATCTCTAGTCTTACACAAAGATTTTCTGACAATCAGAATTAGAGTTTTAAAAGAGCACAGTCCTACAATAACTTAAAAACCCCTACCTTCTACTGCTCCTAATAGGTTGATTTGAAACTTTTTTTGTTCTTGTAGTAAAAACATTCACAATAAAAACAACATTTCCCATGGAATACTGCCAGATATTTCTTTAAAATATTTCTCTATGTGAATGTAGGAGGGAACCCATTGTCAGCTGCAAATAATCCAACATCTCATCAGAATTGTTACTGATATCATGGAGAAATAGGTACTTTAATTCTTTTGGAAATGCAATAAAACAACTATTGCAAAGTTATATATCTAAACACTTGTAAAAGAGTTGTTCAGGTTTTAAAGGACTTTGGATTAAAAAACTAGAAGTATTAAATAAAAAAATCCATAATTTTTAAAATTTGACATATATGTCAACTTTTTTCAACATCAAATGTGCTGATGAAGGTACATTTTGTTGAAGAAGGTACATTTTGTTGAAATGTATTTTCCATACATTAGAACATTTTTTTAAAATTAAAGCATACCCATTTTTCTTCTGTTAGTGTCATTTGTATTAAGGCTCTTTGAAATAATAGTTATGTATCATATATAAAAAGATGTCAAGCAATTTAAAACATTTTATTGTTTATAAAAGGAATAAGGATATCAACAGTATAAGACCTCAAGCATAATGTTTTAGTTGTAATGTTAAGAAAGATATATTTATGTTAATTGACTGATTAGTTTGAAGGGTATATAGCAACAAAAATTAGGGATGTCTTATCATAAAAATGTAGAAGATGTTTCCAATTTTTTTTTTTAATGACAGGCTATTGAAGTAATCACATAAAATCAAAATAAGATTACTCTATCAAGTGACAGAATAAAGCATATCAACCATATCATGGAGAACACATCCTATGAGTAATGCTTACAAACACTGAAGTGAAGTAGATGTTCTCTAGGGTTAAGAACATGTAACAATGCCATTACTGCCACAAGTTGCAATGCATGATGTATTTGCCTCACTCTTGATAAGGTGGTGAGTTTATGATGATAAATGTTAATAACTTAAAGCGTCAGTGGCTGTGGATAAGTTCATGCTGCATCAGGTACACTTTGAAGCATCAGTGGCTGTGCATGAGATCATGCTGGAGCACCTCAAAGTGTGTGGTCATGGATAAGCCCACAACAGAGCAGGTACATCCCTGGAGGGACTGCAGCCATGGGTAAGGCCACACAATCATAGAATGGTTTGGGTTGGAAGGGACCTTAAAGATTATCTAGTTACAATCCCCCTGCCATGGGAAGGGACACCCTCCTTTGCACCAGGTTGCCCAAAGCCCCATGAAGCCCAGTCTTGAACACTTCCAGGGATGGGACATCCAGCACATATCTGGGCAACCTGTTCCAGTGTCCTACCACCCCCATAGAGATGAATTTCTTCCTAATATCCAGTCTAAATCTACCTTCTTTCAGTTGGAAACATTACCCCTCATCCTATCACTACATGCCCTTGTAAACAGTCTCTCTCCAGATTTCATGTAGACCCCCTTCAGGTACTGGAAGGCTACTACTCTTCTGAAGTCCAAGGTAGCGAGCTTGTTGTGTGCCCTCCTTGCTGCCCTAAGGATCTTGAACTCCACCATTTCATGGTCACTGAAGCCAAGGCTGCCCTTGAGTTTCACAACCCCTACCACGCTCTCCTTGTTAGTGAGAACAAGGTCGAACCTGGCTCCTCTCCTCATTGGCTCCTTTATCACCTGGAGAAGGAAGTTATCACCAATGCATTCCAAGAACTTTCTGGATTGCTTGTGCCCTGCTGTGTTGTCCCTCCAACAGATGTCGGGGTGGTTGAAGTCCCCCATGAGGACCAGAGCTCGTGAACATGAGGCTGCTCCTATCTGTCTATAGAGGGCCTCATCTACTCAATCTCCCTGGTCACGTGGCCTGTAGCAGACCCACACTATAATGTCCCCTGTCCCTGCCCACACTTTATTCCTGACCCATAAACTCTCGGTGGGCTCCTCATCCATCCCCAGGCAGAGCTGCATGCACTCCAGCTGGTCATTGACATAGAGAGCAACACCCCTATCCTCGTCTGCCCTGCCTGTACTTCCTAAAGACCCTGTGTCCTTCCACCCCAACATTCCAGTCATAGGACCCATCTCACCACCTCTCCACAATGCCAATAAGATCATAGCCCTGCAGGCGTGTCCATGTCTCTAACTCCTCGTTTTTGTTCCCCATACTACATGTGTTTGCATAGAGGCATTTCAGTTGAGCACTCGACGAAGCTGATTTACTGGCTAGAGTGACTGGAATTCCTTTGAGGTACTTCACTGGTGTTTCCTTGTTGGCTCCTACTACCTCAGAAGCCCCTGGCTCATCTCCATAAGACTTCAAGTGTACTACAGTGTATCCAGTATGTGTCTGAGCAACAGGTTGAGGGCCCTCGCTAGCACGCCATCCCTCTAACCTTGGTGTATCATCCTACAGCTTGTCTCAGGCAAGTCTGATACTATTCCCCTCCTCCTTCAAGCCTAGTCTAAAGCTCTGTCAATGAGCCCTGAAAGCTCCTGAGCAAAGACCCTCTTCCTCCTTTGAGAAAGGTGAACCCTGCCTGGTGTTGTGTAGGCCATCTCATTATTGAAAAATCATGTTGCAGCAGTTCTACTTCTGAAGGGACTGTAGCTGTGGGTAAGGCCATGCTGGAGCAGGTATATCTCTGAAGGCATTGTGACCCATGGAGAAGGCGACGCTGGAACAGGTGCACCTCAAAGCAACTGTGGTTGTGGATAAGTCTATGCTGCAGTGGGTATACCCCTGGAGAGACTGTGGCTCATAGATAAGGCTCCACTCGAAACAGGTACACCCCTAAGGGACTGCAGTCTNTTGTTGGCTCCTACTACCTCAGAAGCCCCTGGCTCATCTCCATAAGACTTCAAGTGTACTACAGTGTATCCAGTATGTGTCTGAGCAACAGGTTGAGGGCCCTCGCTAGCACGCCATCCCTCTAACCTTGGTGTATCATCCTACAGCTTGTCTCAGGCAAGTCTGATACTATTCCCCTCCTCCTTCAAGCCTAGTCTAAAGCTCTGTCAATGAGCCCTGAAAGCTCCTGAGCAAAGACCCTCTTCCTCCTTTGAGAAAGGTGAACCCTGCCTGGTGTTGTGTAGGCCATCTCATTATTGAAAAATCATGTTGCAGCAGTTCTACTTCTGAAGGGACTGTAGCTGTGGGTAAGGCCATGCTGGAGCAGGTATATCTCTGAAGGCATTGTGACCCATGGAGAAGGCGACGCTGGAACAGGTGCACCTCAAAGCAACTGTGGTTGTGGATAAGTCTATGCTGCAGTGGGTATACCCCTGGAGAGACTGTGGCTCATAGATAAGGCTCCACTCGAAACAGGTACACCCCTAAGGGACTGCAGTCTATGGATAAGTCCAAGATGGAGCAGGGGCAAGGGGAGGAGTTCATTGCAATGTTAAACCCAATGGTCTTGTCCAAAGGGATCAGGGTGGAGATTGTAATGGAAATACCTTTAAATTGTTGGAACCCATGATTTGAGTTGCACGTTATGGGAATTACTGCAGCAGGAACCACCTGAACCAACGGAGGACAAGACTTAAAAGAAACAGTCCAAGTGCAGCAGTGACCTGACCTTGAACTGGTTTTGGTGACCAATAATTCCATGCAACACACCACCTCTCCTGTCCTGAGTAACCACCATAATAGATGGAGTCCAAAGTCACAGGCTAAATTAACTCAATGGATATTTGTGGACATTTATGGACATTTNCCCTGCCTGGTGTTGTGTAGGCCATCTCATTATTGAAAAATCATGTTGCAGCAGTTCTACTTCTGAAGGGACTGTAGCTGTGGGTAAGGCCATGCTGGAGCAGGTATATCTCTGAAGGCATTGTGACCCATGGAGAAGGCGACGCTGGAACAGGTGCACCTCAAAGCAACTGTGGGTGTGGATAAGTCTATGCTGCAGTGGGTATACCCCTGGAGAGACTGTGGCTCATAGATAAGGCTCCACTCGAAACAGGTACACCCCTAAGGGACTGCAGTCTATGGATAAGTCCAAGATGGAGCAGGGGCAAGGGGAGGAGTTCATTGCAATGTTAAACCCAATGGTCTTGTCCAAAGGGATCAGGGTGGAGATTGTAATGGAAATACCTTTAAATTGTTGGAACCCATGATTTGAGTTGCACGTTATGGGAATTACTGCAGCAGGAACCACCTGAACCAACGGAGGACAAGACTTAAAAGAAACAGTCCAAGTGCAGCAGTGACCTGACCTGAACTGGTTTTGGTGACCAATAATTCCATGCAACACACCACCTCTCCTGTCCTGAGTAACCACCATAATAGATGGAGTCCAAAGTCACAGGCTAAATTAACTCAATGGATATTTGTGGACATTTATGGACATTTGCAGACCAGGGTGGTCCATAGATTAAAGGCATGATATCTGTGTATTATATCAAAGGATTGGGGAGGGAGGGGAGTGGTTAATCAAGATGTATTGGATAGTGTGGGATCTGGGTATGATGTAAATGATATGGAATAAGGGATGGAGAATGTGCTGGGATATTCCATACCATATGATGTCATGCTCAGCATATAAAACTGAGAGAATAAGAAGGAAGGGAGGGATGTTCAGAATGATGGCATTTGTCTTTCCAAGTAATGAGATGGAGCCCTGCTTTGCTGGAGATGGCTGAACACCTGCCAGCCAATGGGAAATGGTGAATGAATTCCTTGTTTTGCTTTGCTTATGTGTGCAGTTTTTTCCTTACCTATTAAACTGTCTTTATCGGCAACCCATGTTTTACTCTTCCAATTCTCCCCCATCCCGCTGTGGAGGTTTGAGCAAGTGGCTGCGTGGTTCTTAATTACCAGCTGAGGTTAAACTACGACACTCCCTCACAGTGCAACCCAAGCTGCTGAGCAGGAGAGCATTTTTCACCTCATGGGACTTCTGTGTTTAATATTATTATTATTATTATTATTATTATTATTATTATTATTATTATTATTATTATTTAAAAAATGACTGAAAACATTCAAGGCCTTGAAAACATTTTCAATAGTAACATTTACTTACCTGCCATACCTCCTGTAATAATCCGATATGGCAACAAAATCCAGGATGGATTTTAAACAGTTTTAAACAAGTGTATGAGAAATTCACACATGGTTGTTTGCTATTTGGTTAGGTTGCCTTTTAGATATTTCAGATTAATCTGCAAACAAATGCATAGTTTTCAGATTAATCTGCAAACATTGAAAAAAGAAAAACAAATGCATAGTTTTCACAATGTGCAGAAAGAAAGCAGTGAGTATCTGCTTAGTTGGTTATAAACAAATGAGAATTTTATTTTATTTTTTTTTCTCCAAAGTTATTGATATCTGCAAGATAACCATGTGCTTGACCCACAAGCATTTCTCTATCACAAACCAGGACAATTTTCAGTGGTGAGAGATCTGGCTATTACTATTTTGGAGGTTACACTTATGGTGTGTAGAGCAAAAGGCTAACAGCTTGTAAAAATGTTTGAAAGGATTGCTTACAGATGGTAGCTCTTGCAAATTGCTATTGTATCAGTATGTAATAGTCTTAAAGTTCTCTACACTGTTAAAATTATTGAATATTTTGCTGTGATTAATCAAACAGATCAAATACAAGCATAGTTAAAAAAAGACTTGGACAACATATCAAGAAGTGAAAACTGAAAAAAATTTATTCATAGAAATGTATCTGATCAAGTAGAGGGGAAAAAAACCAACCTGTATATAATACGGGGGAGGGAAAGAGCAGGGGAAGAGAAAGAAAAAAGCAGAGAAAATCTCCCTCAAACATTGCATAGTTTCACAAAGATATATCTGCACCAGAAAACAACCAATAGCCAACAAATTTGTCTAGGAATAGTGACTAGCAATATATCCTTCCCCATTTTTCTTTGTTCGTTAATGTGAAGAAAAAGATTCTGCTACACATTTTAACTGTGAAAAATGCCATTTTTGTTGGTAGAGTATTTTTTATTTGAGAAAAATTATAACATATTTTTCTCTTCCCAGTTCATCATGTTGTGTTTCTGACTTCAGATTTTATTTGCTAAAGAAGATTTGTGTATGTTACATATGATTTTGCTATATCTTGCTCATATGCTTGATAAAAGAAGTGAAGAATTACATAGATACTTACCAGCATGTAAATGAAACAGAGGAAAGAGTATACAGAATTTAAATGTGGGGATAAGAAACCAGCCCTTGTGTGCTCATAGTCCCAGTAATCGCATTAGCAACAGCTTGAATTTAGAAAGCGCTTTATGTAGAAAGGTATAAAGGACCACCTTTTTAATGCACTCACTAAGAAGAAACAAAATTAAAGGACTGTAGAGAATTGTCATGGCATGCATGAGGTCAGATTGTTCTCCCAGACAGGGATTCAATACCACTTTTTCCTTGTTCACTCACAAGCAACAAATACAATTCCTTGTTCCGTCAGATATCCTTTTACTTACAAAAGGTTTTGGTTTTGGTAGGTTTGTTTATTATTATTATTATTATTATTATTATTATTATTATTATTATTATTATTATTTTTATTTCATAGACTGTGACATTTAGTATTTTTGATCTGTGAAACGGGTATTGGGTAAACAGACCTTGATTTTTTTCATAATTTATGTAATCTATGTACTTCCCTGAAGAAAGTAACTGTCCTAAGCATTTAGATACATATTTGTGCCCTAATTTAATGCTCAGAACGACAGAATAATATAGACTGGAAGGAATCTCTGAAGATCATCTAGTTTCTTCATGCTAGGAACTACTCTTAATTTGAGCAGAGACTCATTACAGCTTGCAAACTCCTTGGTTTAGGGCAAGGACAACTCAGAAAACTGCAGTGGAATTTATGTCTTTATACAGCATAGGCAGACACGAGAGGCACTGGAGCTGCCATATGCTACCTGAGACAGGAACCAGCTGTGGACCTCAGAGTATGGCTGTTTGCCAGTACTCTTGGCGGTGTCAGGGACTGTATTAGTGAAAACTGCTCTCCTGACCCATTGTTCCGGGTCCACTTCAGGTACCACTAAAGGAGTGGGATAGAGTACAAATAAGGGGAGGCAATCTTATTGGCACATTCACAGATATCGAGTGCCTGTCTCAGATGTGAGGATGTGTTGCAAGTTTTCACCCAGAGTAAAACACATAAACTGTCTATGGTTTAAACTGACTTACTTGACTTTGCATTGGAACACATTGCTGGAGAAATCTTATATGTTTTATTGAACTCATGTGGGGAGAAACTGAAAGTCAAACGCAGTGACTGTGCTTCCTTATTTAGGTACAATGGTGCCACCTCAAAGCCCAGAGCTCAAGTGGTGTCTTATATTCAGAGATAAGTACCTTGGAATACCTGATTCTTTTCTCTTCTGAAATGATTGTTTCAAACTTTAATTATAATCCAAGATGCTGGGGTGCATGAGGAGGAATGTTGTCAGTAGGAAAAGGGAGGTGATCTTTCCCCTATACTCAGCTCTGTTGAGGACAAACATGGAGCACTGTGTCCAGTTCTGGGCTCCCTAGTACAGGAGAGGTATGGACATACAGGAGACAGTCCGGTAAAGGGCCAGGAAGATGATGGAAGCACTGGAGGACCTCTCCTTTGAGGAAAGGCTGAGAGAGTTGGGACTGTTCAGCCTGGAGAAAAGAAGGCTCTGGGTAGATCTCATCAATGTACATAAATACCTGAAAGGAGGGTGCAAAGAGGACGGAACCAGGCTCTTCTCAGTGGTGTCCAGTGACAGGACCAGAGGTAATGGGAACAAACTGAAACACAGGAGATGCTGTCTGAACATCAGGAAACACTTTTTTACTGTGAGAGTGGCCGAGAATTGGCACAGGTTGCCCAGAGAGGTTGTGGAATCTCCCTCCTTGGAGATATTCAGAAGACATTTGGAGATGGTCCTGGGGAACTGGCTGTAGGTGGCCCTGCTTGAGCAGGTGGGTTGGACAAGATGGCTTCCAGAGGTGTCTTCCAACTTCAATCATTCTGTGATTCTGTGACATGAGAATAAAATCTATGCCTTTGCTGTATCCAAGAAAAACCAAATCTGCTTCAAAAGTCAGTGTTAACTTACCAAATTAACTGCAGGCTCTCTCATTCTATGTTTGCACTCCTTCCTATCAAGCCCCTCAAGTCTGCATGCAGTATGCATACCTGATACATACCTCAGTCTTAACTGTTAAATCATTGCAATATTGTCAGCTCAAAATTTTGCTTCAGGACTTTTTATCTTTTATATTGCAACAGGTGAAAAACTCTTTTATGCATTTGACAAACCAGTCTCACAATTTACTGGAGCATCTCTCCTATAAGGACAAGCTGAGAGAGTTGAGGTTGTTCATCCTGGAGGAGAGAAGGCTCTGAGGAGACCTTATAGTGACCCTCCAGTTCTTAAAAGTTGGCCTACAGGAAAGATAGGGAGGGACATTTTATCAGGGAGTGTAGCAATAGGACAAGGAGTTAACAGTTTTAAACTGAAAGAAGATTTAGACTATATATAAGGAAGAAATTATTTACTGAGGGTGGTGAACAAGTTGCCCAGAGAAGTTGCCCCTCCCTGGTAGTGTTCAAGGCTGGGTTGGATGGAGCTCTGAGCAACCTGGGCTAGTGGAAGGTGACCCTGCTCATGGCAGAGGCGGGGAGGGACTAGATGATCTTTGATTTCTTTTCCAACCCAAACCATTCTATGAGTCTATAAGACATTGAATATGGAAATTTCTACAAATAAGGAAATAGATACAATTGAATTGAAAAGATTTAATTTTATAAGATTAAAACCAAAATTGTAAGAAGACCAAGGTTCATTATAATAATTGTCATCTTCCTTCCAACCAAATCAAAACTGAACGATAAAATCTCAAAGACAGGCAGTACTCCTTTTAATTTGGATTTATAGGCATGACTGAAACAAGTTTAACTTAACTGCTTAACAGGATAACTCAATGTGCTGGTTTTGACTGGGATAGAGTTAATTTTCTTCATAGTAGCTAGTATGGGGCTGTGTTTTTGATTTCTGCTGAAAATAAAGTTGATAACACAGAGATTTTTTCATTACTGCTAAGCAATGCTTACACAGAGCCAAGAACTTTTCTGCTCCTCACCCAACCCCACCAGCAAGGAGGCTGGGGGTGCACAAGGAGTTGGGAGAGGACACAGTTGGGACAGTTGACCCCAACTGACCAAGGGGATATTCCATACCATAGGAAGTCATGCTCATATAAAGCTGGGGGAAGAAGAAAGAATGTGGGACATTGGAAGTGACAATGTTTGTCTTCCCAGGTAACCATTACATGTGACGGAGCCCTGCTTTCCTGGAGATGGCTGAACACCTGCCTGCCCATGGGAAGTGGTGAATTAATTCCTTGTCTTGCTTTTCTTGCATGCACGGCTTTTGCTTTACCTATTAAACTGTCTATCTCAACCTATGAGTTTTCTCACTTTTTTTCTTCTGATTCCCCCATCCCACTGGGGGCATGGGAAAGTGAACGATCTGCTGTGTGGGGCTTAGCTGCCAGCTGGTGCAAAACCATGACAATCAAGGAAATAAAAAAAAAAATCATATGAGATCAGTGAAAGGCATCTATCACTGAAAAATATCAGAATCAGCTCTAACTACCAGCACCTGAAAGGTACAAACTGGGTTGATTGTTAATGCTATATCAGCTGTGCACAAAACATCACCACCACCCCAGAAAAAAAGATTTTAATTTTCATTTTCATTTTCGAGAGGTCCAAATTAATATGTGATATAAGCCTTGGATGCTGGTAATCTTTTGAAAAAAAAAAAAAAAAAGTATTTTTGATGAAAATGTGTTCAAAGTTTTGAAATATAAAGAAAACAGAAAATAAGATGTCTCTCATATTATCTCTCTGTAGAGCTACTGGGACAGTTATTCTGTATTCTTTCTGTAGACTAAGTCACACAAAGACCTCTTCCATGAAACGCATAGGTTACCTTTGCAAGATATTTAATAATTTCAACTGTGAACAGCTGTTCTGTTGTTTCTCCAAACTAGATGTCTAAAGCCAGTTGCTGGCCTGATCTATCATTCACAGTTTTGCATATGCTTGTTGGCTAGTTTGCTAGATTTTGTCCCTTAGCATATTTTACCTTCTACATTTTCACCTTTATAATAAAACTTACAGTCAACACATCGTTGTCAGTCTTTTAGGGACCTTTGCTGCTCAGTTGAAATAAATATGCATTTAACACCTAATCCTTTTTGTTAGCCTTCACTTTTGTGTTATGGATAAAGAAAATAAGCAATTTGTCTCACATTTATATACCTAAATGAAGACAGGGCTTTAGAGCTTGATTTTGAGATCTCTCAAACAACTCCAATATTGGATTAAGACCCTAAATTATCTTACATTAAATGAATCACTCTAATATATTTTTTCAATGAAATATGAGAAATCAAATGAATCAGATACAAGCATATTTACAATTGAAGTTATTAGCTTTTTAATGCATTTCATAAAATAGAATATTCTATCAGCCGAAGCTTGGAAAAAAATTAGCATGAATTTGTTTGTGCTCCAAACAATAATGGTTTCCTCACCATAAAAATACAGATTGTAGTGTAAAAATTATGGCAACTGGGAAACTGGTGTAAAAGAGATCTGAGCAAAATGTTTCAAGTTCCCTACCTTTCCCCACCACAATATATATTAATGCAAAGGTAATTCAATTATGTAAAGAAGTGTTACTTATAAAAAGAATAGTTATGGTGGAAAAGACCTCTAATTTTACATACCAGTTTGAACAACAAATAAGGTGTTTTAACCAGCCTCATTAAAAAATCGCTGAAACTAGAAAAAATGCCTAGTGAGAGAGAGATGTTAATTGCTTTTAAGTTGTTGATAAGTTTATATTGTCAGCAATACCAAACAGCCAAGATGAAATTAGAGATGGACTGCATTAAAAAAAAAAAAAAAAAAAGCCTACAAAAAATTTAAATATTTTANAAAAAAAAAAAAAGCCTACCAAAAATCTAAATATATTAACTCCTTTTAATGCTGAATTAATCCTAATTTTAAAACACAAACAATTATTATGCTGATTTTTGTTACTGTACAGAAACAAAATATCAGTGTACACAGGGCATCATCTAAATGGTAAAGAATATTAAGTTAAAGGAAACTAAGCACCTATACTATCTTAGAGATGCTTAATTTATTTTTTTTTTAACTGCATCTTCATTGGTGAGGTTATTCTCTGTATGCTTTCTTCATTTAAGTAGGTGTGCTCTGCACACTTTCTGTAACTCAAAATAAATTTATAAAGATACTTTTATTCTTTTTCATTTTGTGTTAAGTGAATATATCGATCCTGTGATAAGTTCAGGGAAATGTGACTGATGCAATTTTCTTTTTTGTTCCCTGTACTGTAGGAGTGAGACATTTCATTGGTTATATGTCATCTCCTTGGAACACCTTTGTTGTGAAGATATTTCAGCTTGATTTAGCTTTTAAATCCAGGATGAAAGCCTAGTTTCTTGATGTAGCTGTAGCTGTTCATTGAATTGATGTCAGCGATGTTATTTCCAGGTGTATTTCTTTGGTTTGATTAGCTTTATTAGGTTACAATGCTTTGCCCAAGAGGTGCAGTATGGCATACAACAGCATCTGGGCAAAGTAGAGGAAAAGCACACAGAACATTCTGCTATTTTTTTGAGAACACAGTCCTAGAAATGCACATAAAAACTACATGAGTATCAGACTAAATATTACACACAGATATTTAAAAAGAAGAAAAAAAAAAAAGTCTTTCCACTCTTATTACTTTCCTAATTACTTTCAGCCCCAAGGCAACCAATTAATTATATCCGTTGAAAATGAACTTTTGCCCTTCTAAATTCATTCAAGCCCTTCTTTCCCCAGTCTTCGGGCTTTGTTCAGTTTGAAGTTTTAAATCACTTGTAAATATTACAAATAGAAATAATCCTTATATTTTTTAACATTCTTAATTTTAAAAGTTTTAAAATAAACAAATTTTTTTTTCACTTTTCCTTTGAAGTCCTCATTATATCTAGGGAAATAAATATAGATATTTGTCTCATGAAACTACAGAGAAGTTTGAAGTTGAAAGCAAAGAAATGTTTTTTGTTTCCTAGAGAATTTTTGTGTCTGTGTGTGTCTCTGCATGTTTCAGCTTAGTAAACAATAGCAAAAAAAATATAACAGGCTTTGATATAAATTCATTTATAGTCATTTAATCATATTTCACTTTTTTCATACCTAGAGAAACATGAACTTTAGAGAAAAACAGGGAAATTCAATTGAATCCTTTAATGTATGTGTATCTGCATGCAATCTCTAATTTCATCATTTGCTATTTCTGTTTCCTAAGCGTCACTATGTGGAAACAGTGAGTGAGGTGTAATAACTGGTATACAACAGTTTCAACAATCATATCGCTGCTTTATACGTAACTTTCATAAGACCAATGATACAGATAACTATAAGATTTACTGTAAGTGAAGACTGCAGCAATTACAATGCCATAGAGCCCAGCATTGGCAAAACAGTTCTGAATCTAGTTTGTGGCTTGACAAAGTTCTGCAACATTTTTATGAATAAGAAAAAAAATACAAAGCATGAAGACTAAGCCATTAAGTTTTATAAGTAATGATGTCATGCTCTGTGCTATATAATCCTGATACACAGAAAGCTTGATATTTGCAAATTCAAAGAGTACTTTAGCTGTATTACAACAAACAAACAAACAAACATAATTAGGCAAGGAATTTTTGTTTTACAGTTCAGATGAAATGGTTAATATGCATACTAATGGATTAATTTAGATTCTGGTGATGAAATTAGGAGATAAATAATCTAAATTTTTTTCAGTTTAGACATGGAAAATCTCATGAGCCTTTCTGTTTGATTTTCAGTACTTCTTAGTCAGAACCATGAAATATCAGAGTTTTCCGATGTCTAACCAATTCTGAAACCAAGAAGGATATTATTATTTTATTTTATTTTATTTTAATTTAATTTTTTATAAGTAAGACATTTCTAATTGAGAACTAAATATAAGTCCTTGCAAAATTTGGTACCACGTTAATATTGGATCTTCTTTTCTCCAATTACCTTGCAAACAGTTTTCATGGGGTTGTTAAACTCTGTCACAATGGAGAATAGCATTAATTGTGTGTATATGTTTGCGTGTCTATATACATCACTATTAAAATACTGTTTGGAATGCCTAGATTTCTTGACTTGCTCAGTGAGATCTTATAGTATTCTTCCAGTACCTAAAGGGGCCTATAAGAAAGCTGGAGAGGGACTGTTTACAAGGGCATGTGGTGACAGGACAAGGCGTAATGGCTTTAAACTAAAAGAGGATAGATTTATATTGGATGTTAGGAAGAAATTCTTTACTGTGAGGGTCATGAGACACTGGAACAGCTTGCCCAGAGAAGCTGTGGATGCCCCATCCCTGGAAGTGTTCAAGGCCAGGTTGGATGGGGCTTTGAGCAATGTGGTCTACTGGAGGGTGTCCCTGCCCATGGCAGGGGGGTTGGAAACAGATGATCTTTAAGGCCTCTTCCAACCCAAACCATTCTGTGATTCTATGACTCTAGAAACATTTTGATAATTATACTATGGTAACACTGTGGGGAATTCCTGAAACTTTTATTTGAAGGTCTCAAATAAAGGTAAAATTTTAGTCATAGAATCTCTCTATAAATCTTATTTCCCAATGATTTTAACTCAAACTTCACTGATGCCATTAAGAGAACTCTATTATATTTAAACAGAATGGACAAGAACATGTATTATTAGGGAAGAAAAAAAAAATTAATATCCCCTTTGGTTTCCTTAATTTGATATTAGTATATAACATGTAATTTAATTAATATATTACTTTATTAACCTTCTGTGTTTCAATTTTTGTTCTGGAATACATACTTTTACTACGTATAAGTTCATTTTAGCATGTCAGTGAGCACTTTGATGTAGCAAAGTTCTCCAGTTTGTGTTTATAGACACATAAATGATTAGTCCTATAAAAGCCATAGGAGTTAGTAACTTCCAGCATGGAAAAACATACATATGTTAATGTGTCTTTATCAGAACCTTATTGCATTTAAATGTAGCTGAACATACGAAAGATATGAATTCTCATGAAAATCTTTAGGAATCAAGAATTTAACTGCCACTAGAGATGGGTAAAACTCTAGAGGGTGATACCGTTTTTCAACTCTCCAGCCTTTTGAACAATATAACAAATAATTCTTGAATATTTTCTGTTTATTAATAATCTCTCAGTTTGTTTTTCTACCTACTTGTGTGCTCTGCAGGTATGTTTTCAGAGGATTTAATTTCAATTCCTATGCATTGAGCCTGACTTTATATCTTTATATACACACACTCACACAGATATACTCACTAAAAAAGTGTAAGTAAAATGAGATGTCTCTATCCTCCTTTTAAATCCTTTGGTAACTATCACAAGTACATTTAGGATATAAAATTTGACTGTGAAGGAATCATGATGGTACCTTAAAGCACAGTCATAGAAAATGTATCTTTAAAAATAAGATAAAGCTTCCCAGAAAGTGCTTCACGTACTATGAACAATGCTTAGCTTCTTACTTATTTTCTTCTTGTCATAATAAAAAGAATGTTCTAAAGTTTAGGGGGGAAAAAGGGAATGAAAGACAGCCTCCTATGGGCAGTAGTCTTAGACTTCTCTGTCATAATCTTGTTCAGAAAACTCATGGTTTTCAAAATAGGAATGTCAAATCTCATTAGCTGCTTAATAGAAGTCTCACCAGTTGCACATAATTTAGATGTCTTCATCCTAGTGTCACATGTGGAAAACTCACTTCAAGCCTTCTAGGTACAAAGAGAGTGGATCCTGTGCTGATCAAAATGTCACCTGGCTGTCTTCACTAGTATTCAACAGATAGTTTTTCAAAGTAGTCTCACTGCCTCATCCAATTTGCTATTATAATAGTAACTAAACTAAAGGTGATGTCTTTGTATTTAGTAGGTAAGGTTCTTCCATTAATGCTCAAGATCACCTTTTACATTCGTAGATGTTCTTCCTCAAGGAATCCCAAAGTTTAACTATATAGTCTCAGTTTTAACTTTGCTTGTTTGTTTTCTTCCTGTTTTCTGCTTTAATTTGCCTGAATTTAATTTGATGCCTCCTGATCTTTGGGTGTTGTATTGTCTTGTTTTTTGTTTTGGGGTTTTTTGGTTGGCTGATTGGATTTACTTTATTTTAAGATAGAGAAGCCCTCTTCTAACTTCTCCATGCAATCTGTGTTTTATAAACCTTAAGCAGATTGACTTCCCTTTTTCAGGCCTCAGATTACTAGTTGATTTCATTTTCTTCTCATGTGAAAACTTCATACTTCTGATCATCTTTTTGAGGTCAAGAACAAGATCTACAAAGTTTAAAATAAGGGTGCCTGGTGGATTTACACAGTGTCATAATGATGTTTTGTATTTTGCTCGCTACCATTTTTCCAACAGAACATTGAATTGCAGGTGGATCTGATTTGAAACCAAGAAATATATTTAAGTGTAATTTTCCATGTGGTAACAATGTCTGTAAACAAAAAAATGCCAAAGAATATAAAAGAAAGCATTGCTGATATACTAAAAACAAAAACTGGAAGATACTGAATCCCCACCAGTAAAAAGTAATGTCAAGTAATATGACACAATATATGAAAACCAGTCATCATAATTACTAATTATTTTTCATTTATGGAATGTGATTGGTCGTATTATTCAGGTTTCATGACTAATTGTTTTAACAGCAGTGTAGGACTAAAGCAAGCAATGTCCTTACAGTGTTAATCCATCACATTATGTGGAGTTCCAAATATGGGTTTTTTTCTACAGATTCATGTATAACTCATAAAGATTAAAAAATAGAATAGCCTGTGCTATAGAGTAGCAATCAATCATTTTTTTTCTTGTATCCTTAATAAGATGTTATTATGTCCATGTTTTATTTTATTTAGGTAGGTCTAAATAAGATGATAAAAACAAAAAGCAGTTATAAGTCAAGCAATGTAATCAAATAAGAAATTTTTAACTGTAAGAGAGAAAATACCTTCTTTGTTTTAGCCACAATTGTAAGCAGAAAAAATGCAGTTCATTTGTATTTTCACTGAAGCTTGAATATATAGATTGCCTGGCCTTTAAGTTTGTGGCAATTCTGTGGCTAAATAAAGAAAGGAAGATGCAAGAAAAGAAGTTGAACATTGTATCTGATCTTTGGTACCTAACTGAGATGCTGGAAACATCTCATGCTAGAATACCTGCTACAGTCCAACTCTAGTTCATATACTGAAGACCTAAGAACGTGTTTTATTGATTTCATATTTGAAACATCCTCTGAGATAGAAAAGCAAGGTTTCTTCATGAAGTAACAATCTCAATTTCTGTACTTTCCATGTAAGATTCTTTGTGATATTTAGATTGCTCTTTAGACAAGAAAATCAGTTTGTCTGGAAAGACATTTATGTCATCTGAGTAATCAATATACCTTAAAATTGCACAATGAAAGAATGCTCTGAAAGAGTCTTATTGGAAGGAAGAACAGGAAGTGGGAAGCAGGAAGAGAGTGAAGGAAGTGGATCACATTACTGTACACGGCATTTGTGAAATCGAGGTGGTTGTGTTTCCCCCTCCCCCCCCCC